>OY728137.1:1604378113-1604978113 GCA_963277665.1 Viscum album | reverse complement strand
CATATGCCCCGATTGACTCATCTTACTTCTTCTTGAGTATGAGAAACTCTCTTTCCATCTTGAGACAGAGTATTTGGAGAAAATATTTATTGAATTGTTTTTCTTTAATTCCTCACAATCCATGGAATACATTTCCTCCTAGGGCTTCCTATTCTTGATTAGTTTCCACCACTAATCAGCTTCCAAATAAAAATGATAAACCTCCATTACAACTTTCTCTTCTTCTGAGCACTAGAGGACAAAGAATATCTTTTCAATAGAGTTAATCCAATGTTCTATGAGAAGGGGATCAGAAGATCCACTAAACATGGGGGGCATTTTCCACATGAAGGATTCAATATAAACTTGCTCTTTCCTTGGAGGAGGATGGTGTTCCACATGATTCAAGTTATTATTCATAACATGATATAGTTGAGCAAGTATTATCATGATGTTTTGAGCACCAATTCCCATCATATCAGGTATACAATTAGGGAAATATTCACATTCCCTATCACATTGATTGTTGTCATGTGTTCTTCTATTTCCCATGATTAACTAAGAAAAACAACGTACAATTAGAGGGCTTGAATACTTAGCTATTGAGCATAAAAAAAGAAACTTTTAATATAAGAGGATAAAATTATAAAGGAGAAGTATATCCTAACTTGTGATTCCATATGTTTCAATTTAGGTTATCCTTGATCTATTTATTATCTTATATTATTATGGGCTCTTTTTTCATTCACTTAATAATGTTTTGTACTAATCTCTTGAATTTACCAAAGATAATCCCCTGGTAGTGTAAAACCAAGAGTGTAGCAAGGCACATTGTCATGCACTAGTTCCCATTTGAGTCTAGATCAAAGCGGTGTTTTTAGGTTTTAACCCTAGATACATCTATACCAGAGCCACCTATACCTATTTGTATCCAGACTGGGATGTATTTTCTTGATAAGCCACTTACTCTATACTTACCAAAATTTTGGGGTGTTTTCTTATACATAGCCTCATCCTTAATGTTCTTACTGAAGATATCTATTACTAATCTTCAAAAATAACTAGACCATACTCTAATACCAACTATAATGATCCTATCATTTTACATATAACATTACATGATTTTAGGCATAATTATACATCTGAGTACAAGCTAAGAATCATAAATTCTAGTGTCTTGGAAGACTAGGTACATAAAATTGAAAACATGAAACTAAATAAAATATTTATTTATTTAATATTCAAATTTAGCTCCTAAATTCCATTGTTCTCAACCATCCGCATAGGGTACCCTATGGAACACACGAATAAAGGGATTAACTAAATATCCAAGTAATGGAATAACCATAAGAATAAAGAATTATCATATGGGATAGAAGGCATGGCATGATGATATAAAAAGGCATGTAACATTTAGAATCATAACATATAAAAATGGAATCATATAAACATGGAGTCATAATAATGTCTAAGAAACATAAAACATGTCTTTATCATTAGTTAAGTCTAACCTCCAAGATTGTTGCACATGGTAGCACAATCCAAGGTTAATCTCTAAGACCGTCACACATGGTAGCACAAGTCAAGGATAACTGCCAAGACCATCGCACATAACGTCTCATGAGACTCAACTTTACCCAGAGAATTGAAGTGATATCTAGGGATACCCATATTAACTTTTCATGAATATGTTTTCCACATAAATAATCCTACATAATAAATCTTACATAAACATAAGGGTTACCCATGGAAATAATCAGGTACCATAATCGTGTTATTAATAATAACAAATGGGCATATCATAAAAGTGTTCCTGAATAAAGGAACTAAAATATAAATGGGAATTAATAAGTTAAAAATAGGCATGTATCATGGTTTTATATTTCAAGTATATTTGAAAACATGTAAGAAAAGTATTTAAGAAATTTTAGCATTAAAACATTTTTGTGCGGTTTTAAGGAAAATACTATAGAGACTTTAAAATAAAAAAGGGAACAATACTTTATATAAAACCAGAAGTGAACCAATAGGGTTTTAATAAAAAAAATAATTATTTTAAAAATACAATGTTGGATTAAATCATAAGATAGAGTGCACTTAAAATCTGGTAAGAATTCAGGAAGTTCCCTCAAAACAGGTTTGCTTAGCAGGAGGTATTGAGGAGGGAATCACTTAAAAACATGTATATCCCCAAAAGATAATGATGAAAGGGTATTGATAAATTAATTTGGTAAATTTACATAGAATTTATAATATTCACATAAAAATATAAGATAACTTCATTTTGTTAAAAGAAATATAAGGCAACCTGAAGGAACAAAAGAGGTTCGGGTGGAATCCCTTACGGATTATCGACATGGTGTCAGGTGTACTTAAGAGATATTAATGAGAGATAAATGGGTTTATCATCACTTATAAATCATGAGGGAAGTATGGGTGAGGTGAGAAATCATACCCCATCATTATGGGTTACAAAAAAGGGCATAACGTAGAAGACATTCTGGAATAAAAGTGAAATAGAGAGGATCTTTTACCTTAATCCCAGTAGTGTTCTCCACTTGATATTAATGAACTGAATAATCAAATTAGGTTCATTAATTAATAATTAAAGGACCTTTTATTTATGTAAAAGATTTATTAAAACCTTTTAAAGTTCATTCATGACCTTTTTGATGGGTTAAGTGGTTCAATTTCATTGTTTGGGTCCGTTTGTTTTCTTGGCCTTTGAGATCAGTTTACTTATTTTCTTGAAATAATCATGTAAAATAGGGATGGTTATCCAGAATTTGAGTTATATTTTATTATTGAAAATATATTAGGTTACATTGTTGTAAAATTAATTGAATTACTTATAGTAAATTTTAATCATTATATAAAACATTAATGATAAACACTTGAATTAATTTGGTGATTTTTCTCATAATTAACTTGTTTTGTATTATTATTTTACATAATGTGTGAAAAATGATTACATAACATAAAATAAGATAAAATAAATATATTATTATTTGGTTCAAACATTAAAATAGTTTCATGACCATTATAGAATATGGTAATGTAAATTGAAAACCCGTAGTCCTTGAATGTGATAAATCAACACATCTCAGACAATATTTTCATTTATAGAATAAAAGTAGGGGGAGGGAGAGATTATTATAAACTATCCAAATAGAATAATATAATTACAGTACATGTATTTTACTAGAGTTATCATACCATTTGGGTTAAGGTATGTGAGGAAAGAAACAAGAAAAGAAAATAACATGGAAGAAAAAAAAGATCTAGAAAGAGGAATTTACCTGTTGAGTTTATCTCCTTTGAGAGCCTCTTAAGGAGAGAGGATTTGGTCTTTTGAGGATAACAAGGGATATTTGATGTGGGGAATAATCTTGGGAAGTTATTAGGGTATAACTTAGTCAAGTAAAAATTCTCGAGAGAAGTGAAGAGAAGAGGGGAGTGTGGGTGGTTTTTATAGTGGAGGGGAGGAGGGTTTTCTTAATATTTAATTTCGTAGTTTATTAATTTCACTCAAGACTAGAAATAGTGATGATTCCATGACAAAAAATACTAATAAATTAATTTTATTTCTAGATTTGGGTGCTTACATCATTTATGATGTTAGGAATAGTCAATTTAGCTTATAATGTATATATACGGTAAATTACTGTATTTCACTATTCATAAAAAATTCAAGTATTTTAGAAAAATTACAAAAAATAAAGCTAACCATTTTTTGATGTGTATAATACAAAAATGAAATAAATTTTTCAAAAATAATTCTCTAAATATGATTAATTTAATTTTTAATTAAAATCTAAATTTATTTGAAAAATACAGATTTTAAAACTATAAGTGATTTTATAATGCTTTCCAAAATTACATAAGGTATTATAAAATTATCTTAAAAACAGAAGACATAATTTTTTTAATTTATGAACACATTTTAGGAAAATATATTTTATTTTAAATTAATTAATTAATTATTTAGGACTTACAAAAATACCAATACTTTTGGTATAGTCATATTATCATTTATAAATGCCTAAATTTTATTTATAAATTCATAGATGAGGTTATTATTATTTTTTATGGTTTACTATTAATAAGGGTCATATTAATATTCATAAGGTTATGTTACTATTCATAAGGGTAGATTACTATTCATGAAAAATTAAGTTTGTTCCATTAGAATCCAAACATATTATTGATCACAATCATGTATGTCATATTTTCAAAATTCAAATCACAGAGGTGACAATATTATGTTTAAAGGTCACATAGAACTTAGTATTCCATTGTGTTGTAATTTCATGTGATTATATGAAATATTTATAAGAAAGGAATTTCCATTGATAAAACATTGGGTCGTTACAAAGTAAGTGAGTGAAATGGACAACATTGATGTTTATTGGCATAAAATCTTGTTTCCTATAATGATTTATTTCTCAGTAGGCTTAGAGGATCTATCAATGACTCAATACCAAGTAGTAATTTCACTTGTTGATAATCTTACAATAGTGTGCATCTATAAAAGAAGAATACGACTTAGATCTTAAAAAGAGGTAAGAGAATAAAAGTTACAATTCAAAGTTGATAAATGGAGTTAAATGTGAAATTTCATATAGTTAACATATCCTGGTGGTATTCAAATGTCAACCTATGGTATCCCATAAGCTATGCAGAAGTTCTTGACCAAAGAGGGAAATTAATTTATCTTAATCTGTATTTCTGGAGATAAAATAATAATGCGTGTCCCCTCATATTTTTTTGATTATCGAAAATTAGATGCGTGGATATCATTGATGAAGGGGGAGTAAATTCATAAATAAAGGAATCCACTATTAAATTATATGAGAAATAAAGAGATTGAAGTTAAGTCTATGATTGATATTCATTATGATAATTCAAATTCTATAAGTCTTATAAAAAATCCAGTCCATTCTCTAGGGAAAAAGCACATTGAAATAAAATATCACTTCATCAAGAAGAAGGTGGATCATGGGATTGTGAAGTTGTATCATGTGCCTATTGAACTACATGTTGTAGACCACAAAGAAGATAACTTCAGGTTTTTTAAAAAAGGGGGAGAATTTGTGGCTATAAAAGGGGAGAAAATGTCTTAATCAAGATAAGATGAGAAGCTGATAGGGTGAGAAGTGAAATATGGGGAGTTTTAAAATCTAAAAATTCTAAAGATGTTTGATCAAAGGTTATATATCATGAAAAATGGGGTTTGTGATGAAACTAGTTGATTAGTTTAGGAATTAAGTGATTCACTGATGAACTTTTCATGATACTCTTGTTTATCAAGATGATCATGGATCATGTGGGATTAGGGTGTGTGTTGATTAAATCTTTTATTACTATTAGAATCTCAAGAAGTTATTTTTTGGTAGAATATGGAAGAAGCTTTAACATGGTATCAAAATGTGAAGAGTTGTCAACAAAACCAAAGGGAGAGATTTTTAGGAAAAAATAAATCATTATGGTTCTTTTGGGTTGATTGTGTTTTTTGAAAAGGTTTGAGGTTGTTTATGATGGCTGGTTATCAAAGAATATGTAAAGATTGATTGTGAGATATATGATCTCATGGAAATCATGGAATAATTAATCTTGCACAAATGTGACATGTCTGATCTCATGAAAGCATAAAATAACTGATATCGGGCAAGTGTGAAATGTGTAATCTCGTGAAAGTGGGAAATTTATGATCTTACATGAGGGCGAGATGTCTAATCTCTTGGAGTGAAAATGTTTGAAATAATCTCACATAGCATGAATGTCTATACTGATATCACATTGATATCTCGTAAAGTGTGTTATTGTCTTTGGATATCATGATAAGATCTTGCACAATGATCATGATTGTCTTTGGATCTCACGATGGATCATGAAAAGAAATGGAATACAACAACACTAACCATCACAAGATTGAATTTTGATCTTGCGATAGGATCATGCAAATCATGTGATGCCATTTACTATGGTGTTGGAAAGGAAGGTTGTCCATGATTTTCAGAATTAAGGTGGTGGATTTGTGCCTATAAATACTGCCTAACCCAAACTTAAATACCTGCAGAGAGATCTTGTGAAGGATTATTTTTGATTGAAATCATGTATGTGTTGTTCACGATTTGAACTAGGTCTCATAAAGAGCACGAAAGGGTCTCGTACTAGGATATCACACAAGGTTTACATGCCAGAATCTCACAAAAAGTGAAAGGGGTTACGTGCTTGGATCTTGAACAAGGGTATGCACTAGGATCCTGCACAAAGGGTTTACACCATGATCTCACACAAATAATGAAAGGGGTTACGCACCGGGATCTCATGCAAGGGTACATTCTAGGATCTCATGCAAAGGGTTACACACCAGAATCTCATGTAAGAGGTTATGCTCTTGGGTCTCACACAAGGGTATCGCATTAGAATATTGTGCAAGGAGACACACACCTACATTAACCTATGAGAAGTATCCTTGTCATATAAAAATTTAGAATAAGGATAAGAAGACAAAGGATATACACCATTCTATAGTACTTATAAAAGTATTTAATTCACTACTACATTCAAGGTAGTGAAAGGAAGACTTGGAATCTCTTGAATATCTTACTAAAGTGGATTTAATTTCTATTTCTATAGTAAATAGAAGCTTGTTCCAATTGTATGTAAAGTAGAAGTGTTTCATTCAGGTGTTTTCACAGAAGTGAAGGATCATCCTAGAAAGAACTTAAATAGAGAATCTACTTAAAATTGATTATGCATTCATTATTTCTAATTAAGGGACCTATATGTCCATAAAATATGTGTGTATCTTTTTTGATGCACTGAGAAATAGAAAAGAAAGAAGGTTATCCTTTCCACTGGAAATGATCCATAGAATAAAGATTGAGGGAGTGACCCTTAGGAAGCAGTGATCTATCCCTAAATATTTCAAAAGTAGTGATCCTGGGTTTAAAAGTGATCTAACATGAACCATGTATTGGTAGTGATCCTCAGTGGATTTGGTATATTGGTATATTTCCGTTGTATTCTCTTTAGATGTAGTCCATTGAGGGTGAACCAAGTAAAAATATGTGTGTCCTTATGCTTTATTTCTTGCTTTACTTTCTATGAATCATCATCAGATAAAGTTTTAAAAGATAAGAGAAATATAAATAATAAAGAGAAAACAAAGCGACCCTTATAATAAATAGGTCAAGATCCAACAGGTTAGGAATAATTTCAAAAAGAATATCCATACACTGGTTTACCCGTCATCTCAGTGTATCTTGGCCACTTTATGACCTAAAATCTCTACTCCTCTACCATCTGTGTGGGCCTTCCCTATGGATCATCTTGGCCAGCCGACCCTCCTTTGGAATAACTATGTGGATTTTTGCCCATAGGTATAGGGATATAATGAGTTGGCCTATTTTTGGAAAAACCCCTTTAAAATTTCTACCTATATAAAGAAAAAATATTAAGAAAAATAAAATAAATTACACATTTATTTTGATTCTTTTAATTTATTTTTCTTAAAAATGTTATCCCCAAATTATAATTAACCCAAAATGAATATTATAAATTAAAACATGGTTTATTTCCACTAAAAAAAATTGACATTCATAAATTAAAATTTTAGAATTTCTATACATAAAATGAACTCATTAAAAACAATAGTATGAGGTGATAGCTAGCCATATTTGGGGGTTTCTCCTCCCATTGGAGAGTTATAATAAGAGTGGTGAAGAAACTTTAGTAAAATTATAATCAAAGAAAAAACCATAGATAGATTGGTGTAATTTTAGAGGTAAGTGTTTAGAGAATCCATGTTAAGGATTCATAAAATCTGGGACTTCACCCAATAAATCAAGGAGTCATGAGTCAATGTAGTTGAATAGATAAAATCCTACCTTAAAACTCTCTAAGTAGTAGTGTATCCATAACTTGGAATCCAAGGTGAGGTTTTTAAGGATCCTTTACAATAGAATAATAAAGGGACTACGAATTTTGAATCGAGTAATTTAGGGATACTAGGATTCAAATAAAATAGATGCATATATTTAATATTAATGAATCAATAATTTAAATACAATGATAAACAAGATAAAATTACTAATATGATAAAGTTTTATTTAGTAGAAAAATATAAAGTAATACCACAAATTCATTATGATAATCAATGGATGAAGATTAAGTCCTAACTAAAATATATTTTAAATAGTGATACAAAATATTATGCATAATACTACTATATGAATGAAAAATATATGTGCTAGAGTTCCCACTATCTAATGACCCACATCAGAAAGAAAGTGAGGGGGATAGGGAAGTTTATAAGAGATTCATGGATAGTTATACCAAGTTGTCTCATCTATAAGAAGTTTTTAGGAGAAATTAAATAAAGAAACAAATAATATTTTCATTACATTGAACACATGTAAACTAAAAGTAAGAATCCTTGATGGTCTATATGTACTCAAGATAATATATTAAATTGATCAATTAGTGGAATTGAGATTTAAGTTAAATCATGATCTTTTAATATATCTCATTCTCTCATAATTATCACCTATTTAATATAGTTTATTTGAGAATTATAAAACTAATAGTATCTAGAAATGGATTCAATATCTTTTGGGTAAGGTTCTATAAGAAGATAAGAACTTAAAGTAAGACAAATCTTTAGTTATTATCATGAATTAAAAGAAATAAAAGGTGAAAAGACCAATGGAAAGTGAGACTCAAATAGAACCTTCACAATTAATTTATAATAAACTAAAAATAAACAGGGAGATAATACAACAAGAGTACATTTACTTCATATTTTCCAAGAAAGGCCATTGGAATAGAAATTACATTGAATTGAAGATGAAGTTGTGGATTTTACTTCAAGTATATTCATCATTGTGTTTAATGTTTCTATTTAACTTATTAGGTATTTAATATAATATTTGTATTCAAATACAATAACTAAGGAAGTTTAGAAACATTATAAGAAGTTATATTATCACAGAAGCTGCGAAAGGGTGATTACTATGTCAGTTGTGAGAGGAACATGACTTCTATTTTTCTATGTTTATTGATTCTAGTTAAAAATTTATTGAGTATTACCAAAAAATTTATCTCATGTGTCCATTAGATACAACGAGATGTTATTTAATTTTGGAATGAATATTTTTTTTGTGCTTGATACTCAATAAATTTTTTATAAACACTTGAATAATTGACAATAAATTATGAATATGAGATGTAAGACTCATTAATACCTAGTTGTTGAAGGAAAAAAACACAACCGAAATGTCATAAGGGAATGATTTTTTTTATAATTTATGATTATTATTAGATGAAAACAATTCATAAATTCATGATCAACATAATTAATTCAATTATTAATTGAAAAATTAACCAAATAACTAAAATGTAATATCATCATATAATGGTTTATAATTAATTTAAGCAGTTAAAGAATTACCTTGTGATGAATTATTTCTTCATTGATAAATTTAATAACATATCTATGTTGTACTATCACTGCATCATAGGAATCAAGTGTATATTCCTTCTTTCAATTATCCACATGTGCACCACGAACCTCTGGGAAACACCGTCAAAATCTATGATAGCTAGAATAGAATATCCCATTGCTTGCTCAATTAATCTTTGATCACTATTAGAATCACTTTAAAGAAGGGCTCTATTTGTTCTCTATATAATCGATATGGTCGGTATAGGGGGATAAATCTTCATTCCTGAGAGCATTTTTAGAGATGATCTCTTTATGACTTGAGAGGATTATCTATAAATGTGTATTTCCTATTGATGGGTCATGTTATCATAATATATCACACTAGAAATTACCAATGGTTTACACCTTGAGAAAGTGCCTCAAAGTCCTATTATTCTACACCCCTGATAGCCTATATCATCTGTATCTCATTAAATTATGTCATCTAGTTATAAGACATACATTTCAAGAATACTATCACAACACTTATAGGTTCTCATCATAGTGGGGAACTACTATGGCTTTTTAGTGTGAAATTTACTCTTAAAACATTATCACATACTACATCACATAAAAGTCTAATCATTATGTGATAATAAGTTTATTAATATTCAAAAAAAAAAATGAGTACATGTAATCATAAAGTACATAAAATTTGGTTATATGGAACCAACTACAACATACTCCCACTTACAGTAAATCCAAATGATAACAAACTTCAGTCTGCTAGCTCTCACATGATACTCATGTTTCTGCTGATATAAGGCTTTAGTCAAGGGGAATTTTATATTATCTTCTATAGAAAATATGCTCATCTCAAATTTACCCCTTTGAGAAAAATCCCTAAAGAGGTGATACTTCTGGAGTATGTTCTTTATCTATTTTTGTTACATTGTCTTCTTTACGAGATCCACCAATGTAGTTTTATCACAATATAATGTGATAGAGTATTTATTTCTAGGAACCAAATAAATATATTAGACATAATTGCATATCCAAACAACTTATTTGGTTGCTTCAGAAGCTGCTATATACTTAGATTCTGCTGTAGAATCTGCTGTAACTATCTGTTTGAACTCTTATACCTAATATCTCCTCTGTTGAGGCTAAAGACATATCCTAAATTAAAATCCATATCATTATGATCTATTTAAAAGCTAGTATTATTATAACCCATAATGACTAGATCCTCATATCTTCCATATACCAGGAACATATCCTTAGTATGCCTAAAATACTTAAGGATAACCTTAAAAACTAACCAATTATATTCACCTAGATCAGATTGATATCTGCCTACCATTATCAATACATAATAAACAACAATCATAATACATAACATGACATAAATGATTGATCCTATCACAGAAGTGTATGTGATCTTATTCATTATTAATATTTACTATTGTTTATGAGGAGGTATTTTCTTATAAAGATGAATACCATGTGGAAATGGAACCAATACTCTATTGGATTGTTCCATAATAACTATATTTAGTATCTAGTTAATGTATGTACCTTGAATTAGTCCAAAAAATCTCTCGGATCTATCAAAAAATGATTTTGATCCATAGAATATAGGTTGCTTTACCTAAGTTCTTCATGGAGAAGAACCTGTTTAACCAATACTTAACAAACTATAAGACTAGCATGTCATTTCCAATAATTAATATTTTATTAATATATACTAATAAGAGAATTACTTCACTCCCACTGAACTGATTATAAACACATGTCTCACATTCATTCTTAATGAAATCAAATTCTATTATATCTTATCAATCTGAATATTCACTAACATAGATGCTTATGTTAATCCAAAAATGGATCTCTATAAATTAAAAAACTTTTTGGAATTACTTAGAGTCACAAAACCTTATGGTTTTGACATGTATAAATATTTCTAAAGGTTCCCATTAAGGAAAGTTGTTTTGAAATCCATATTTCAAATTTAATAGTTAGTTAAGTTGATATAAAAAGTAAAATTCTAATGGTTTTAAACATGAAAACTGGAGGAAATATTTTTTCATAGTAAATACATTGACATTGTTTAAACCCTTTATCCACTTTTCATCCTTTTTAGGTATTTACTTTACCTTCCATGTCTAGTTTTCTCTTGAATACCCAATTACACCCAATATGATTTACATCAACTGGTGGATCAACCAAAACTCAAACTTGGTTACAATATATATAATCCATCTTATAATTCATATCTTCTTACCATATTTAAACTTCCAATCTCTCTATTACCTATTTATAGGAGACATGTTCATTATTGTTAATCAATAATGATTCACCATATTTAGTGACTAGAAAACTATAACTTTATATTTTTCTTACCTCTATGGTGCTCCCACATAGTAATTGTGTCTTAGAAACAAATTCTTACATGGGAAACTATTGAATCTATTCCTATACCAACTCTTGTTTATCTTGATCCTCAACTTCATCAAAGTCAATATTACTCCCACTATCCTTCTTTAGAATGTCATCCCTCTAAAGAAAGATGTATTACCACGTGAATTCACTTTCTTATATGAGGGGTTATATAGATAATATCCCTTGGTTCCCTTGGGATATCCTATAAATATACAATTCATCCCTTAGGGTGGTAGTTTATTTCCAAAGGTGTACTTAACAAACATCTTAATTCCCCATACACATGTATGTGACAAAACATGTCTCTTTCCACTCCATAAATCAAAGGAAATATTATTTTCCTCTTTAGTTGGTACTTGGTTTAGTGTGTATGCTGAAGTTTATAATGCATGTCCCCAAAAATATAATGGATGATCTATATGAATCATCATGGACCTTTCCATGTCTGGTAGAGTATGTTTCCTCCTTTCACTAACACCATTCCACTATTGTGTATAAGGTGGAGTGAGTTGAGATAGAATCCCATAATCCCATAATCCCATAGAAATTTGATAAAATCTTGGTTAAGATATTTGAAACCTTTATTGGATTTAATCTTATTTATCTCATTACTAAGTTTATTTAATTATTCATTCTTTAACTCTTTTAATTTATCAAAGATCTCTAACTTATACCTCATCAAGTAGACATAACCATATATACTCAAGTCATCCGTAAAATTCATGAAGTAAGAATATCTACCACTAGCTTCTAATGTAAAATTTACACACAAATCTATGTGTACCAGTCCTAAAATAGTTATGGATATTTCAACTTGTCCATTAATTATTGGTTTGGTCATTTTGCCTTGTAAATAATAATGATACCTTTCAAGTGGGTTGAGCTCAAAAGAGTATAAATAATCATCTTGAAATAGATTTTTTAGTAGCTTCTTATTTACATGACCAAAATGGTGATTCCATAAGTAGGTGTAATATGATTCATTTTAATATGATTCATTATCAATTTTCATTACTCAATTTTCATAATTTAGTACATAAATATTGTTATTTAGTTATACCATACCATAAAAATGTTGTCTTTATAAGAGTCATTATTTATTTCCAAATTTGAAAATAAATCCATCTAATCCAAGTAAAGAAATAGAGATGATGTTCTTAGTAAAACTAGACATAAAATAACAATTACTTAAAACTAAAACCATTCTATTTGGAAAAGAATGGTGGTAGTCCCCTATAGCTAAATTAGAAAGTCTTGCTTCATTGGTTTTTCAAAGATCCACCTCTCTTGTATAAATCTTTCAAAATATAATTGGTTCTTATATTTGGATATATATGTGAGATACACAAGATTTATCTAATGTAAAATGTGTAGATATAAAAATATTACACTCATTAGAGAATTCACTGTTAGCTTTCTCTTACTACCGGGTGTAGTTCTTCTTATAATGGCCTCACTTTCCACATGAAAAACATACCGTATCTTTTTTAATTTGCTTACATTTGAATTTTATTCTTCTTAAAAGGATAGTTCTTAGGATATTTATACTTATTATGAGTCTTGGTACCCTTTACCTTGTTCTTACTTTTCTAGTTCACCATAAGAGTTGTGGGTTTTTTCAAGCACCATGCCCTTGTCAACTCGGTGAATGATAGTAAGAAGTTCTAAAAGAGTCTTCTCAATATTTATCATGTTATAATTAAGTATAAAACTAGATAAGTATTAAGGTAGTGAGGATAGAATGATATTTGTGTGCATCTCATCAGGTAATTTAATGACCATGATGTCTAAGTATTCTATATAGTGAATTAACTTGACTATATGATGCCCAATTGGCGTCGATTCTCTAAGATTTCACATGAACAATGAATTATAGATCTCATATATCTCTTATCTCATCTTCTCTTGATAGTGATCATGATAGAGAGACATCATTCTATACACATATATATCCTTATATTACTTTATAAGAACATTAGACATAAATGATAAAATGAAACACTATAAATCTATTACATCATCCAAATTTTTCATATAGAGAGATGATTCTTCCTCACTAGCCTCTTGGACAAGCACTTCAAGAATGAGGTTTTTTATCACATATAATTTTATTTTATGGTGTAAAATAATATATAAATTCCTTTTACATTCTTGGAAATTAGTTCAAGTGAGAATATTATCCTTATCAAATATGGATAACAATGATATAGTTGAAATCATATGGGTTTCCATTTCTACAATCAAGAAGAGCATAACTTTAGTACTTTATCTAATTTATAAAATTATAGAATAAATATTAAATTTATTAATCTATCACTATTTTATTAAAACCCAATACCCCTCACAATTGGTTTTATAATATCTCATTGTGTGGATATTCTAGTGATAGGGACCCATATTCCCCTTCTCATAACCTAGATTTTAGTCTGAAAAATTATTTGAAGGATTTTATGTAGGAATAAATTTTTACAAATACATTAAGTCATATTTACTTGATCATTTTAGTGGACCCACAATCTTGAAATACTTGATTTCTATTTTCTTAACCCTCACCTCTCAGTTACACAAAGCCATACTTTGGTAGTCAACCTTTTATGTGAACTAATTTAGTCAACCCAAAACTCAAGTTAGAATTCACCAATAATTAAAAGCACCCTGACTTTGGCTATTCAATCACTTTGAACCATGGTTTGATTCTAACTTAAGTAGTGTAAGGCTATGCCCAATTAATATACATAATTGAGGGTTTTTTAAACTTTATACTTAAATTGAAAATTTTATCTTTATTACATGCTTGTTAATATTAAGTGTATTTTTTTAAGTGATTAACCAAGTCTTTGATATTTTTTTTCATAATATAATTTATTTTATTTCTATCTTTCATTATTGTTAATTCCTTAATTTATGTGACCATGATATAATATCCACAATGAAATAAACTAAGTAAATTTATAGAAATAAAATAATTAAATGTGGCATGATCATGAACCTTTATTAATGGTTAGATTATATTGTGAATGATAAAATAACCCTCTAACTAGGGAAAAAACACCTTAAAACAAGGCTTGGTTTGGGTTGTAGCTTTCCACATATCTTACCAGGTATCTCTTAGATTGGTTTCACCTCAATTTTAAACTTGAACCACCTCCACTTTCCCGGGAGATCCATCCATTACATAAGATTTACTCACACGTAGGTTAGGTGAATTAAATGATTGTTTTAAGGGGTTTATATAAAATGAAATCATGGGAACATAGGCCCTTACATAATGAAAAGAGGGACGATGCACATGAAATCACTTTAATTTAATAATAATAATAAATTAGAATGAAATAATAACCTTCAAAGGTTTGGTATATGATCATGATCATCCATACACATGGAACAAATTATGCATTTAATAAACTAGAATTAAATCTAAAACATTCTTATTTAAGATAAATAAAACTCAAATCGATTAATTATATTTTTTAATTAATCAATTATTTTATCTAAATTATCATTTGAACATTCTGGAGATTCTCATCCAATATTATTTTAGAAAAATTAAATAATTTATTTAAAATTGACTAAGTACAAAATATGTACCTTGGAGGAAACATGGCGTGTATGATGGACATATATTGTTTACTCATACAAAATGTAGAATACATGTCTTGTTATGTAATTTCATGGAAAATACTATCAAATTAATGACACATAGACACATGTTATTTACATTGTGTGTTATGATTTTAACACATGCAGAGTAATTGGTGTATTACAAATTACACACAATATATAGTCTTGAATATTACACATATATTAATTAGGAATTTAACATATATAAAACCCATCACATGGCTTGTATGAGTCAATAAATGACACATAACAGACATGTTGATAAGGTTTAAATAATATAATAAATTAATTTTAAATTCTATTTAAATAGGTAATATACATGATTTGTACTATCCAGATACGTCTCATATATAGTTATTCACCATATTTTTATGGTATATGCCTAGGGATTGGGTGTGTTGGCCACCGTAGATATTAATTTAGTACATGGTGTGTATCTGTGCTATATGTTGTGTTGTCTCTGAGTTACATGGTTTCCCATCACATGTTCCATGTAATAAAAACATGAATCATCTTTGATTAATGGACTACACATTGTGTATTCAATTTACATTTCGTATAGTCCATATAATTATGTGCTACATTGGAATGGTCAACATGTAGTGTGCATTAATTACACACCGTGTGAAATAAATGCACAACACTATGAATTAATTCACGAGTCATCCTGGTTCATTAAACATGGGTACACGACATGTACCTATCATCTACATGACATATATTCTTATAATATCCATCCAAAATCATTATAACCTTCATATGAGTTCTTCAAATGTTATTTATTCATAATCAATAAATTTTTGATTTCATTTGTGAGAACAAAGAGAAATATGAGGATATCCCATGATTTGGATTTAAATAAATATTAAAACAAAATTGAAAACTAACAATAAATGAATAAATCAATCAATGATATTTATATAATTATAAATTATTATTCACTCCCTCTAATACCAATTGAAGGAAACAGGGCACAATGGATGTGCTAGTATGGGATGCATAAATCAATTTTTTTCATAATCGATGATTATTTTGAGATGTCCATGGTGTAGAATAACATGAAAAATGGAATTAACTCAAGTATTAATTGATTAAATAACCTTGAAACCAAAATATAGGATCATCACATAATGATTTGAAATTAATTTAAGTAGTTATAGAATTAACTTACGATGAATTATTTCTTTCTTAAGAAAATTGAAATCATATCTACATCATGATATCATTGCATCATAATAATCAAGTGTATATTTCCTCCAACGGTGATCCATATATGCACCATGAACCTTTGAGTGATACCATGAGAATCTATGAGTGCTAGAATAGAAGATCCTAACTCTTGTGTTGTTCATATTTTATTTCCATAAGAATCCTTTAAATAAGATATCTCCTTGTTCTCTCTAGAATTGAGAGGGGTGGTAGAGGAGGATCACTTTCCATTATTGGGAGCATTCTTAGGGAGGATATCTTTAGGTCTTGAGAGGATTCTCCATCTATTTTTGTACACAACCAAACAAATTGATAGAATTCATTTAGAAAATAATATAATGGGGTTTAAATAGTGACATGGTTAGAAATAAAATAATTGCACATGGGTCCTTATTATTTTCTTAATCCTTAGTGAACCCCATGTCTAAATAATAATAAGAATATTATTTTTTTCTTGACATGTGAAAAACTCATAAATTAATTAAATATTATTTCTTAAATAATTTTTTAAAATTTATTCAAATAATATTTAATATATTATTTCTCCCCAGAAATTTTAAACTTACTCCTCCATTCCTCCATAATATTTATTGATCATTGAATAATATATATTTATTTAATAAATAAATATTATTTCATTATTCACCAAAAAATAAATAAATATTATATTTACAAAATAATAAATAAACATTTATTAAATATTTTTCTGTAAATATTCTCTTGAATATCTAGTGGCTGGATATATATGATCAAGAAAACATGAATAATTATTAAACCACAAATAAGAATAATATTTATTCAATATGTAAAATAATAATATTTAATTGAGGTTCTGGATATACTTAGTGTGTGACCCTCTAGGCCACTTTCTTAGTGTCATCAGGTGGAGCCGACCAAAGTCCAAGGTTAGTATCTAGAAACATGAAAAAGAATCCATTGAAAAGTACATTAATGTCACAATGACATAAAACTCCATATAAAAACTTACTATGTAATATAATCCCTTTATCATGATATCTCTAATCAAACAAGTTGCATATTGGAATCATCAATCTATGTGCTTGATGTATCTTTCTTTGAATTTATGAAAATGAACCTTGACACATAAAAATTGGACACAGAATTATCTAGGATTTTACATTCCTACAAATGGGACCAGGATATAAACTTATGCTAAAGAAAAAGTGGTAAAAATCCTTTCTTGCATTGTCCATTAATGCAACATCACCCGTGATGTACCCAACATATCCTACTTTACTAAAAACATATGTCATCATAGTTTTCATCAATACATTAAAGTAAACAACTAATAATATCCATTAATAATAATATTAAAGTATAAGGATCAATACACACATCCAAATATAAGAACATTCAATGATACATATAAATTTGGATTTCCTACTGGCGTGTCATGTTCTCATAATCTCCTGCATTGGAAATTACCAAGGGTGAGAACCAAGCGAAATCTCCCCAAATATTTTTGAGTCTCTATATGTGATATACTATATCATTTATTTAACATAAAATGATATCATATGACTATATATCATATATTTCAAGAATACTATTATATCACTTCTATATTCTCATCATAGTGGGAAACTGCTGTGACCTTTCAGTGTGAAAATTACTCTTAGGAAATTATCACATAATAAATCATGAATAAGAATAATAATGATGTGATTAGAAGTTTATTAATAATTAAAAAATGAATACAAGAAATCATAAAGTACATAGAAGTTGGTTCTAGGGAACTAAATCCAATAGTTGTAGAAAAATAAAATTTGGTCAAGCAATAACAAAAAAAATGTCAAAGATATACCAAGTAGAGTGTTTAGAATCTTTTGAGATAAAACTCTTAGGTATTTGACATAATTTATTACAAGGAATAATATCATATACACATTAATAATTAATGGTTATAAGGACACAAAGATTATAGTATTATTCCAATATGATATGTATAAACTATTTTAAGTAGAAGCTAGGGGAAAAATTCATATACATCATGATATTATTTTAAGAAATTTTAGAAATGATTAATGAAGAAATAAATACACTTGGTAAAAGATATTAGATCCCATATTCAAGATTTTTATATTATATCTTAACCAAGTATTCATAAATAATTTAAATGTTTATTGGATTAATTAATAATCACACATGTCCTTATATGAATCAGATCCATGATGTTAGTTAAAGGAAGATAAATGAAGAATCTTATAAGTCATGTAAAGTCTTCCATTATCAATTTCAAGACATGATTCAAAAATAATGACATTAACTCTTAACCATATAAAAAATATAAAGAAAAATGGAAATAATATGAATTATAAAATAAAAGAAATATATTATGTCATAATTAATGTGTTTATATGAAAAGTGTTTGTTAAGGATATGTTAAAAAACAAACTTGCATTAGGGAAAATGAAAATTATATGTTAGGTAATAATCCTTATCTTTTATAATGATATTATATAAATCATTCTGATAGAAAAGTTATAGTAATGTGAAAGACTATATATATATAATAGGGTGTACATATCTATTTGAGATAGTGGGAGCATGGTATACTTGGATAAAATGTCATGGATCTATCTGAACAAATAATTGACATAGGAAAAAGTTCCATAAGATATTTTGGAAATTGAATGTTCTAGAGACACATAATAAAGTGAACCAAGATAATTTTTTTTAATTTACATAATTTAAATAATTTAAACACTATATATCAAAAAAATAATATCATAATCCCAAGAATAAAATATTTAGTGTCTTTGAGGACAAACTACATAAGAAATTTATTTTACAATACTTGTGAAAAATTATCTAAAATTGAGTCATGATATACTCCTTGTATACTTATCACAAGTTAAAATCATCTTTATAACATGAGGAATGGAAACATAAGAAAATGGGTGAGATCATATTCTCAATAAGGGTAAACATATGTCATAATAATCAAATATCATAAGTGATCATAATATGATCATAAAAAAAGTGTGGAAGCATGATTCAATAAATATGATCCATGACAGAATAACATAATCGTGAGAATAAGCATAAAATCATGGAACATATTTTAAATATGGAACCAATATTAATATAGGGAAGCATTAAATTCATGAGCCACACCATCAATGCCCACGCTTATGAGAAACTAAAATGTACAAAAAAATACATATCTCATGAGATATAACCTTTTAACCAATTCATTGGAAAGATATATAGGTCCAAACACATTATTCATCCATACTTACATGTTCTACTTAAAAACAATCATTCAATTTATCATAAATAACACATTGGAAGAAAAATGAGTTTCATTCCACATTTCACAAAAAGCCTATAGAAAGAAATTGGGTTTCATATCCTTTACAAATGGAATAATATAAGGAAACCATTCAAAAATACATCAATAATCGTAACATAATATACCCATGGAAAATAAATGGGTATCAAAATATATTTATAAAATATCTAGCTAAATACCCTTCAATCATGATAATTAAGCATATGATATTTACACCATATAGGTAAAGGGTATATGGTTAATTCAATAATTTCCCCAAAAATTCATCTATGAAATCTATTTGAAAAATCTTAAATTAAAAGAATAAAAAATAGAGTATTTATAATGTAAATACATTGGAATAAAAATTATTGTTTCACACCAAATATGATTTGGAAAGACAAAGGTAGTGATAGATCATTCCATCAAAATAGAAGAACATTACATAAAACATACCGAGAAATAAGTTGTATAATTTCATTTGAAAAGTTTTCTTGATCAATTATAAGATATATCAAATGATAATTACTTATATAAAAACACTTTTTATGAGTTTTAGAAAATTCACTTTGGAAATAATAAATATCCTTGATCTTTTGAAAGAATTTTAAAAGAAACATTTTATAAAACTAAAAGGAAAATAATTTATTTTATAAGTAATGAAAAAATAGAGAGAAATTTAAATATAAAATGAAAAATTTTGTAGAAAAATTTGTTTAAAAAAATGTTAAAAATATTTTTTAGAATAAATACATAAAAATATGAAGTTACATGTCACTTTAAAAAGTCATTTTCAAAAACATTTAGTAAAAAATTTGGAAAACAGTGACTTTTGAAAAATAAAATTCAATAACCTATCCTTAAAAAAACTTAAATTTTATAAAAAATAATGTGGGGTGGAAGATAAATTTTTTTATTTGAATGGATGAAAAATATTTTTAATATATTAAAATATATTTATTGAAAACGGACATTGTAAAAAGAGTATCAAAACTTCATTTTTTAAAAGAGGGGAAGGAAAGTATAGAGGTCACATGTGATAATACACAATTAGGTTTCCAATTATAAATGATAACATTGGAATTAAATTAAAATAAAAACATTAGGGGAAACAATCATTAAAGAAGATGAGAATTATTACCAACAATGATATAATTTTTTGGAAAGAAATTTTTATCAAGGAAACCGATTTTGAATTAAAAGGTCATTTAGCACTATATTTTTATATAAATTACCATTAAAGAAACACTTAAGGTGGAATAAACAAATCTTGTAAGAAATAGGTTTAATAAGAGACATTATAACTCAATGAAGGGAGTTGTGTTAACAAAAACCCTTACCACTTTGGTATCTTTTGAGTTGAAATAAAAGTAAATATATATCATGATATAGATCTTAAAAACACCATAAATATAGTAAAATAAATTCATTTATTATTAATCAAACCATATTAAGGATATCATGGTGTATATTAAGAAATATGTCTCAAAAAATTAAATTTGAGACTAAGAAACCTTTACCTTGATTCCCTACTTACACTAATGCTATTGAATCTACTGTATAAAAAAATAACTATATTAATCATATATTTAATAAAATTATTCATATATATAATTTTTTATAAAATTAATTTTTAATTATTCTCTACATTTATATTAGTTAGTAATTATCAATTTTCAATATTGGGTGTGGGTATTCTTGATCATTTTGAACTAGTTTGGTAATAATGGTGCTGTTATTCATTATTTTTCAAATTTTTATCATTTAAAAATAATAAAATATACTAAAATTTAGGTATTATAATTATTTAAAATGTTATAATTTTATTCTATAGTAGTTTTGGTTACAATTCTTGTAGAAGAAATTGGTGACAAGCATGTTTCGATGATTTTTAAGAAATGAATAATGATATCCTAATTAATGGATTTAATATTAATGTTACCATTCAAGAACCAAAATAAAATCACTATTTATTTATTTATATCATATATTATCAGTAATTAAGTTCACAAAATCTTTCATGATATTATTTTATATCATTATTAAAGTAGGTGGTAAGACCAACCCAAACATGAACATAACATAATAAATGGATGATTATGATTATGAAAGTGGTTTCCTTTGACATAATATCATTATTAAAGATGAATAATGATATTATTTGGATAATTTTAAGGTATTTAATCATATTTCAGGTAAGTTTAATAAATAATAAATAAAATAAATTAAAAATGAGACACATTAATTTGTGGAGGCAGTAGTCCACACAATACACGGTTAATGTTTTCATTTTTCAAAGAATGATAGGAAAATACATCGGATTATATTTTTTCTCATTGTAATAATAATTAAATTATATATGTCACATTAATTATTTAATTTCATCCTTATTACAAGAGAATATAGGCATTAATGAAAAATATAATTCTTTGCTTCATGGAGGAGGTAGTCCGCACAACAAACAAATGCCGATTTCATTTTTCTTAATGAAAAATGGGAAATTTGTTTAATAGTTATTCCCTTAGAATAATATAATTCAGTATAAAAAATATCTATGTTATTATATTTGAATGAGGAAATTATAATTGAAATTTAAGATGGAAAGGAAAAGAAGTTAGGGAAAATGTGTACTCATGTTGAAATCTTGGGGTTTCCTTGGAGGATTCCTTAGAAATTGAGGCCCTAAGACAATATCTTATGACCAGAGGATCACATAAAAATAATTGGATTATAAATGAAGTATAATTGTTAGATTTTCTTATGGAAACCTAATTTTGGGGGTGGTATCGAAGGGGTGGTGAGAGGCCCCTTTTATAAGTGGTGAGAGTGACATTTTTTAAATATTTCGAATTTATATAAAGAGAGCATATGTTTCACTTTTCAAAAAGACTAAAAAATGGACAATAATGGATTTTAGGATGATATAAGGTAAATAAACACACAAAAAGTGATTTTAACATATTTTTTAAACATGTTTTAAGTCCTTTACTCTTAGAGTTTTCTATTTTACCATTCTTTGTTTTACCTTGGTAATTAATTTTTACTTAAATAATTTAATTTTAATGACTAAAAATAAAATTAAAATTATTACATAATTTGAAACTATAGATTCCAAATATTAGATCCATTTTATTATATAAAATTTCCTTGTTTATTACAAATAAATTTTAACATTAGTGCATGTAACGTGTAAAAATCTGTTTTTTAGAAAAAAAATGTATTTTAAGCTTACAATTTTTGTATATGATAAAATTATAAATGTATTTGAATTTACTGATATAAATTTTTTTATTATAAAAAATAATATTTATATGTATTTCAAATCAAGAAAAACCAAAATTTACCAAAATAACATTTAATTAAAAGAAAATTCTAAAAACAGTTTTTATTGAAAAATATTACTTAAGTCCTTAAAATGATAATCATATGTTTAAAAATTTATAATATTATTTTTAAATGTATATTTATACTCCTTAAATACATATTTTATCATGAAAAATGTTTAATATGTTTTTGAGTTATACTTAATTTTTGATATAGTCATAGACACTACGTTTTTTTGTAAAAACTGTAATTTTAACTATTCACCTAAAAATCAATTACATTAGAAAAATTTAAAAAATTTATCTTAAGTTATTATTGAAATTATTAATTTTCAAATAAATTTTATTCCATCAAATTAAAATTCTAAAATACATAAATTTAGTTTTTAAATGTTAACTATAAATAAAAACTACTTTTATAGAAAAATAAAATTTATTTTTTCTTTAAAAGTGAAAATGAGAAATATGTAAAATAAATTTGATAAATAAAATATTGATTTAATAATTTCTTGATTAGATAATCATAATTTATTTTTACATTTCCCCTCAAGGTCACTATGAAATATCTAAGAATAAGGTATGCTCTGGTGGTAGTTAAGGGTGGTGATTCCGCCAATATAGATCTTCTGGCAATTTCCATGAGCTTGAATTTCTCTCGCATATGATTTCCATAATACTATAATTTTTCGATTTCATCTTGGTATTAGTCTAGAGTAAACCCTAGTGAGTTTGTATCCTTTCCAAGCTCAGACACATGAGCTTCATAAGGAAGACTTTCACTACCCAATCCCATTTATTTCATTTTTATAGATTTTTGTAATATGATTACTTCTTTTTATATCTTATAATTTAATGTATATATTATAATAGTAAAATTTTATTTTAACATATCAAAATTTCATATAAGTTCATTGTTTCATGCATAATAACCTATTAACATAATTTTATTTAATGAAAATACATAGTGAAATGTAACTTTCTGGACCTGAATACGACTGAATGGTTCCCCGAGCCTAGTTGGTAACATGGCATCAAGAACATATCTCCAAATTTTAGAGGATGAAGAATAGTAGTGAGGACCTAGGGTGTGTTTGTGGGGAGACTATTCCCTATTCTCAGAGTGTAACATAGTGGTATAAATCATACAAACAATATCCAAAGCGGTAAATCAATCTGATAATAGATAAATATCTAGAAGATAAATATATACAACAAATCCCAAAATTAATATCATATACATAATGATGATCATTTCATGTGTCTAAAAAGTAGCCAAATAGGCATATATGGAATCAATACAATACATGTTTCAAAATATTAAAGAAACCAAAAAACACTATCTTCTGATAGCATCATGTGCCTCAACTCAATCCCGTGCTCCCTTACTCCTAAGCATGGAATAAAGTCAAGAATCGAACTATGGGTGCTTGCTCCAGTACCTAATTTCATCCAAATAGTCTATTTTTGTACCCAATAGAGGCCCAAACAGGGTGTGAGATACAATCCTAGTAGGTCACTACCCAAGATGTCTATATAAAATCCTGGCTATGAAATATAAGCCAAAGAAGAGTGCAATATATATCACCATTAAGTAGTAATAAATGTAAAGTTCCCATAGAATATATACTAAAAAAAGTGATATTTTATATTCCAACATGTCTCCCTAAAAAACATGGGTCATCTCCTATAATAAAGAAGCAATAGAAAAAAAGGATGTAAACACCATGCCCATTCCATATACACAACATATCATATCTCCCATGACATTTCCATATAATCTGTAAATAAAACCAACCACAACCACACCTTATAATCAGAAATTTCATAAAAACCATGACCATGCCATACAACCAATAATATCACATTTACCATAGTCGTTCCGTATAATCAAAGTGTAAGACCGCCCGAGGCTGGATCCAAGGTATAAAAGACCAAGGAATTCTCATTGAGTCCTAGGAGCATCTCAATAGAAACTTGGTAATGGTACTAGTGTATTACAAGGATCATGTCAATAGATTATGTCCAATGCAAGTCTATCAACCTGGATCCAAGGGGAAGAAGTACTAAGGCATTCCATGGAATCAGAATCCAAGGATCATATAGTTCCAAGGCATTTCTACCACTATCATGACCCATGGTGTAGCACACCCATGGTGTCATTTAAAATAATTCATCATTAAATTAAATTACCATTTCATACCATGAGGTTACCCACACATATAAAAATTCCCAATCATTCACATTTCATGATTTTACACACTCATCTCTATAATTTCTAAAAAACCCATTCAAGCAATTCAATCAAACAGTATCTTGTTAATACACAGAAAGGTAGGAAAACCAAATTCTATTCAACCAATTAAATTAAATTAATTTATTAACATGATTCCTCTAATTAGGAAAGAAATAAATCACCCCATGTGTGGTTTAAAAAAGTCATAGTCAAAGGAAATTCACATGGCACACCCCATGGGTGTCCTTAGATGGGGAAACAACCTCCAAAACAGCTTAAAGGAACTAAAGAGAATCCTTAACAGGTTCTATTATGTTTAATTTAGTTATTCAATTCATTTTTGGGGCCATTTCAGAAATAATTATGGATTAAACATTAATAAATAGCTCTATAAAACATCAAACCACTAAATAAAATTATATAACACCTACCATAGGTCCTTAGTAGAGTGTTTGTGTAGTATCAGCTTTTGATTTGACTTAGATCGAGAGAAAAATGAAGAATGAACAAAGAACCTGAAAATAGGGCATATTATCTTAAATCTAAATAACTCATTTGATACCAAGAATAATAGAGAATGACCCAAAAAAAATTATTACTCATCGGTGTGGATCCAATGAGACCGGTGATGCTCAATTATGATATTGGATGAAGAATCAGTGGAAAAGCCAAAGATTAGATTTAAGAGGAGGTCCCTCAAATATGGTCTGTCCACTGGGAGAAGAAATGAATTAGGTTTTAGTTTTAATATATTTTTAAGGAAAAAATATCAATTTCAACAAAATTTCCTAGGTCGCACAGTTTGTCCACACAGTTGGAAAAACCGCGTCCCAACTGTGCACCCTTCACTATAAGGAGGGGCACCTTGCATGGTTAGTGCACACGGTTTTACTGAGCATTCCCCAACCATCCCTTCAGATTCTTTCAAAAACTATATAGGACCTCGCATGTGCATGTGCCTCTATCTGCACAGTTTCCTCAAACCATATGACCTATATCTCCTTTCTATTTATCCTCACATGGTTAATAGTAACCGTGCGACTTGCCCCACATGTCTTATACTAACCATGAAGTCTGCCTTGATTTTCCAAAAAGATAGGCTCTGGGATTTGAACAAGACCCAAACATCCCCAATACCTCCATGAACTCAAAGGGTATTCACATTAGGTCATAATTAAGCATTAAAAAAATAACAAATGGATCCATACCTCATACAAAACCCGAGTTCTTACAATCTACCCCCTAAGGAAATTCATCCCTAAATTTCCCTCTCAAGGGTGGTCAAGAATCATTAGAGAATAACTCCATCCACTGATCATGTACATCGGCCTCCGACTCCTTGGTCTCATCCTATAACGTCACAAACATGGATTCCACTGAACGGTGCCCTGAGCCTGGTTGGTCACATGATCTTAAGTGCATATACCCAAACACTAGAGGGTTCCAACTAGTAGTAATTGTCTTAGTTGTGTTGTGGAGAGAATATGACCTCTTATTAGTGTGTAATGTAGAGGTAGAAATCATAAAAACAATATCAGAAATAATAAATCAATTAGAAAATAGATAAACATACAAATGATTGATATATATAATGAATTCCAAAAGTAATCTCATATACATAATTATGATCATGTCATGTGTCTATAAAGTATCCAAAATAGGTATATATAGCATTAATACAATACATGTATCAACATACAAAAAAATATCAAAAAAACTTATCTCCTGATAGCATCATGAGACCCATCTCGGTCTCGTGCTCCCCTTCTCACAAGCATGGCACAAAGTCAAGCATCTTACCATGGGCAATTTCCTTGGTCCCTTTCTACATCCAAATAGTCTATCTGGGTACCCAACGATAGAAAACATAGGGTGTGAGATACAATCCTAGTAGGCCACCACCCATGGTGTCTATAACATATCTTGGCTGTGCAATATAATCTAAATTAGAATAAAATATAAATCATAGTTAAGAAGTAATAAATGGAAATTTCCCATGGAATATATACTAAAAGTAAGTGATATTGTATATCCCAACAAAGCTCCCTGCAAAACATGGGTTAGCTCCTATAACAAGGTAGTAGTATGAAAAAATTAAGTAAACCACACAACCATACTGTATACACAAAATATCATATCTCCCATGTAATTACCATATAATCTATAAATCAAATCAACCATATCCACACCATATAATAAAAAATTTCATATCAACCATGACCGTGCCATACAACCAAACATATCACATTTAACACGACCATGCCAAATAATCAAAGTTTCAGAACCCTTGGGGACAGATACAAGGTATAAAAGAACAAGGAATCCTCATCGATTCACAGGATAATCTCGATGGAAACTCAGTAACAACACTGGTGGAGTCCAAGAATCATGTCAAAAGAGCATTTCCAAAGCAAGTCCAATAATCTAGATCCATGGGGTAGAAATGACCAAGGAATCCCACTGAATCATAATCCAAGGAGCATATAGGTCCAAGGAATTATCTACCACCATCATGACCCATGGTGTAGCACACCCATGGCGTCCTTTTAAATCATCTATCATTAAATTCAGTTACCATTTCATACCATGAGTTTACACAATCATATAAAAATTTAAAATCATTCACATTTCATGAGTTTAACCACTCATATCCACAATTTCTAAATAATCCATTCAAGAAATTCAATCAAACAACATCTTATTAATACATGGAAATACTAGAAGAACATTTTCTATTCAACCAATTCAATTCAATTCATTTGTTAACATGATTCCTTTAACTAGGTAAGAACTAACTCACCCCATGGGTGGTTTAACAAAGTCATAAAAAAATGAAATTCACATGGCACACCCCATGGGTGGCCTTGGTTGGGGAAACAACCTCCAACACATCTCAAATAAACTAAAGGGAATACCTAACAAGTTCCATTATGTCCAATTTAGTTATTCAATTCATTTTTGGGTCCACGTTGGAATTTACAACAGGCATCACAATCAAAACTAGCTCTATAAAGCATCAAACCACTCTAAAAAATTATAGAACACCTACCTTAGGTTCATAGTATAGTTCTCGTCTAGTATCAGCTTTTAATTTTACATATATTGAGAAAAAAACAAAGAACTGATGGAGAAATTGGAAATAGGGCATATTAGCTTGAACCTAAATAACTCCATCAATACTAAGAAGAATGAAGAATAAAACAAAAGGAATTGAGTAATCAATGATAATGATCCAATGAGACTGATGATGCTAGATTCTAAGATTAGACATATAATAGATGGAAAATCATAATATTGTCTTTACGAGCAGCTCCCTCACATATGTTTTGTCCATTAGGAGAAGTAATGAATTAGGTTTTTTGTTTAATAGATTTTTAAGGTCAAAATAGTAATTTCCCCAAAATTTCCCAGGTCTCACAATTTGGATACCTGGTTGACCAAAAATTACACAAACCATGCATCCTTCACTATAATTATGGTAACCCTACACTATTAATATACATGGTTTGACTAACTGTGCACAAACTATGGCTGTAGCCACTGGGAAAAACTATAGAGTCCCTCAGATGTGTGTGTGACTCTATTATCATGATTTTATCAAATCGTATATATTGTATCTCCCCATTATCCATCCTTTAATAGTTAGTAGTAACCATGTGACTTATCCCACATGGTTTCTACTAACTATGCGTCTTACCCTAATTTAAAAAAAGACAGGCTCCATGATTCGAACAATCCTCAGACACCCTCAGTACCTCCATGTTCTCAAAGGGTATTCACATTAGGCTTTAATTAAGTATTAAAAAAAGTATCTATACCTTATATGAAAACCCAAATTCTTACATTAAATCTTGAGTTTTTACACATACTACATAAGAAAGTTAAAACCATAGTGGTGGTTTTATATCCACCTACATTTGTGATATATTATTAAATAAGAATAATGAATCCTATAAGGAGTACTAGGTTTTAACTAACTATGATTGAAAAGTTCAAATGAATTAAAAGATGAATTCCATGTACTAAAATTCAGTTTATTTTTTATTTTTTGTAGTTTCTATGATTGATGTAAAGACATTGGTGGGTATTCAATAAAAATATACATGGTTGGTGCAGTGTCATATCAATAAGGATCGATTGGTTATACCAAGTTATCATGATTAAATACATTAGAACTATACTTGTCATAGAAAATTTATATGATCTTTATATTGGGAATTAAAAGTCAAGGCCAACTTCCTTAGAGGAAACTTTATACAAGATACCTATATGACACAACCCAGAAGGGTTCGTGACATTATAGAATTAAAATAAGTAATGAAAGTTTTAGAGGTTAATTTATGTATTAATGTAATATTTATGATCGTAGAATATTAATTTTGAATGAATTTATACCATGCATCTATAAGATATTAATGGGAGAAATATTGTTTTCCCAGACAAATATGCTTGATATCATATGGAAAATAGTTGTTTATTATTACAATTAGTCAAGAATAGAATGAAAGTACATCTCCAAAGATTGAATTAAATCAGTGACATAATTTATAGACAACACAGTCTAATTAGGTAGATCTATGGGTTTCTTAGACCAAATCAAAGTACATATACTAACAAGGTATTGAAAAATACAAGTTGGAATAATTTGAAAGTTAATTGTCCCTAATGTTACATGGCATAAATCTATCCAAGAAGTTTATAAGAAATTGAAGGATATTAATATGGTGAATATAACTCTATATACTTTAGTGAATTAATTATTACACATGTCATTCTATGTACTAAATATGATATTTCCAACACATACATTATGGCAGCCAAATATTAGATTAGTCCATGAGAGTAATATATGTAGCTGGTAGAACTATCCAATAGTACTTGAGAAAATACAAGGGATATATAACTAGTACTTATAGAGGAAGGAATGATAGTTTTTTAGGGGATAAAAACTAGTCTTTCAGTAGACCAATTTGATCTAATATCACCGTTTGTCTAAGGAAATGAGCAAGAGAAGTTCATTAAATCCAGTGGAAACAATATCTACAAATACCAAGTATGTTGAGGATTCTAATTCAATTAAATAGTATTATGAATATGAAAATATTTCTATCAATTCTTATAATCATACATATAATGTAAAGTATTGTCATTATATAAATTTCAATAAATTTTTTAAAATGGTAGTAGTAAAAAAATCGAGGTCATGATAGAGTAAAAAAGGGATATACCTAATGATATAATCTCTTGATGAGTTTTACTCAAGGAGGTGTAGTTGAATTTAGAAGAGTATAAATGTAAGAAAATGTGGAAGGCATGATGACTAAATCCATAACTTAGTATAAGCATGATATTATCATGCGAGAGATAATAAGTTGATCATTAACAAGTTAGATATAGTGCAAGTAAGAGTGTTGTGAATTTGGGTGCCGAAAAACTAACTTAAGTAGTACTTTTGATTACCATATCATGTATACAAAGAGTTATTCATGATGTTATCTTACCATAATAGTGATGTTACTTCTATGTACTCTATTCACATGGAAGCTTCCTTAGATTATTTGTTGTATCAAAAAGTTATAAAAGTTCCTAGCTATAATGAGGACCTTAAGATACTATGAAAGTAATATTAAACATATTTACTACAGTTAAGAAGTATAGTATTGATAAGAATTATATGATGTTTTTATATCAGGTTCTAGGGGCTCATAATCATTGATATTTTTTCTCATGAAGTCATCATTTAGTGATATCGAATAGAGGAAATCATGAGGACCGACCCACCAATAATAACACCACATGTTTAATGTGTCATTGTATATTCCTATCTATGATCATTTTTATTGTTATCTTGATTTAAGATCATTATCAATGTGTATCATTTTACCGCATACTTTGATACAAGAAAACAACCATGACATTTATATTGTGTTGATGTATATTGCGTTGGGTGTGTTATTGGTTTCATTGCATTAATTGAATGTTCAAGAATATATTTGTCACTTCTGAAAAGAAGAATATATATTTGGAAAAATTTATTGGTATGGTAGTGCCTTGAATAAGTCCATGGACATGGTAGATTAAGTAAAGTTCATCTAATAATAGTCAATAAAGACAAATGAAGTAATAAATGATGACAACATAAAGTATGAATCCTAATTTATGAGATATCATGAGATAAAGAGATTATTTTACCTAAAGAATGTTCATAGGGGTTATTATGTGTTTCTAGATACCACTATTGGTCTATGAGTATGAATAACTACTATTTAGATAAGGTCTTAGAGGTTCACACACAAAGTGTATCCATGGGTTCCACCAATTCAGATGCATTGAAGTTTGGGATGAAGTGTGCCCAATGTCCCAAGATCGATGAACGTCTTAGTGCAAATGATTGTATGTAAATTAATTCAATAATATTATTCAAGTTTATAATAATAATAATTCAATTTATTTCTCAATATATTCACAATTTATTTAATTATAAAAGTTAATGAAATAAAAAATTATTTTTCAAATAAATGCTGCACATTCAAGGTTTGTTAAATAATTATGGGAGCTAATGAGCTGAGTTAATGGTTCATATTTTATCATGTAACATATTAAAGTGTTATAAGTGAGTGATAAAATATTTTTGATGTCTATAGAAAGTTTAATAAATCCATAAGTGTGAAAAAATGTCTAAAAATAAATTCTATAACTTTATAAAGACCAAAGTGTAATTTTGGAAGGTATAACCTAATTATATCAATGAATTTTATACTCATAACTAACGACCTCCACCATTTTCATGAATTCAGAGAGTTTACATCCTCTCCTACATTATATGAAGTCTCTAGGGATAGAAAATGAGATAAAAACATGGTTGGTTCAATCCCACTTCCTTTGGACAAGTCCATATTCATCCCATGATTGATGGGACGCCATGAAGCACTTTGATTTCCCATAAAGCACCTAGGAATAAAAGAACAGAATTAAAGGATCTTTTAGTGAATGTATGAAAGATATATAGGGTTTCAAATTTAGTTTATTCCATCAAAAACACCCCAATTATGAGAAAATTACATCAATTTTGTAATGAACTAGACATTTTAAATGATAATTGTTTCATAAATAAATGTGTGTTATATTATATTATATACATATTATACGCACAAAACACATAGAGAAACCAAAAACACTTTAATTAATTAACAAATATCATTGAATTAGTCAGATATGAAACCAATTAAAATTAAAAACATTAAAATTGGACAAAAAATATAAAATAGAATAGCTAAAATGGGAAAATATGGATCACCCCAATCTTCTAGAATCATCACCCCACGAAAAACACTATAGAAATGAAACAAAATATTAGTAGATCAATCAAAATCTTATAAAATGAAAATATATTACCTTGGGAGTAACTATAGTAAATATTGAGTGAAAAAATGAAGTGGTATTTATAGGAGGTAATGTGATCTTTGGAATAGTAATGTGACCACTGAGAATAATAACCTAACCATTGAGAATAGTAACCTGACTATTGGAATAATAATTTAACCTTAAAATAATAAATTATGATATAATTAATGTTTCCATGAGTAATTAAAGTAAATATAAATAATATAATGCTAAGAAAAATAAATATCATGATTTAAAAACTCAATGAAAATATAAACACATTTTTAATAAACTATATTTTAAATTATTTTTTAAAAATCAAAATTTTTATATTGAAAATAAAAAATTACACATGTTAGAAATATATCTTGATAAAATAAATATCATTTTTGAAATAATCTCATTGAAATTTTTCAATGGTTATTTTTTGGTAATTTTCTAAAATACTTCAATTTTTGGGTGAATAGTAAAAATATAGTTTTTCTTGTAATTAGTGTATCTTAACTTACATCATTCATGATTTAATAATGACCTAATAATTTATATAACTTGAGGTTCATAAAATATATATATATATATATATATATTAAATTTCATAAATTGTAAATTAAAATACTATAAAATTAATTTGAAAACCTAAAAAACATTTTCCAAATCCTAAAGTCAAAAGTGTTCCCTTAAAATAATAATTTTTCCTTTTTTTACATTTTACCTTTTTAATAAACTAAGTAAATTTGAATCATAAAGGGGTTAAAAGTCCTAAAATAATTCTATTATATTGATATATGTTTTATACTGTAAAAAATTCACTTTTACAAGTTTTACCTTTGATATAACATTTTTTTAATATTTTATTCTAAAAACACTCCTTTCCTCAAGCATAAATAATCCTTCCCTACCATGAGAAAACCGCTCCTACATCACTTTAAAAATCCAAATATTTTCCAAAATCCTATTTATTAATCACTTATTAACCTTAGTGACATGATGGATTAAACCAACTCTATACATAAAGAAATTCTAGTGTTGTACAAGAGAAGCCACACTAAGAAAAGAGTAAGTTTTTTTTTCAAACTCTTCTCTCATTTTATTCTTCTTATATCTATTTTACCAATTGATTTAAAATTAAAATATTATAAGATTAATTATTTAGTATTTTATAATTATATTAATGATGTTAAACTACTATAAAAATTATATTTTTGAAGTATTTAAATTTATAAATCTCTTCATCCTCCTCTAGACAACGTTCTCGATAATAATTAGTTAACCACCAATAAGAATGTTTAAAACATCTTTCCTTTTAAAAAACCTTATGTATGGTTAAAATAAATTATTTATTATATTTAAATTTATAAAATTATTTATTTTAAGCTTCTATAATTTATTATACTTATGTGTAAATTACCTTGAACAAAATAGCAACATCCAAACAAAATGGGAAAATTTAATAAAAAAATGATATCAAAACAATTCACATTTAACAAAGAGTATTATAAATTGGAATAAAATAATTATAATTGATAAATTGTGTAAAAAATTAGCATAATTAAATCCTATAAATATGTTTTAATAATCCTATGTTTTTTATTTAGGAGGTGAAAAAGTGACAAAATAAAGTGGGATTTAAGGTAATAAGATTCTCGAGCCCAACACCTTTTCTTTAGGTTACCCCTATTTCACAATATATTAGGTATGGATATTACTATAATATTAAATAAATATAATTTCACTATTATTCCATTTTATTTTTCAGGATATACATTTTTCACCTTGTTTTTAGGACAAATACAAATATTTTGAAAAAAAATACTTTTCTTTCTAAAATAAATCTTTGACTCTTCATGTGTTGTTTCTTATCTAAAGAAAAATGATCTTTTATTCCAAAGTATGATATTTATTTTTCAGTTGGGAACCCCAATTTTTATTCATGAATGTATGATTTATGAAATTATTATGAAACCCATTCCTTTCTATGGGTTATTTCATGACTATGATTGTTATATATTCTATGCGGTATGCATGATTTTAAGAATTTATGATGTGAAAGGTGGGCCCAGAATTTTATATCCCAACATTACATTGAGTAATGTGATATATTTCATGATATAATGTGTATTATGCATGAAAATTATGAAGTATTTTTTTCACAATGATGATGTTATGATTATGCACATATGTTATGTGTGAACATAATGCTATATTTTTTCACAAATATTTGTGGTATTTTACCACTATGAAATGATGTTTTATTTTTATACATCACCACATTCCATGAATTTATAAAATTTTTCCCACATTATATTGAAGATGATTCTATTCTTATGGTATGATGATGATGACTGTGCTTACCCGTGTGCTATTGATTCACGTGTCTTATTTCTACGATCTTATCCTTCCCCTTAATGGGATTTTATCGCACCCATTTATTTGATGTATATCCTCAAGTGACTACATATAATAAAGAGAATGTGAGATTTTAGTAGTAGAAATAAGAATGATTTAAATAAATGTTTACGATTTATTTTTTATAAGTGATGTATGATCCTAATCTTCCTAAGATAGTAAACCTTTCGATCCTGGAATGTATAACTATTATGTTGTTTATTTTTAAAATGATGTAATAGTCATATAAGAAAAATTAGGGTCACAATAGTTGGTATCAGAGGTATGATTTAGTTAATTTTGGAATTAGGATAAGAAAAAATTTATAAAAACCCTTAGGATAAGTCTAATTATATATAAACATCCAAGAAGTTTTTTTTATAAAAAGGATAAACATAGGGATCCTATAAGATATGAATTTACTATTAATTATGTAAAAGAATAAATTATTTATTCATGATTTGATGACTTATATTTTATTCAAACCTTTTCTATTTTAGAAAATGGTGGGAACTAGGATAAACTAGGACAACAACCCATATGAGGGACAATGCAATGATGGTCCAAATGACATCCCCAATTACATGAGAGGTGGAGTTCAAAACTTTATGGAAATTCTTAACCAGATGTCTCAGGATATGAAAAATAACTTGAACCATGTGGAATTTTATCCTTTTCCCAAGAATTTGAAACAATATATTGAGACTTTTATGTGGTAATAACCACTAATATTTAGTGGATCTTTTGATCCACTTGTCACAAAATAGTGGGTTAACTCAATAGAGAAGATATTTTACATTCTCTACTATTATGATAAGGAGAAGGTGAATCTAAAAATATACCATTTAAATAGAGGATCCAATCAATGGTGCGATTTGATAAAGAACACAAATCCAAATTATGAAATGTAAGAGATGGATTGGGAAGACTTTATGGAAATATTTCTTAACAGGTATTTTCCTTGAACTATTTGAACAAATATGGAGAGGGAATTAATAAATATTAATAAAAGGAAGGTAAATATATCATGTATTATGAGGAAAAAGTCAAAAATATTGAAATATACCCCTAGGGTTTTTTTATTAACAATGATATAAAAATAGATAGATTCTTAAGTGGCTTAAAACAACACCTTCGAAAGGATCTAACAATCTGGGACTTTATGTAACATCCCAGGTAAATAAAGAATATTAAATTTTCATATTTATTAATTTTTTTGAATTAAATATTTGTTTTACGTTAAAGTATATTCTTTGTTTTATGGCATACACAACACGCAATAATGTGTTTCTCTGAAGTCTTATGTTGCACATAATGCTGATTCATACTGAAAATAATAATAATATAATATTATTATTTTAAATGGTAGTTAACGAATAGATGTTTTATTGGTGGTAATGAAAATAACTAACAATATTATGATTAAACATGTTTGTTAATTTTTTTTACATTTATCCAATAAAATTTAGAGGCTTAAAATGATAATGAATTCAATTTTAAGCATAAATACTCTAATATTTTTAAAAGGTAGTTTTACCACCTTTTGATGGATAACCCCTTTTAAATCTAGTCTTTTTTTACTTTTATATGTTGAATTTTACCAAATAAACTTCTTATTTAGAATTGGGATATCAAAATTTACTTTGGGTAAATTTTGGGTATTTTTCTGATAAAATTCATTTTTTAAGGAATAGTGAAAAATAATGCAGTGTAAGTCAAAACTATCTTTTTCATATGATTTATTTATATGGTTAGATTATTATTTTTAAATGGTTTTAAAGTGTAATTGGATTATATTTTTACCATTTATTCCAATCTTGGTAATTGGAAGTAATTTCACTTTGAAATTGGACATAAGCACATGTTAATATTTTTTGTAGTTTTTACTTCTTAAAAACACGCTTTCTAGTTTTGACAACACAAATTAATTTTAAATTAATTAATGAAAATTATATGCTTTGAATTTTGTAAAATAGACATCATTTTTGAATTCATAATATCAAAATTATATATGGGTAAATTTTTGGTATTTTTCTGAAAATGTTCAATTTTTGATGAATAGTGAAAAACACTGCAGAGTAGTTAAAAAACCGAATTTTTCATTTAAATGAAATTTTACCATTTCTATGACTTGAATTTTTAAAATTTGACATACATGGTTGTCATAATTAAGTAAAATTTTGTTCAATAGGATGAAAAATAATTTTTGGCAAATAGTAATTTTTGATTTTTATTTACCGAGGTTAATGGAAAATAGGGCAATTCAAGGTAAAAATAATATTATAATAATATAAAATTACCTTAAAAATTGTCCTAACATTATTATATGGGTCATAGATGACCAATAAAATCCTTGGGTAGAACGTTTGGCCTTTGGAAGCCACTTGGGTAAGATAATTACATTAATAACTTTTTATTTAAAGTAAATATAAAAATATCATAAACATGTATTGTTTTACTAAAAAAATTTTAATGTGGGGTTATAAAATTGATATATCTGACTATAAATAGTAATTATAAATATAACAATATTTCCTACATCATGGTATTTTATTGATAATTTTTAGACATCAAATAAATAAATTTATTTATGACATAATGATGATGTAATGATTACCTCATTAATGAATGTTATAAATAAATGAGATTATAAATATTAAAATAAATTTATTTTGAAATTTTTTATGACTTACAAGAATTTTATGGAATATTATGTCTTTTTATTTTTTAATTAATGAAGTGTTTTGAAATTTATCAAGTTTTTATGTATTTTTAAAAAGTCAAGATATGAATAGTATAAAAATTGACATAAATGGGTTTTTAAATAAATTATTATTTTATTAAATGATAAAATAGTCCTAAAAATATAATATTCGTCCAAATGACATATATAATCTTAAAATTGTCATTAATGATCCATTTTGTGTCTCTTTTAATTTTATAGTAAATATATTAAACATATAGTATGGATATACAAGAAGACATGGTAAAAGTTAAGTAAGTTAACAAAGTGTTAAATAAAAAAGATAAGGATTAAAAAATATCCAAAACCTGTAAAATTATTATTTTAAGATTTTATTTAGACTTATATTCATCTTATATTAATACTTAATGAGTTTTTGACCTTTTTAAACCTAAAATAATTTAATAATAAAACAATACTTTGAAACTTTCCTAAAGAGACTCTCCTACCTCTTATAAAAGGACACCACCTCTAACCCATTACTCACACCTCTAAACCCCCTTATATCATCCAAACTCTGCCCAAATAATCTCCCAACATCCCTATCTTCCTTATAGAAGCCTTACCCTAGGAAGAAGGAAATTCAAGAGAGCCCTTTGGCTCAAATTAAAAGAAGTTACCCGATTTGAGGTAACATCTTCTCTCAAGTTTCTTTTCATTATTTTTCCTTCTCCACTCCCTTTGATCTTATTATTCTTTGTTTATATAAAAAAACTAGTATCATCAATATACTATGTTGTTTTTATGATAAGTATTCGAACTACACTTACACACACCTCCATCTAATGGATACGAACATACTGTTTCTGTGTACGGTGAACTGTTGCCTCACAAAACGATGCTTGTTCTATTTTCCCCTACCACCTCTCATGGTGGATATTATGATGGTAATGTAATTATATATGATATTTATTTTATATATATACTTCTTTAATTATCATTTATAACATACCTTTATGCTTTTCATGTTGTATAAATACGATAATTTCAATTGAGGAAGTGTGGACTACCGCCCCCTCAAAATGATATGACTCGTTCATACCATACATGGAATGTATAAAGGATGGTGTTAATAAACTTATGTAACATATATAAAATATGATATTATACTGTAATAATAATATATATATGTATCATTTGGTTTTCATTCCTTTAAAAATGAAAAAATGAAATGAAAGTTGCGTTCATTCGTACGTATGGCTTACCGTCTCTATGAACGGTGCATTTCATTTTCATATATCCAAATGATATGAAATATTATAAATACATATATACTGGATATATATTATATATATGATATCTAAATCATGAATATCATTCGGGAGATAATGGAATTTTGACCACATGGACAATTTGTAATTATAACAAGTTCATTTTTGACTCAAGTTCAGAGCATCAACAAAATGTATGATATGAACTCAAATAATTTACTATTTGTTATAGAAAAATAATAAGTGCTATAAAAAGAATAATAAACTTTAAAAATGTTCTCAATCTATAAAAAACAACTTAATTTTATTATTCAGGAAGAACAAGGAACATAAAAGATAAGTCAGACTTGAGGTAAGGGAACTTCTTAACCCAATTTCCATTCTTTGGGTTGATATTATACTTCTTGTTTATGTCGAGCTATGATTATGTGAGAAATTAATTTTGATATATTATCTTGTATTTATACTTTATTTATTTGTACTCATTATTAATAAACATAATTGATCTATTTTATTTATAAAATGATCTTTGAAATGGAATTCGTCTCAATTTCCATTCATTGAGGCATAATTTGATTTATACACAACTTTCTTTTATACACTGTATAATAAACCCCTTTGAATTTTAATTTTATTCAAAAAGAATTTTTTCTATGATTTTTTTATTAAATGACAAAAAGAATGTTTCTTTTTAATGTACATGGTGACAACGACCTTTCCACCACCACAAGCATTATTTGATATTTGGATTCCTCTACAAGCCGTAGTGCTTTTAAAAGGAAAATAAATACCATATACTATTTTTATGTATTTTGGTATTGAAAATGGTTTTGAGAATGGATTGATTATGTAAATATATTGAAATGTTATTACAATTTGGAAATGTTATTTTCCTTTATGCTTGTTCAGGTGTTATGATTATGCTATGGTTCTTGGGAATTATTTACATATATGGGTGGTTCCATGATAAAACTAGGGAGGGTGAGCCCAAGATAGTTCTCCAATGCATTGGGTAACTTGAAGGAGGTAAACGTTAATGTTCCTCCAAAGAGATTTAGAGAATATACTGTGATGGGTTTTCCAAATGTAACTCACTACATAGCTTTGAAAGCTACAACGTAAGTATGTTATGGATTCCACAAGTTACATTTATGATTTATTATTTATATGTGTTTTTCATAAATATTATGATTTCATGAGGTATTTTAAAGAGTTTATGTTTTTTCTGTATTAATGGACTAATTTTTTCTTTCTTTATTCTATAACCCTTACTAAGCTTTTTATGCTCATCCAAAATTTTTTAAATGTTTTTCAAAGGGTATAAGGAAGGGTAAGAGAAAGTAAGGATTCAAGAAGATTTATATCAAGAAAATAATTCTTGTTTTCTTTTAAGATTTTTTATTTTATGAAAAAATGGATCCTGAGTAGAAGTGTCTACTTTATAACATTTGAGATGTAATGTAGTAGTTATGGCCTAATTCTCTAAATCTCTAAACTTGAAAATATCCTCAATGTGAATTATTTACTTAATTCCAGATTATGTAATGTTTAAGGTCGGGGCCTTATAGTTGGTATCAGAGGCTAGTTTAGATAACTTTAGAGGTTAGGGTGTTATTTAAGCATAATTTACATAACCATAATGGTTAGCATATTATAATGATTCATAGTTATTTTAGATAAACTGAATGAGTTTAATATAACACGAATAAGTATATCTTATTGTTTACCCTTCTCATAAGATATTATATGATGAATTTACAGATATACTCACAATTCCCTTTTTTGTTTTAGTAAATGGATGGATCTAGCAGGCACTAAAGCAACAATGAATGTGAATAAAACTATGAAGGTTTTTTGAATAATAAACCAAATGAAATGGGAGTTGCAATGAAAACTCTTGTGGTTATTCTCAATCAACTATCTGGAGTCACGATTGACCACCTGAACCTTGGTGATTTTTATAAGGCATCGTATATGTGAGAAACAAATTCCAATGGGAGTTCAGGTAATAACCATAAAGGTAAGTATATTCAAAAACCTATGTGTAAAGGATATAGAAATAAAAACCTAGGAAAATGCTTCAAAGAGACGAGAAGATGCTATAAATGTGGTAATTAAAGTCATAAAGCAAGAACATTCCATGGAAAAAGGAAGAATCCAGTTGACTCCAGGAAAGGGAAAGAAGTTCTTTACAAAGGATAAATTGAATGTTTTAAATGTGGTGTGCATGTTAATTATACAAATAGATGTCCTACGAAGAAGGTTTAGGAATGGGATCAGCAGGATCATACAAATATATTTTTACCAATTCATAAATCCATTCCAATTGAAGATGAGGAAACTGCAAATGACCTATGAAAGGTATGGATTAATTATTAGCTAATTTTTTGACATTACTGAAATATTAGAACCTTATGCGTGATTTTTTTAGGAAATAAGTATAAAATAATAATATGGAAAACATGGATAAAGAATCATGAAGAATGTTTTATGATTAAGATTTCAACATTTTAGGAATTTAAGTGTTATGTTGGATCTATGGATGAAGATATGTTTTTATGTATTAATGATAGGATTACTTTTGAATAATTTTTCTAGTATGTGTAACCCTGAATTTTGATACGTGAACATTTTATTAAAGGAAGGATTATCTTTTCTTTTGTGGATATAGTTATAAAGAACCATTTGGGTTTATATGATCCTTGAATTTGAGGCAATTACAGGTTATTACTTTTTGGGTTGAAAATGCGAGGTATGAAATAATTTTTTTAATTAAAATATGTTATGGTTATTTTTGAGGAATTTATCTCATTTTTTGGGAATGTTATAAAATTATATAATTTTTGAAAAAGGAAAACAATAGACCTTGTGACAACCCATCACATCAGACAAAGCTGTGGGAATCGAACCCACAACCAAAGTGCGATCGGGATTTATCACCTACCACTGGACTACGTGAAGTCCCTGGTTAGTATGACTAATTATTTTTATTTAGATGATTTTATGGATCAAGAATAAGTTGATTTTGGGAACTATGTTTTACCAAATGGATATCCTTAGTATAGGAAAATAATTTGGTGATTAAGTGATAAAGGTTATTTTGTAAGACGTTCTCTCTTTTTAAGAAACAATATATGGCTAAGGAAAATAGAATACTATGGGATTTCATTTGTGGATTAATGGTTGAAATTTTATTTTAGAAGAATATGTGTTTCTATTATGGAAATATAATGATTTAGGTTATTTATGGGAATGATTAACCTATCATAGAGAATATGTGATTAGGTTAATTACTTTTTAGTATGAGACTTTAAGAGTAGCAGATGTTATTTGAAGACAAATGTTAACATTTTTTTGGAAGACTATGTGATCAGATCCTTCTAAATTTTGGTTTTCAATCTTAGTTTTGATTATATTGAAGGATTTTAAGGAATATTGTTTATTGAATGTTATTTTTTGAACTTTGGGTACTCTTTGTTCAATTTTGGAGATTAAGAGTAGTAAATATTTTTATAAAAGATTATCCTTTTGGGGATTATCTGATCTTGTACTAACCATTTTAGGTTTTAATTAATTTCCAAAGACAAGGGAAATATATAGTTCATCTTTTGTGAATTACGTGATTCTCTAGAAGTTGATTCTAGTGATTCAGGTGTGACCAAGTCATCTTGAATACTCATCGTTTGGAGAAAAGATGAGTTTTTGGTAGAAACTTATTAAAGGATGAAACTCTACATGAAAAGTAAGTATATTTACTTATATAATTAGTCAATATCATAAATAAATTCTCTAAATTTATTAAATGGAACTTAAAACAAAAACTTTGTTTGTTTACTTTTCTTACTGGGAAACCAATGACTGTTTAACCCATCACAAGTTTGTGGTTTTCTTGTTGTTAACTTTTAACTGATCATGTTTTATATCACTCTCCATCATAACATGACACTTATTTTATCTTCCATATCCATGTTTTCATACATGGAATCCTAGTATGGGTTTTCTTGGGTGACCTATGTACTTATCTTTCTTTCTTTTAAAGTGGTAGTTTTATTGATTCTTTTTCTAATGTGGGACTATTAATGAAGTTTCTGAGCCCAATTTTAAAATTATGAGGATGCAATTACCAAAAGGGGGGAAGAAGGTAACATCCCAGGTAAATAAAGAATATGACATTTTCATATTTATTAATATTTTGAATTAAATATTAATTTTACTTTAAAGGGGATCGTATGTTCGATGGCGTACCCAACACACAATAATGGGCTTCTCCAAAGTCTTATGTGCAGTCCTTTAATTTTGAATTTACAGTGGGCAGGATGATGGTAGTAGGTGGAATATGGGTTTACATGGTTGGTTTTGTACCTAGTTGAGTTGTTTTGGGTTCACACATTTCCTTTAAAAGTGTCATTAGAAAATAAAAATGTGTATTGTGGCTCTGAAGTCTTATGTTGCACACAATGCTGAGTCATACTGAAAAAATAATAATATAATATTATTATTTTAAATGGTAGTTAACCCATAGTTGTTTTATTGGAAGGAATGAATAGAACTAACCATATCATGATTAAACATGTTTTTTAAATGTTTTTAAATTTATCCAATAAAATTTAGAGGTTTAAGATGATAATGAATCCCATTTTAAGCATAAATACTCAAATATTTTTAAAAGGTAGTTTTACCTCCTTTTAATGGAGAAACCATTTTAAATATAGTTTTTTCACTTTTATATGTTTAATTTGAAAAAATTAAGTTATTATTTAGAAGTGCTATATCAAAATTTACTTTGGGTAATTTTCTGGTATTTTTATGATAAAGTTCATTTTTAATGAATAATGAAAACTACTATATTTTAAGTCAAAACTTTCTGTTCATATGATTTATTTATATGGCTATATTATCTTTTTAAATTGTTTTAAAGTTTAATATAATTATATTTTTACCATTTAATCCAATTTTGGTCATTGGAAGTAATTTCACTTTCAAATTGGACATAAACACATGTAAATCTTTTTGTAGTTTTTACTTCTTAAAAACTTGCTTTCTAGTTTTGACAATAGAAATTAATTTTAAATTAATTAATGAAACTTATATGTTTTTAATTTGGTAAAATAGACATAATTTTTGAATTAGGAATATCAAAATTAGCTTTGGGATATTTTTTGGTATTTTTCTGAAAACATTCAATTTTTGATGAATAGTGAAAACACTACATAATAGTTAAAAAGCTGACTTTTTCATTTAAATGAAATTTTACCGCTAGGAATTGAATTTCAAAAATATGACATACATGGATGTCATCATTAAGTAAAATTTGGTTCAATATTATGAAAATAATTTTTGGTTAATAGTAACTTTTTTATTTTTATTTACCATGACTAAAGGTAAATAGGGTAATTCAAGGTAAACATAATTTTATAATAATATAAAATTAACATAAAAATCGTCCTAAATTTATTGGATGAGTCATTTATGACCAATAAAATCATTGTCTAGAACTTTAGGCCTCTTAAAGTCAATTTTGTAAGACAATTACATTAATAACGTTTTATTTAAAGTAAAAATAAAAGTATCATAAACATGTATTATTTTGCAAAAATAATTTTAACGTGGGGTTATATAATTGAAACCTTTGACTATAAATATTAATTATAAAGCTAAAAATATTTTCTACATTATGGTATTTTATTTATAATTTTTAGACATCAAATAAATAAATTTATTTGTGACACAATGATGATGCAATGAATACCTCATTAATGAATGTTTTAAATAAATGAGATTATAAATATTAAAATAAATTTATTTTGAAACTTTTTATGCCATACACGAATTTTAGTGATGCTTATGAATTGTTATATTTTAATTAATGAATAGTTTTTTAATTTATCAAGTTGTTATGTATTTTTAAAAAGTCATGATATGAATAGTATAAAGATTGACATAAATGAGTTTTTAAATCAATTAATATTTTATTAAATGATAAAATAGTCCTAAAAATATAAGATTCGTCCAAAAGACATATAAGATGTTCAAAATTTCATTAATGATCCATTTTGGGTCACTTGGAATTTTATAGTAAATATATTAACCATATAGTATGAATATACAAGAAGACTTGGTAAAAGTTAAATAAGTTAAAAAAGGGTTAAATAAAAAAGATAAGGATTAAAAAATATCCAAAACCTGTCCAATTATTATTTGATGATTTTATGTAGAATTATATTCATCTTAACTCATAATTTAATAAGTTTTGGTCCTTTTTAAACTGAAAAATTTTTTATAATAAAATAATACTTTCAAACATTCCTAAAGATCCCCTCCCCCTCTTATAAAAGGACACCACATCTAACCCATTACTCACACCTCTCAAGCCCCTCGGACAGTCCAAAATCTGAACAAATAATCTCCCAAAATCTCTCTCTTCCTCCTTTAATCCCCCTAGTCATAAGGAAATTCAAGAGAGCCATTTGGCTCAAATAAAAAAGAAGTTACCAGATTTGAGGTAACATCTTCTCTCAAGTTTCTTTCCATTATTTTCCATTCTCCACTCCCTATGATTTTCTTATTTTTTGTTTATATAAAAAAACCAGTATCCTCAATATACTAGGTTTATGTTATGATAAGTATTCTAATTTCACTTACACACACCTCTATCTAATGGATATGAACATAATTTTTCTGCGTACAACGAACTGCTGCCTCACGAAACAGTGATTGCTCTATTTTCTCCTACCACCTCTCATAGCGGCCATTATGATGAAAATGTAATTATATTTGATATTTATGATATTTATTTTATCTTTATGATTCCTTAATTTTCATTTATAACATACCTTTATTCTTTTCATGTTGTATAAATACAATAATTTCATTTGAGGAAGTGCGGACGACCGCCCCCTCCAAATGATATGACTCATTCATACCATACATGGAACGTATAAAGGATGGTGTTAATGAAATTATGTAACATATATAAAATATTATATTATATTATAATAATAATATACCTATTTATCATTTGGTTTTCATTCCTTTAAAAATGAAAAAATTAAATGAAAGTAGCGTTCATGCGTATGTACGACTTACCATCTCCATGAATGGTGCATTTATTTTTCATATATCCAAATGATATGGACTGTTATAAATACATATATACTGGATATATATGTTAAATATGATATCTAAATCATGAATATAATTCTAAATATAATGGACTTTTGACCACATGGACAATTTTTAATTATAACAAGTTCATTTTTGACTCAAGTTCTGAACATCGACAAAATGTACGATATGAACTCAAATAATTAACTAATTGTTATAGAAAGGTAACAAGTGATATAAAAGAAATAATAAAATTGAAAAAAGTTATTAAGAAAGTATAAATTAACATAATTTTATTATTCAATTTGAACAAGGAACATAGAAGACAAGTGAGACTTGAGGTAAGGTAACTTCTTAACCCAATTTCTATTCTTTGGGTTGATCTTATACTTCTTGATTATGTCATGATATGATTATGTGAGAAATTAATTTTGATATATTATCTTTTATTTATAATTTCTTTATGCGTACTTATAGTTAATACACATAATTGATCTATTTTATTTACAAAATTATCTTTGTAAGGGACTTCGTCTCAATCTCCATTCATTGAGGCATATTTTGATTTATACATGACTTTCTTTTATACGATGTATAATAAACCCATTTAAATTTTAATTTTATTCAAAATTAATCTTCTTTTTCTACAAAGTGTTTTATTAAAATAAAAAAATAATGTTTCTTTTTAATGTACGTGATGACAACGAACTTTCCGCCACCGCGAGCATTATTTGATATTTGTCTTCCTCTACAAACCGTAGTGTTTAAAAAAAATAGCATATAATATTTTTACATATTTTTGTATTGAAAATGGTTTTGATAATGGTTTTATTATATCAATATATTGAAATTTTATTGCAATGTGGAAATTTTATCTTTCCTTTATTCTTTTCACGTATTATGATTATGTTATGGTTCTTGGGAATTGTTTATGTATACAAGTGGTTCCGTGATAAACCTAAGGCGGGTAATCCTGAGATAGATCTCCAATGCATTGGATAACATGACAAAGGTAAATTTTAATGTTATTCTTAAGATATTTATATAATATACTATGATGGGTATTCCAAATGCAACTCCCTACATTTCTTTGAAAGCTACAACGTAAGTATGTTGTGGATTCCACAAGTTACCTTTATGATTTATGATTTCTATGTGTTATTCATATATCTTATAATTTCATGAGGTATATTAAAGAGATTATGTTTTGTATATATTTATGGATTAATGTTTTATTTCTTTATTTTATAACATTTACCGAGCTTTTATGATCATCCCAAGTTTTTAAATGTTTTTCACAGGGTATAAGTAAGGGTAAGAGAAAGGAAGAATTCAAGAAGATTTATATCAACAAAATAATTCTTGTTTTCTTTTAAGAGTTTTTATTTTATGAAAAAATGGATACTGAGTTGAAGTTTCTACTTTGTAACATTTGAGATGTAATGTAATAGTTATGGAATAATTCTCTAAAGATCTAAACCTAAAAAGATCCTCAATGTGAATTTTTTACTTAATTAAAGATTTTGTAATGTTTAAGGTTGGGGCCTTACACTTCAGAAGTTATGAAGAAGTGGTTTAATGTGATCTCAAAGTAGAGACAAAATTTAGATATTGTTACTTTGGACATGGAGGTAAGAAAATAAGAATAAATTTTCAAGAAGGTGGTCAAATGAAAAAGGAGGAAATATGATCCAACCATACACATATCAAAAATGTGGTAAGAAACATCATGGGAATTACATTTAAAGAACAAAGAAATGCTTCAAGTGTGTAAGGGAAGTACACCAAGCTCATTAATGTCAAAGATACATGAAGAAGATGACCAACATAATGGAGGAAAGGTAGGCACCTCCTAATTCACCACCCATGGTTCAATACTTCAACTATAGGAATAAAGGGAACTACGAAATCTAGTGCACTAAACCATTAGTCCTCAAGGGTAATCATCATCAACAACCACAAAATACAAAATAGTAAGTGAAATATTATACCATTACCACTACTGAAGTTGAGTGTGAAAATTAAGTTGTACATGGTAAACTTCCTATTCACTCAAGAATGGAAAAAGTTTTATTTTATTTTAGTTATATGCATTCATTTATATCATGAAAGTTTACAAGAACTATTGAATCGAAGACCTAATACATTGAAGTTGATATATAGATATATAAACTTTGTTGCAAAATCATTGAAATCAAAGTGTTTTAATCTTCTACTATTAGAGAATGTGGTAATATTCTTCTAGGAAATCCTGTAATCCTTCCCTTGGTGGAATTTGATGCTATACTGGTCATGAATTGAATCTCTTTATATAGAGCACACATCAAATATCAGTAAAAGGAAATATCTTTTCATATTTCAAACTATCCCATGATCCTCTATAAATGTAAGGAAGATCACAAATCACCTTTGGAAAATACATAAATGGTGTGGGTGTTAAACCTTGTGAATAATCATACCTCTCCCAAATGGTTGAGTTAAGGGAAGATATCAACCTAGAGTAAATTTCTATTATTAGGGAATATACTGATGTATTTCCCAAATAATTACCTATAACTCCCCTAGATCATGATGTAGAGTTATCAATAGAACTTATACTAGGATCCACTCTTATTTCTAAATTCCCATATAGGATGGCCCAGATCGAACTAGAGGGGTTAAAGAAGAAGCTATAAGAGCATTTGGAAAAAGGGTTCATACACCCTAGTGTATCTACTTGGTGTGTGATAGTGATCTTTGTAAAGAAAAAGGATGGATCGACGCAACTAAATATTGATTAATGGGAGCTCAATAAGATCAATAAAAATAATAAGTATCCTATACCAAGGATTTATAGCTTGTTTGATCAACTATGAGGATATTAATACTTCTCAAAGGTGGATCTTCATTCTGGATATCATCAACTAAAGGTGAAGAATGAAGATATTCATAAGACTGATTTCTATACAAGGTATATACACTATGAATTCATAGTTATTTCCTTAAGACATACTAATTACCTTGAAATATTCATGGATTTTATGGATATAGTATTTAGATAAAACCTCAACAAATTTTTGGTAGTGTTTATTGATGATATTCTCATTTACTCCAAGAGAAAAGAGGAACATGAAGAGCATATAATGATTATGCTGGTGATATTAAGGGAGGAGAAAATATATTCTAAGTTCATCAAGTGTGACTTTTTGATGCATAAAATCACATTCTTGGGTCATGTGATCACAAGTGAGGGAATTTATATCGACCCTTCAAAAAAAAAACTGAGTAATGGCCTATACCCACTAGTTTCATGGAAATATATAGTTTTCTTGGATTAACAGGGTAATAATTTTTGTGAGAAATTTATCATGATCTAGATTGATAACTAAGTTAACAAATAAAGGGATAAAGTATGTATAGATAAGATAATATGATAAAATCTTTAAATATCTCAAGAATATTTTAATCACTACACCTGTACTCACACTACCAAAAAGTGAAGAATGTTTTGTGATATAAAATGATGCTTTAAAGAATGGATTGCATTGTGTAGTCATGTATAATGACAAAGTGAGAGCTTACACCTCATGACAGTTAAAGATACATAAGAAAAACTACCCGACACATGATTTGGAGTTAGCAGCTATGATCTTCATCTTGAAGATTTGATGGAACTATCTCTATGGTGAGAAGTGCGACATATATACTGATCATAAGAGTCTAAAGTATATCTTTAAATAGAAGGATCTCAACAATAATCAATGAACATGGTTATAAATAATCAAGTATTATTATTTCTCTATTCACTAAAATCCGAGGAAGGAAAAAAAGATAGATGATGCTCTTAGTACAAAAAAAACCTACTACTTTATCCATGACGTAGATTGAGAAAGACCCTATCTTCATGGATATGAAAAGGATGGATCTGGAAATCATAAAGGTAGTGAATACATCCTACATTTACCAAATTATTTCTTAACCATATATCAAAGAGAAGATCAAGGAGGCAGAAAGGTATAATATGGTTCTTTAAAAGTAGGTGAATGTAGTAAAGTAAGAGAATCTATATGAGTTACACATTGATGAGGATGGTGTGATTTGGTTTGGAACTAGGATTTATGTGCCTTCATCACCTAATAAAAAGAAGGATCTATTGGATAATGCACATAACTCATCTTTCTCTATCCATCATGGAAGTACTAAGATGTACTATGATCTTTAAGATAACTTATGGTTGGATAACATGATGAATAAGATTTTGAATTATATCTCAAGGTGCTTAGTATGTCATCAAGTTAAAGTAGAGTGAAAAAAATACAAAGGGATGATTCAACCATTGCCTATACCCATGTGGAAATGGGAGAATATCACTATGTAATTTTTCACTGGTCTCCCAAAGATATACAAAATAAATAATGAAATATGGTATGTGGTGGATCAACTCACCAAGACTACCCACTTCATCTCCATTTAGGAAGATTTATTGTCAGAATAACTTTACAAGATGTACATGAAGGAAGTGGATATATTGCATAGTGTTCCACCTTAGATCATATATGATCATGATCCAAGGTTCACTTCTAAATTCTAGAGATGTATTCAATATTATTTGAATACTAAATTGAATTTCAATATGATCTATCAACCCCAAACTGATGGCCAATCTGAAAAGACTATCCCAATACTCAAGTACTTGCTAAGATCCTACTTAATGGAATTCAAAGGTGGATGGGATCAACATATCCCATTAGTTGAGTTCTCATAAAATAAAATCTCCCACACAAGTATTAAAATGGATCCATTTGAATCTCTATATGGGAAGTGATTTAGAACTCCTACATATTGGGATGAAGTTGGTGAACTAAAGCTACTTGGACCTGATCTTGTGCAAGAGATGACAGAGAAGGTTCAATACATCCAAAAACATATAAAAATTACTTAGAGTTGGAAAAAGAGATATGTTGACAACCATCTAAGGACTCATAGTTTGATGTTGGAGACAAATTTTTCCTTTGAATATCACCATGGAAGAGAGTCATGTGGTTTAAAAATAAAAGGCACCTCAACCCTAGGTACATTGTCCCCTTTAAGATCCTTGATCACATAAGAGTAGTGACCTATTAGATTTAACTTCCACAAAATATAGCTCAAGTTCATGATGTGTTCCATGTATCTATCATGAGAAAGTACATACCTGAACCCTCAACTGAAGAGGTGACATGAGAACTAGAGGAAACAATGAAATACAAGTACTCTCACCTATTAACAACTAAGAATATGAGTTGGAATTTCAGGGACTAAATTTCTAAATGGGGGAAGAATGTAATGACCCAAAATTTTTAAATGATAACTGTTTCATAAATAAATGTATGTTATAATATATTATATATGTATTATATGCATAAAGTACATAGAGAAACAAAAAACACTTTAATTCATTAAAAATATCATTACATTAGTCAGCTATGAAACCAATGAAGATTCCAAACATTATAATTATACAAAAAATATAAAATAGAAAATATAAATTGGGAAAATATAGATCACACCAATATGCTAGAATCATCGCCCCCACGACCAACACTATATAAATGAAACAAATATTAATAAAATAGTAAAAATCTTAGAAAATGAAAATATATAACCATAGAAGGAATTTTAGTGAATATTGAGTGAAATAATGAAGTGGTATTTATAGGAGGTAATGTGACCATTGGGAAAAGTAACATGACTGCCGAGAATAACAACAAGATTATTGGAATAGTAATATTAACATAAAAAATAATAAATATTGATATAAATAATATTTAACATGAGTAATTAAAGTAAATATAAATATTATAGTTCCAAAAAATAAATATCATGATTTAAAAACTCAAAGAAAATATAAGCACATTTTTAACAAATTGTATTTTAATGTATTTTGTAAAAATCATAATTTTTATATTAAAAATTAACTATATTATAAATTTATTTTGATAAAATAAATATCATTTTTGAAATTATCATGTTGAAATTGTCCAAGGCTATTTTTTTCGTAATTTTATGAAATAATTCAATTTCCAAGTGAATAGTAAAAATATAGTTTTCTCATTACCGGTGTATCTTAAATTACATCATTCATGATGTAATCACTACTGGAAATATAGGCTTTCCCAACAGTTCTGAACCGTTGGGAAAAGCTGCAGAATCGTTGGTATATGTTATACCAACGGTTCTGCCAACCGTAGGGAAGTAAGCTGTTGGGAAAGCTTTTCCCAACGATTTACAGTGAACTGTTGGGATAGGTTGGAAAAAAATTAACCAATCCCAACGGTTGTGCCAAACCGTTGGGATAGTTTTTCCCAACGGTTTGGCTTGAACCGTTGGGAAAACCAAGCAGAGGGATTCTTTATCAACGGTTTATAAACCCTTGGTAAAAAAAATACTCAGAGAGGATATGCCAATGGTTTGAAACTGTTGGCATAGCCTATGCTATGCAAATTGCACAACAGCCTGCAATTTGCACAATAGCTCTCATTTTGTGCAATTTTCACAGCAACATTCCCTCTCATTTTCAATCATTCCCAATTATTGTACCTTAAATAAACTAAAACATACATATACAATTATTGAACCTGCAATAACCATCTAACACATACATATAGAGAAAAAATTCATACACATTTAGCATATAATGCATCCTAGAACTATACAAATCTATAATTAAATCAGAATTCATAATGTAATTATAGACATACTTAATTCATTTAGAATTCAATTTAAAATTTATATGACAATTATATGTGGAATCCGGAATTCAATTCATAATTTGATCGGTTTTTCATATACCACATATTTTTACTAGAAATGATGTCCATTTAAAAAAAATACATACACCTAGAGTGATACCAGCCACACCATGCCTCGGATTGAGGTGAGGTTAACTCGTACACATCAAAAATGACCCATAGATCATTTTCCTAAAGTATCAACATATTCTGAAAGCGTTTGGTTGGTTTTCTATATGTCAGTTGTTGTTTTCACTTAAAATGAAGTGCTTTTTTAATAAAAGAGAGACACTTTGAATGGTGCTGGCCACACCGCGCCTCGGATTAAGACGGGGTTGACTCTTACACATCACAAATGACCCATGGATCGTTGTGCTAAGATATCAACACAATCAGAATCTGTTTGGTCGGTTTTCCGTATGTACTTAAAATGATGTCCATTTTAAACATAAGAGAGACATTTTGGGTGGTCACGGCCACACCGTGACTTGGATTGAGGCGCAGTTGACTCGTACACATAACATATGACCCATAGATCGTTGTCCTAAAATTTCAACAGATTCCAAATGTGTTTGGTCGGTTTTCCATATGCCAGTTTTTCTTTTCACTTATAATCTTGTCCATTTTAAAAAAAAGAGACACAATTAGAGTGGTAATGACCACATCGCATCTCGGATTTAGAAAGGGTTGACTTGTACACATCTCAAATGACCCATGGATCATTTTTCTAAAGTATCAACACAATCTGAATGCATTTGGTCGGTTTTCCGTATGCCAGTTGATGATTTTCACTTAAAATGATGTCCTTTTGAAACAAAAGACAGGAACTTTGAGTGGTTCCGGACACACCGCATCTCAGATTGAGGCGGGGTTGATTCTTAAATGTCACATATGACCCATGGATCATTGTGCTAAAGTATCAACATAATCAGAATCCGTTTAGTCAGTTTTTCGTATGTACTTAAAACGTTTTCCATTTTAAACAAAGGAGAGACACTTAGAGTGATCCCGGCCACACCGTTCCTCGAATTCAGGCGGGGTTGACTCGTACACGTCACATATGACCCATGGATTGTTTTCCTAAAGCATCAACACATTTCAAATGCATTTGGTCAGTTTTTCGTATGGCAGTTGTTGTTTTCACTTAAAATGATGTCCATTTTAAAAAAAAGAGAGACACTATGAATGGCGTCAGCCACACCGCACCTCGGATTGGGGAGGGGTGGACTCGTAAACATCACATATAACCCATGGATCATTGTTCTAAAGTATAGACACAATAAGAATCCATTTGGTCAGTTTTCCGTATGCTAGTTGTTGTTTTCACTTAAAATGAAGAACATTTTAAACAAAAGAGAGACACTTTGAGTGATGTCGGCCACACCGCACATTGGATTGAGGCGATGTTGACTCATACATGTAACATATTACCCATGGATCGTTCTAATATTGTTTCAACGGAAATAGAATGCATTTGTTTGGTTTTCTGTATGTACTTAAAATGTTTTCCATTTTAAACAAAAGAGAGACACTTAGAGTGGTCCTGGCCACACCGCGACTTGGATTAAGGCGCGGTTGACTCATACACATAACATATGACCCATGGATCGTTTTCCTAAAATCTCAACATATTCTGAATGCGTTTGGTCAGTTTTTCGTATGCCAGTTGTTCTTTTCACTTATAATCTTGTCCATTTTAAATAAAAGAGACACGGTTAGAGTGGTACCGGCCACACCACGTTTCAGATTTAGACGGGATTGAATCGTACATGTCTCAAATGAACCATGGATCATTTTACTAAAGTATAAACACAATAAGAATGCTTTTGGTTTGTTTTCTGTATGCCAGTTGATGTTTTCACTTAAAATGTTGTCCTTTTGAAACAAAAGAGAGACACTTAGAGTGGTGTAGGCCACACCACGCCTTAAATTGAGGCAGGGTTGACTCGTACACGTCACATATGACCCATGGATTGTTGTACTAAAGCATCAACACATTTTGAATGCGTTTGGTCAGTTTTTCGTATGTCACTTGTTGTTTTCACTTAAAATGATGTCCATTTTAAACAAAAGAGAGACACTTTGAGTGGTTTTGGCCACACCATGCCTCATATTGAGGTGGGGTTGACTCGTACACATCACATATGACCCATGGATCATTGTTCTAAAGTATTGACATAATCAGAATCCATTTGGTCAGTTTTCCATATGCTAGTTGTTGTTTTCACTTAAAATGAAGTCCATTTTAAACAAAAGAGAGACACTTTGACTGGTGTCGGCCACACCACACCTCAAATTGAGGCGAGGTTGACTCGTACATGTCACATATTACCCATGGATCATTCTCCTAAAGTTTCAATGGAAACCGAATGCGTTTGGTCGGTTTTCCATATGTACTTAAAATGTTGTCCATTTTAAACAAAATAGAGACACTTAGAGTGGTCCCGACCAAACCGTGACTCAGATTGAGGCGTGATTGACTCATACACATAACATTTGACCCATGGATCGTTTTCCTAAAATTTCAATAGATTCCAAATGCATTTGGTCTGTTTTTGATATGCCATTTGTTCTTTTCACTTATAATCTTGTCCATTTTAAATAAAAGAGACACAATTAGAGTGGTACCAGCCACACCACATCTCAAATTTGGACGAGGTTTAATCGTACATGTCTAAAATGACCCATGGATAATTTTCCTAAAGTATCAACACAATCCTAATGCGTTTGGTCGGTTTTTTGTATGCTAGTGGATGTTTTCACTTAAAATGATGTCCTTTTGAAACAAAAGCCAGAAAATTTGAGTGGTGCCGGCCACACCATGTCTCATATTGAGGTGGGGATGATTTTTACACATCACATATGAACCATGGATAGTTTTGCTAAAGTATCAACACAATCAGAATCCGTTTGGTCAATTTTCTGTATGTACTTAAAATGTTGTCCATTTTAAACAAAATAGAGACACTTAGAGTGATCCTAGCCACACTGTGCCTCAGATTCAGGCGGGGTTGACTCTTACACGTCACATATGACCCATGGATCATTTTACTAAAGAATCAACACATTTGGAATGCGTTTTGTCAGTTTTTCGTATGTCAGTTGTTTTTTTCACTTAAAATGATGCCCATTTTAAGAAAAAGAGAGACACTATGGGTGGTTCCAGCCACACCATGCCTCAGATTGAGGCAGAGTTGACTCTTACACATCACATATGACCCATGGATCGTTTTTATAAAGTATCAACACAATCAGAATCCATTTGGTCGGTTTTCCGTATGCTAGTTGTTGTTTTCACTTAAAATGAAGTCCATTTTAAACAAAAGAGAGACACTTTGAGTGGTGTCGGCCACACTGCGCCTCAGATTTAGGTGATGTTGACTCTTACATGTCACATATGATCCATGGACCGTTCTACTAAAGTTTCAAAGGAAACCGAATGCATTTGGTCGGTTTTCCGTTTGTACTTAAAATGTTGTCCATTTTAAACAAAAGAGAGACACCTAGAGTAATCCCGACCACAATATGACTCGGATTGAGCTTGGGTTGGCTCGTAAACATCACATATGACCCATGGATTGTTGTGATAAATTATCAACATAATCCGAATACATTTGGTCGGTTTTACGTATGCCAGTTGTTCTTTTCACTTATAATCCTGTCCATTTAAAACAAAAGAGACACAGTTAGAGTGGTACCGGCCACACCGCTCCTAAGATTTAGACGGGGTTGAATCTTACATGTCTCAAATGACACATGTATCATTTTCCTAAAGTGTCAACACAATATGAATGCATTTGGTCAGTTTTCCGTATGTCAGTTGATGTTTTCACTTAAAATGTTGTCCATTTTAAACAAAAGATAGACACTTAGAGTGGTGATGGACACACTGCGCCTCGGATTGAGGCATAGTTGACTCTTACATGTCACATATGACCCATGTATTCTTTTCCTAAAGCATCAACACATTTCGAATGCGGTTGGTCAGTTTTTTGTATGTCACTTGTTGTTTTCACTTAAAATGAAGTCCATTTTAAACAAAAGAGAGACACTTTGAGTGGTTTCGGCCACACCGTGACTCAGATTGAGGCATGGTTGACTCGTACACATCAAATATGACCCATGGATCATTGTACTAAAGTTTCAATAGAAACCTAATGCGTTTGGTTGGTTTTCCATATGTACTTAAAATGTTGTCCATTTTAAACAAAAGAGAGACACTTAGACTGACCCCGGCCACACCGCAACTTGGATTGAGCCCGGGTTGGCTTGTACACGTCACATATGACCCATGGATCGTTGTGGTAAAATATCAATAGATTCTGAATGCTTTTGGTCGATTTTCCGTATGCCAGTTTCTCTTTTCACTTATAATCATGTCCATTTTAAACAAAAGAGACACATTTAGAGTGGTACCGGCCACACCGCGCCTTATATTTAGATGGAGTTCACTCTTACACGTCTCAAATGACCCAAGGATCATTTTAATAAAGGATCAACACAATCCGAATGCATTTGGTTGGTTTTCCGTATGCTAGTTGATGTTTTCACTTAAAATGTTGTCCATTTTAAACAAAAGAGAGACACTTAGAGTGGTGCTGGCCACACCACACCTCAGATTGAGGAGGGGTTGACTCGTACACGTCACATATGACCCATGGATCGTTTTCCTAAAGCATCAACACATTTCTAATGCGTTTGGTCAGTTTTTCATATGTCACTTGTTGTTTTCACTTAAAATGAAGTCCATTTTAAACAAAAGAGAGACACTTTGAGTGGTGTCGGCCACACCGCACCTCGAATTGAATCACGTTTGACTCGTAAATGTCAAATATGACCCATGGATCATTTTCATAAAGTTTCAATAGAAAATGAATGCGTTTTTTCGGTTTTCCGTATGTACTTAAAATGTTTTCCATTTTAAACAAAAGAGAGACACTTAGACTGATCCCAGCCACACCGCGACTCAGATTGAGCCCGGGTTGGCTCGTACACGTCACATATGACCCATGGATTGTTGTGATAAATTATCAATAGATTCCGAATGCGTTTGGTTGGTTTTATGTATGCCAGTTGTTCTTTTCACTTTTAATCCTGTCCATTTTAAACAAAAGAGACATAGTTAGAGTGGTATGTTAGTTGTTTATTCACATTATTCAAATACACTATTTGACTATAGGTACTTAAATTAATTTATTTATGAAAAATTTACATTTAAAATGAGAATATTAGAAAATTAATATAAGATAAAACTTTTACTAAAAATCCTTGTGGAAATATTAAGGTAAATATGATTTATGAGAATCCTCATGTTTCTATTAGTGGAATGGTATTTACTTAAAATATTGTGGAAATTCATATAGAATATTTTTATATCATTCTTAGTATGGATTAGATTTTAGTTTATCATTCTATGAAACATTTCAGAGCTAACAATTCCATGCCCAATGAATACATCCCTTTTATAACATACCAAGAATATATGATATTGATTAGATGTGTAAATGTGATTTACATTGATTATCATGATGAAAATAAATAAAATATATATTATAGATTTTCTAGTTGTAAATGAAATCAAGGAGGGTGGGGGGGCTGTCCAGGGGGGGCTATCTGGGGGGCTGTCCAGTTGGTGTCCGGGGGGTTGTCCGGGGACCAAGGAGGAGGGTGGGGGGCTGTGCGGGGGGCTGTCTTGGGGGGTGTTCAGGGGGTTGTCCGGGGTCCAAGGAGGAGGTTGGGGGGGGGGGGACTGTACGGAGGGCTGTCCGGGGGGCTGTCCAGGGGGCTGTCTGGGGGGCTATCAGGGGGGCTGTCCGGGGGGCTGTCTGGGGGGTGTCCAGGTGGCTGTCTGGGGGGCTGTCCGGGGGGCTGTCCAGGGGGTGTCCGGGGGGCTATCCGGGGACCAAGGAGGATGGTGGGGGGGGGGGGGGGGCTGTTCGAGGGGCTGTCCGGGGTCCAAGGAGGATAGTGGCGGGTTGTCTAGGGTCCAGTAAGGAGGGAGACTATCCAGGGAGTTCCCAAACACACAACCACTAAAAGACAACAACATCCATAAAAATAGACAATATATAAAAATAACTCAACTCCAATACTATACTACGGGTCTAGATTAAACCAAAAATTAGAATATATGAAACATAAAATCTCAGTAATATTAGTAAAAAATGTAATGGATCAATTTTTCCCACATCACCATCACCACCATCATCATCATCATCATCACCCTCTTCCTCGTCCCCATCATCGTCCTCACCCTCCTCAGTGCCCTCCTCCTTACCCTCACCCTCCTCCTCACCCTCTCCCTCCTCCTCGCCCTCGCCATCCGCCTCACCCTCCTCCTCTACCTCTTCTTCCGCATCAGAATACTCACCATCATCATCATCAAGCTGGACATCGTCTTGACCACCACTAGAACTACCACCTGGTGCACCATATATAGAATGTATCGACGGCATGTATTCATCAAAAGCTGGGATGACCTATGCTGGAAGTTTTGGACATATAACTTCAATAAATTTCATACATGCATTGTTTGCCCTAATAAACTATTCTGCCATCTCTGTGGCCCTTTTCTCAGCCTTTTTTGCCTATTCCCTAACTTGCTGCAGCTCGGTGGCACTAAAACTCGTACTTGAGGAGGTCCAATACCTAGTCGGGGCTATCCTAGGTCGGCAGCGTACTCTGCCAGGATGCTCCTCTCCCAACACCTGATATAAGTGATTAGTTGGCCCAAAATTGTCTGGTTCTTGGGAATCGAGGGCCTCTAAAGCATCCTGTTACAAATATAAATATATTATTAAGTTACAAAATAGATATTAAAATATAAAATCAACAGATTAAAACTTACAATCTACTGCTGAGTCTCTTTGTTGACGGCACTTCCATCCTTTTTTCTATCTACTCAAGAAAAAGAGTTTTTCTCGAGGCACACATCCTACAATATTCTGTATTTTCCTCTATAGTGACATTGAAAACTAAAGTTATATGAAAACTTTAGCAAACAATTAAATAACTGAGGAAACAAAAGAAAATGTAAGTCGTAAAGAAAACTTATAAACAATTGTCATACCTGCTTCCTCTCATGATCCGATATCGTAGTACGCCCTAGTGTGTGGATGTATTTTTTTGCATCAATGTTTTTTTATTTTTTCCAGATGATTCCTAAGTATAATTCGATAATGAAAAGAATAATATTAATTCAAAACATGAAGGTTATTATTTAAATACCTTAAATGTAATTCATACCTTAAACTGGGTACTCGTCCAATGAGTAATCATCTGACGATACTACTCTATAGGACAATCATCCGCGACTGGTAACACCTCTAACTCAGTGTCAACTCTAGCACGCCATCCAATATACAACTCATGCTTGTAGGATCTCCAAATCTTGCCTAAATCCTTTAGACGTTCCGGTTGTGCACCCTCACCATCGGGAAAATTAAATCGAAGCTGGCATCAAAATATTAATTCATATGAATAGAAAAATAATTCATGGCATTAAATAAAATAGATTTTTTTACCCATATCTTTTCCCAATCTCTATCCTTGACCTCATGTGGAAAATGTCTCCAAGATAGCAGGCTGACGGGAATGATGTCGGAGTATTTGGCAAGCATCACCAAAAAACTCCGACATTGCTGCCCTATTTTCTCAACCATTTGGTTGTCTTCATTGTAATCCACCATAACCTGTGTGTGGCGGTTCCACACTGAACGCATACGTGTATGACCCCACCCCGAATACTGTTAGTATATGTATTTGTTATGAAAGAAAAACAAATATTTTATCAAAACATATTATAATGAAAATAAATATTTCTATAAAAATTTGTTAGGGTTCTATAAATATACCTGCGCCAATCTGATCGCTGAGCGCCGCTGGATCCACAGAAACTGATTGAACACCCTGTGGTAGAAGAGGAGTCAAAGACGATGGAATATAGAAGCTCGGGGAGACATAATTAGAAGGAAAAGAATATGGGACAACTGTATGACTGGATTCTGACTGGGGAGTGGGAATCATCATGGGATGTGAAAATGATGGGCTAGAAGATGCAAAAGGTAGCAAAAACACGGGAGGCCTAAATATCCCATGTGTCCCTAACGACACACTGGGATCAGAATTTGGGAAGTGTGACATGTTAGTGGGAGGGGTAGGGTCTAGTCGGGTACGCGCAGCTGCTCGTCTACCTCTGGTACAAACCCTCCTCATACCACCGACCTGAGTACTAGGACCAGTACTAGGCTCCTCGTCGAATAACTGTCGATGTATAGGTGGATCCTACAAAAATGTTTACAAAAAAATTAATCACATGACATTATATATTCTTTAAATATATATATTTGAAATAAAGTACTCACTGTAGGCACTAATGGTGGAACGCCCATCTCCACCATTCGATGATTGTTCTCCATCATTTTTCCTTCGTCTCTCTTCAATTGGCTGCATTTTCTGCTTTTGAAAACAAATATGTAATTAATTAGAAAAAGGAAACTAATGTGTAAGACAAAAAAATAAATATATGAGGGAATAGGGGGATTCATTGGTAATTTAGCTATCAATTGTTTTAGAAGAGCTTGAATGGATTTAATAAATCATAAAAGTTGTAATGTTCACCAAGTTAAAAATATTGTTTGACTAGGTTTGAATACAATTCAATTCCAAATTAGAAAATTCAATTCAAATAAAACTGCAACCAATAAATATTGAAAATTCACATAACAGTCAAGTCAACTAAAACATATTTGTGATCAATACTAAATCAATTTGAATATTACCAACCTTAACAACCCAAATCGAGGTAAACCAAAAGAATTGAGAACATGGATGAATGATTCTATATATTTTCAACCACAACTTCAGGTTCACAATCAACTCTGACAATTGAGCTATTGGAGTCATCAAAATAAATAAATGGATTGGTTCCAATGGTACTTGGGACAGTGTCAACTACATCATCACCATCATCAAAAATATGTCTTGGAATTACTTCAACTATGACACAAAATTCAGGTCGAAGTTGGTCTTTGACATAAAAAACTTGTTTAGCCATTGATGCCAACACATATGATTTTTCGGTAGTAAGAGTGCAAGTCATATTAATTACTTGAAATCCACAATCATCAATAAATGTGCTCTGTCTCGTCATCGAATCAAACCAATGGTATTTCATCATTGTGACTAATCCATGAGAGTAATAATACAATATTATTATTTTCTCAACAACTCCATAATAACCCACATTTTCAAATCGTGGTCTACTATCTGATGCACTGGAATAACAATCTATTGTGGCAGTAACCATAACACCATCATGTTGTGTTCTCATGTTCTTTGCTCGTTCAGTGACAATAAATTTGTACCCATTCATAACAATTTATTTACAGTCACGAACCATGGTATTAGGACCAAAAGACAAAGCTCTTTTTTCCTCAGAGACAGAGTCAGCAGAAAAACTCAATACCTGCAATATAAATGACTATTAAACTTAATTAAATATTGATATAATTATTTTAAACAGTAATATTTTTACCTTCAATTTTAACCAAGCATAAAACTCTTTTATATGAAAAGTCTCTCTCCATCTCAAAGATAAAGAACAATGCTTCCTATTTATCATTGTTTTATGTTCCCTGTAGATAAAAAATATGAATAGTTTAATAGATATATATGTAAGATATAAATATTCAATTTAGTTACCTCATATGGTCATCAAACAAATCACAGTTGAACAAAACTGTGCGATGTGCCATCTCCCGCTCTTCATGGCTTAATGTCTTCAATGTATATGATCCAGGAATTCCTCCTATTTGAAGAAGTGATGGAAAACTGGGTTCAATTTTCTCATACTATTCTTCTTCATTTCTCATTGGTCTGTTCATTCTTGTAGTAAGATCAGACAAATACATTGAGCAGAAATCCGTACATTCTTGAGCCAAGTAACCATTCACAATAGAACCTTCGGGATGATTTCTGTTTCGGACATAAGACTTTAATGTGAACATATTTCTTTCAGTTGGATACATCCAACAAAAAGAAACAGGTCCTCCGAGATGTATTTCAGTGGGAATATGGATAGTCAGATACAACATGCATGTGAAAAATGATGGAGGAAATATTTTCTTCAACTCACAAAAAATTAATGGGGCATCTATCAACATTTTTTACAAGAAAGACTTGGAAAACTTCTTAGCACAAATATCTCTAAACAAATGGAAAAACCAAATAACAGTGACCCTTACATTATTGGAAAAAAGATGACAGAATTCTATTGGAAGAAACTCATGCATTAGAATGTGATAATCATAAGTCTTCAAAGATTTTAGTTTTAACTCTCTTCTGTTGACTCGTTTAGATATATTGCTTGAATAGCCATCAGGAACTCTAATAGTCTCTAATACTTCCAGAAATTGTTTTTTTCGTAGGTTTCATCACATAAGAAGCACATGGAAGTTTCCATTTATTTTCACTGTTACGCACAGGATGCAATTCTGGTCTGATGCCCTAATCCACCAAGTCACTCTGAGATCGTAAATCATATTTTGTCTTCCCCTTGACATTTAGAATAACTGAAAGCAACATTTTTCATATATTCTTTTAAATATGCATTACGTCTATGCAATGACGTAACAAATTGGTTGACCAATAAGGCAAATCAAAAATGATACTCTTCTTCCTCCAATTGTAACAGGTTTTAGTGGAAACATTCTTTCTCTTTCCAGATTTCATTTGACCCTTCCCAAATGAAAAACTGAAATCTTTCAATTCATTAATCACATCAGTTCTAGACATATGCTAAGGTGGATCATCAGTCTCTATGGTATTATCAAATATTCGACGATTCATTCTATATGGATGATCATTTGGCAAGAATCGTCGATGTCCCATAAAACTGAAACTCCAACGATGTTTCAGTCTTCTGGATTGTGTATTCTTCATACAAACTGGGCATGACAGTTTTACCTTCGTGCTCCATCCAGACATCATTGCATAAGCTGGAAAATCATTGATCGTCCACATAAATGCAACACACATCTAAAATATGTCTTTTGAACATGCATCATATGCACACACACCCACATCCCAAAGAAGTTTCAACTCTTTTATTAAAGGTTGCATGTATACATCAATATCAATGCCAGAATTAGAAGGACTAGATATGAGTATACTCATGAAAGTGAAAGGTTTTTTCATACACAACCATGGGGGAAGATTATAAATGTGTATAAAAACTGGCCATGTGCTGTGAGAAGTAAGCATCTGCCCAAACAAATTAAAACCATCGCATGAAAGACCCAGCCTCATATTACGCACGTCAGTTGCAAAATCAGGATGTTGAGCATCAAATCTCTGCCATGCTAGTCCATCTGCAGGATGAACCAACTCATCATTAGTCGTTTTTCTCTCAGTATCATGCCATATCATTTTTATTGATATGTCATCAGACATAAAAAGATTTTGGAGTCCGGGGAACAATGGTAAGTGCCACATTACTTTTTGTGGAACGCGGGATGGTGTTCCATCAGATTTTGACTTCCAACGGGATGTGTCACATTTTATACAATCATTTCATTCAGTGGTTTCCTCCCAGAATAAACTTCAATCTTTCAGGCAAGCATGAATTTTGTTTCTTAAAAATCCAAGTTCCTCAAATAACTTCCATTCCATATAGTGGTTTGAGGGAATATCTACATAATCTGGAAGTAAATCCTTCAAGAGAGTAAGAATGTAATCGATTGTTGTATTAGATATCCCATACATAGTTTTCCCATGAAATAATCAGATTAAAAATTATAGCCTTTTAATTTTATCGCATTGTAGATATATTGTATTTGTGGCAACATCATTCATTTTTTTCACCTTATCAATATCATCATTTTCACTAGATGCATCAGTTGTCCTCATATCAAAGCCTTCTTGAGTCGAAATCCTTTCTTTTTCATGACGACGAATAAACAGAAACCAATCATCTAAAAAATTCTCCATTCCAGTCCTTTATTTTCGATCATCACCAATTTGAGAATTCATTTTCTCCCCATTTTGATACCACACAAAGTAGTTTGCTTGAAAACCATTTTTGTTTATGTGGTAGCTGAATTCTTCATGGATCAACCAAGGTCTACCAACACAATTGGAACATGGGTAGTGCATGCGACCACTATCTAAAGCATTGTGAAATGAAAAATCTATAAATCTCTCCAAATTGTTTTGAAAATCTCTTGAGATCCAATCAGTTTCATACATCCAACTTCTGTCCATTTTGTAAAAAGAATTTATATAATTCATTTTTTCATAAACAATTCAATAGGATTGAACTTTAATATAAAATACATTTAAGTAAACGATAAAGGAAGAAGTTTCTAGTCGATGTAGTGAACTATTAAAATAATATAAATAACAAGTACTCATAAATTAAATTAAAATTTATTTATATTCATTTTCATTAGGTTTATAAGAGGCACATGACTCAGGTCCCATTATGTGTTATAGGCATCCCAAATCATTCACTCATGTTCAATAACTCATTATTGGCACCTCTATGGCCTTACCTTTCATTACCCAATTACTTCCCCAAGTCAAGCACACCCCATGGGTGAATAAATTTTAGTATTCTATACTAATAGGTTGTTCATGGCTTGTAAAAATATTTAATTTTATTAAGTATAGACAAAAATATTTATTTTTAAATTTGAGATTAATAATAAATTATGTCAATGATAACAACATTACTGAATTAAACTTGTGACTTATCTAACATTTTTATGGATGTCTACACATGCCACCATGGGTAGTGAAAAGCACCGCACCCTCATAAAAGTGAGTATTGGCCAAGAAGGACACATAATATACAACGTACAATGAGAACCATATTTAATTGAACCAAAATTTATATTAGTACAATCATCTTGGGGGAAATGGAATATATGATCCTGGTTAACTGATGAATTCAAAAGCTCGTATTCCATATGTTGGACACTATCTAAGGTAAGAAATCTTGTGAGGATGGGTTTACATCATTCAATTTCTTACATGCTAGTGAGAATGAAGGATTGAATTAATGATTTTATTTCACTAAATAAATGAGGGTAGAGGTTGCATAGGCTGTGTAAAAAGAATGATTAAATAAGGGCAGAGGTTGCATACACTGTGCATGGTGGGGGAGTCTCAGCCGATTTATAAACTAAAATAAATTACCATCATAGGTATCAATAAGAAACATCACCATCAAAAGAAAATCCAAATAAAAAAGACTAAAAACATCAAACATTTCAATAATTCACTACCATGCATGGTTTATCCACATCTTTAGCAGTTATTATATGTCTTAATCATGAACCACCTCTACAGCTCCCAGTTTTCACCAATAAACATAAGGTAAATATCTCAAAATATCTTTAAAACAACTCATTAATAGGCTCAAAATGTAAATATAATCTTGAACCAACCATGAAATCTCTTTCACAACATATTATCACACACCAGTTATCTCATGTGTTACTAAATACCAAACATAGTCACATAGTGTACTATAAAAAATTACATTACACAAGCCTTATTAATTTTTTTTTCATTTTAATAAAACACTTTCATCAAGAAATTTTAAGGAAAACATTCATAAAAACTTTGCTAAAAATTATTAAACACATATAAATAAATAACCAAGTAACAATTAATTACAAGATAGAAAAAAGCATAAAAACACATACTTAGAAAATATAGAATCCAACCGCAATGAATTTGAGATTCTTCTTCTTCGATGGAGGGTTAAGGATTTAATTAATTAAATGGATTGGAATGGATAAAGTCTAAATTAAATCAAAACACAAAAAAAATGTTATACACATCAAAATAACAACTTAAAACTAAAATATGAGATGAATAACAATAAAAACATGGTAGAACTTAAATATTTTATGTGTATGAAGAATATAATACCTGATTTGAGATGCTTTAGATGGAGTTTGACTGGTTCGGATTGGGGAAGTCGTGAGAGGAGCCGAGCCCTGGACAGATTAGGGTTCTGTCATGAATGGGGGAGAGCAGTGGACGATTCTGTATTTGGGGTAAACATTTCCCAACGGTTTTTAAAAACCATTGGGAAAGGGGTCTCCAAGGGAACCTTTCACAACGGTTCAATAGAACCGTTGGGAAAGGGTGCTTTGGACACCCCTTTCCCAATGGTTCTACTGAACCGTTGGGAAAGGGTTCCTTCGACACCCCTTTCCCAATGGTTTCCTAAAACCACTGGGAAAGGGTTTCTTTACCAAGAGTTTGCTTAAACCGTTGGTAAAGAAGCATTGGGAAACCTGGATTTCCGGTAGTGAATAATTGAATAATAATTTATATAACTTAAGGTTTTACCAATATATATTTAATTTCATAAATTATTCATTAAAATACAATAAAATGAATTTACAAACCTAAAAAACATTTTCCAAAGCCTAAAGTTAATAATGTTCCTTTAAAATAACAATTTTTCCTTTTCCCCCTTTCTCTTTTAAATAAACTAAGTGTATTTGAATTATAAAGGGGTTTAAAGTCCTGAAACCATTATATTATATTTATATATGATTTATATTATAAAAAATTAACTATTAAATTTTTTACCTTTAATATAATATTTTTATTTAATATTTTATTCTAAAAATACCCCTCTCCTCAATTATAATTAATCCTACTCCCTCCCCTTGGAAAACCACTCCTCCCTCACTTTAAAAAGAAAAATTTATAACAAAATACACTTTATTAATCTCTTTTCAACTTAGTGATGTACTAGAGTAAACTAAATCCATTCATCAAGGAAGACTTGTGTCATAGAAGAGAAGTCATACCAAGGAAAGTGTACGCTTTTTTAAAACTATTCTCTAATTTTCTTCTGATTATCTCTATTTTACCAATTGATTTTAAAATAAAATCATATAATAACAATTTTTAAATATGTTAAAATTATATTAATGATGTTAAAATACTTTAAAAAATATATTATTAAAGTATTTAAATTTTATAACTATCTTCCTCCTCATTTGGAAAACGTTCCCAATAACGGTCAGTTAACCTCCAATGAAGATGTTTCCAACTTATTTCCTTGTACCCAAATTATGTTTGGTTAAAATAAATTATTTATTATATATAAATATATAAATATATTTATTTTAATCTTATGTAATTTATTCTACTTATGTATAAATTACCTTTAGAAAAATAGCGACATATAAAAACAAGAAAAATTTAATGAAAACATGATATAAAAACAATTAATATTTAAAAAATGGTGTTATAAATTATAATAAAGTAATTATAATGGATAAATAGTGAAAACATTTATCATATTTCACTTTTGGAACTATGTTTTAATAATCCTAAGTTTATTATATAGGAGGTGGAATAACAATAAAATAAAGTGGGATTTAAGGTAAGGGGATTCCCGAACCCAACTCTGTTTCTTTGGGTTATCCCTCTTTCATGATATATCAAGTATGGATATTCCTCTAATATTCCATAAATATAATTTTATTATTATTAAATTTTATTTTTGGGGATATGCATGTTTGCACCTTGATTTTTAAGCCAAATAAAATTATTTTCCAAAAAGAATTTTCTTTCCAAAACAAATCTTTGACTCCTCATGTGTTGTTTCTTATCCAATGAAAAATGATATTTTATTCCAAATCACGATCTTAATTTTTCATTTGGGAACCCCAATTTTTAAATATGAATGTATTATTTATTAAATCCATATGAAACCTATTCCTTTCCATGGGTTATTTCAAGACTACAATTGTTATACATTCTATGAGGCGTGCATGACTTTGATTATTTATGATGTGATAGGTGGGTCCAAAATTATATATCCCTCTAATGAATTGGGTAATGTGATACATCTCATGAGATAATGTGTATTATGTGTGAACATGATGCTATATCTATTCACAATGATGATGTTATGATTATGAACATATGTTATGCATGAACATGATGCTAGATTTGTTCACAACTATGTGTGGTATTTGAGCACTATGACATGATGTTTCATTTTTATGCATCACCACATTCCATGAACTAATCAAATGTTTACATCATGATGTTCATGATGATTATATTCTTATGATATGATGATGATTATTATTCTCACCCATGTGATATTGATTCATGTATCTTATTTCTACTATGTTATCCTTCCCCTAAAATGAGAGAGAAACTAAGAGGAAAGGCTTACCCAAAGAGATAAAGCACCCAGACCTGCTAATAAATTACTGAATGGAGTGATCTGAAGGGAAGGGAGTCACCCAAAAATTCCTAAGGTGTGATATTTGGCTGAGATGAGAAGGACATACAAGATAATGAAGCCTCAAACACCCGTAAGGCACCTTAAAAGCTACAACTCGTGGTATTACATGACCTGTAATATCTTACATGTCATGAAATAATTTTATTTCAAGTTATAGTGAAAAGGTGTCACCTTTTTTATTAAAACTTGATTTTTCCCATTACACAATCTGCATCTCTTACATGATGTGTAAAATTCTCAAACTATGTATTCAACACATGATATCTTTTTGGAAGGCATTACACCTGTGTAATCACATTACAAATCATGTAATAACCTAACGAATACTAAAAATTGGAGGTTTATGATGAAAATTCCAACAAATCTATGACTTCACCATTACATATATCCTCCCAATTCATGGTCGGAAATACACACTCAATGCTAAAGGAAACAAAAAATGATTATAATCTACCTGATAGAAAGGTAATAAGGTGTTATAATCTCCCCATTATAAAATATTTTTATCCCTAGGAAGAGCTCAAGATCCTAGATCTGAAAAAGGGAAGGATGCTACGGATCTATCCACGACTCTTTCTCCCACATATTGTGGAAATCATGTCTATATTTCCATAGTACCCCAACCATGGGGATCATTTTACCACGTAGTACCTTATCCCGGAGATCCATAATCTAAACTAGTTAGTCAACCAAAGTGGTGTCGGGCTCAAGATCAACATCCTCCCATCTAATCACATGCAAAGGATATGATATATACCTCCTCAACTAGGGAAAAAGAAACATTTCATGTATATAAGTCAATATATATGGTAAAAGAAACTTATATTCAACCCTCCCCATTATATCAAAGATCTAAAAGGGGACCATAGCCAAATTACTCTACCTACTCATCCAACGATGTCCCAAGTGAGGTGAAACTCTGAGAAAGACCTGATCACAACCTAAAATTCCAGCGGCTGATGATGATGGTCCGCATAATATTTCTAATGGATCTATGATATAATCAAACTCCTCTAGATCAATTTCACCACCTCTTTTTTCTCCTAAAAAACACTCAGCCCAATCAAGTACCACTCTCCAAACTCTTCCCAGCATAATGGAGATCAACATGGCCACCCATATAAATCCCCAAAGGGTACCATCTTGATTAAAGTCCAATAACTATTATTATATGAAAACTTAACCAGATGATAATTTTTGTTCCAAGATCTATCAAAATTAAGCACATAGACATGAAGCATATCCCCAAGAACCTGGATATCCTTGTTTGTCTGTCCATCCATCTGGAAATGATAAGTCATTCTAAATTTAAACTAAGAAACCATTTCCTCCTACAAAACGTTCTAGAATCTGGATATAAACCTTAAGTACTTGTAAAAAACAATTATAGAGGGAACCCCATGAAGTCTCTCAACCTCTCAAATGTATAAGTCTCTAAGATGTACCACTTTATTATTTTCTTTATTAGTAATAAATGCACTAATTTAGTGAGTTTGTCGATAATTACCCAAATCATATCCTTCCCACTAGAAGTCTATGGCAAATCAATGACAAAATCAATGGAAATATCATCCCTATTCCATATATGAATTGGGTCAATTCTGCAATAAACCTATAGATCTATGGTGTTACACCTTAACTATTTGAAAAGTGAGACACCACAATACAAAAATTTCAACTAACTTCCTCATCATTGACCACCAATACTAGTGTCTCAAATAATGGTACATCTTTGTATCCCTAATTGTGCACAAACCAACACGAATAATTTCCATAGTCTAGAAACTCATACTTTAAGGAAAATGGAATAACTAACCTTCTATGGAAGAAAAAATCTCCACTGGGAGACCGAGGCCACTCACTTGAGGTATCCACACCATTTACGATTTCTACAAAGTTTTAGATCTCAGTTTTTGTCATATACTCAAGTTGAACTAACTCTTTAAAAGAAAATTCATCCTTTATCAAATCCAATTACATATTTTCACCAAACTCCTTCAATCCCAAGATCATCTAAAAAAACTCATCATAGAATACTAATCAACTGATTCCTTCACCGCTTTTGTTGATAATTTTCTCCTCAACACACCAACTACCACATTTCTTTTCCTAGGGTACATATGATATCAAAATGAAAGGTCTAAAGATACTCAACCTAGTATCTTTGTCTCATGTTTAGATATCCTTGAGTAAAAATATACTTTAGACTTTTGTGATCAGATTATACCATAAATCATTCTCCAAAGAGATAGTGAATCCTTGTTTTGAGTGCATATATAATAGCTATCAACTCAAGATCATGGTTAGGGTAGTTCTTCTCATGATGGTGTAACAAGAGAGATCCATAAGCCATAATATGTTTCCCCTGCATTAAGACACAACCCAAAAACTGTACTAGAAGCATCACATAAAACACCATAACCTAACCCTATTCCATAAGAATCAAAACTGGTGTTGAAGTCAACCTCAACTTTATCTCCTCAAAGGATATTTGAAACTTATCGTTCCATTCAAACTTTACACCCTTATAGGTTAAATCTTTCATTGGAGATGAAATCTTGGAGAATTCCCGAACATACCATATATAGTAACCTACCAAATATAAGAATCTCCAGATCTCAAACACATTTCTAGGATGTTTACAAGACATAACTGACTGTACCTTTTCAGGATCAATTGAGATGTCCCTCTCAGATATCATATTCCTCAGAAACTTATATTCTCGGATCCAAAACTCACTCTTAGAAATATTACCATACAGAAAATATTCCCTTAGGGTTTGAAGAATGATATCCAAATGATCTTTGTGCTCATCATCTATCTTGGAGTATGCCTTGATATCATATTCAAATATAATAACAAAATATTTCAAGAATTGATGAAAGATTTGGTTCATCAAATCCATAAATACTATAGGTGCATTAGTTGGACTAAATAGAATAACCAAAAACTCAAAATTCTCATATAGACTCCAAAACCATGTCTTGGGTATATCATTTTCTCATAATATCAACAGGTTGTACCTAAACACATGTTAATATTAGAAAAACAATGAGACCCTCTCATCTGATCAAAGAGATCATCAATTATGAGTAAAGGATATTTGTTCTTAACAATCACCCGATTCAACATTTGATAGTCAATACAAATTCTAAGGCTCCCATATGCCTTCTAAGAAAATACTATAAGTGAGGATCACAATGAAATGATAGGATGAATAAATCATTTCACCTATAGGTCCTTAATATGGACCTTAATTTCCACCAACTCAGTAGGTTCCATTCAATAGGATGGAATAGAAATGGGCATCATTCCTGGGAGAAGTTCAATAGTAAAATTGACCTCTCTTTGTGGTGGTAAACTAGAAAAATCATCTAGGAAGACCTTAGGGTACAAAAACACAACAACATGTAGATGAATACACAATAAAGGGACAAATACATCAAGAAATATTTCTGACAACTAGCATGAGATTATATAGGAATAAGGAATAACGAACTTTCCCTTCCCAATATAGAGTCCCACTCACCCTAGAAAACATGAGTGACCCCATTGGTAGATAATAATTACACCCAATGACGATAATATTCTATCTGGGACTTCATGCTGATCATTCAATCCATTCCAATAATCAATTCAAAGATATCAAGATCAAGCACTAAGAAATCCCAAACCTCCTCAATGTCACCTATCACCACCAGAAACACGGGACACTTGAAACCTTGTTTATACCTCTTTACCAAATGCTTATAAATATCCAACAAGAAATTCATAAGATCTAAATGAAAACCCATCACATCAACCAACTTCGACAATAGAAAATAATGAGTATCACCAGTATCAAACCAATATATCACCATATAAGATGAAATAAACAGAATACATCTAATAGTAGCCGGAACTACTTCAGATTCATATGGATCACACTCAGACACATAAATACATCTGAAAATAGCCACCTAAACATCCCCCATTGTCGGAGAATGGAACCCACCAACCGTAGAAGCATTAACCTAAACTTGAAACCCCTTGGTGAAAGTGGATCCCACCTTACTGCCTTGGGGAATGTTATTACAAAAACATTTTAGATATTCAGGTCACCCATAATGATCCAAATTCCTAGGATCATTTGTACAATGAGGGCTAGTATGACCAATCCTTTCACACTGGTAGAAAATAACCTGTTTCTTCCCTATAAAATCCCTTGAAACTAGTTCTGAAAAAATGACCACTCTTGTACTTCCTTTTCTAACCAAAAGTAGCACCTCATGTTATTCCTGTACCAACTAAATCTCAAACCAAGCCTGTCCTTATAGCTATATCAACATCAACCAAATCTTATTTATCCAATACCTATATAATATTTAGAAGGTATAAAATAACTAGCATCGACCGAACATCAACCCTCATCCCCATCTGAAACCTCTAATATTATAGGTAATCATTGGTAACAAGCTCCGGTTCCAGATATACCAGCTCATCAAAATTGGTGGAGTACTTGAGAATGGTATGCTCCCCTTTATCCAAGGTAAGAAACTCCCAGGTCATTTCCACAAATAAATTCTCAGGATAAAAATGATGATTAAATACATTCTTGAGAGAAACCTAGGTAAGACCTTCATGCAACTTAGAATTCACTATCGAGTCCCAACATTTTTTTCATGGACCCTTGAGCATATATGTGAAAAAAATCACCTAATAATATTTAGGAGTCTTGAATAAGTTGAAGATCCTCTCAATCTGTTCAAGACACTCCCCTAACTCTAGTGGTCCTTTGTAACCATAGAGGATAGGTATATGCTTCTTGTTAAATTTTGAGCCATGATCCACTACTCATCTCAGGTTCACTATGCCTACTAAATGGTATCGATTACTACTTCAACCAAATAAGGGTCCACTGGAAGATCAGTTTATTGAACCAACCTTGTAGATTCCCCTCTTGTATTTGGAAGATATATTTTAGAAGTAATTTTATGTTAAACACAAGACAATAACCAATCAGTCATGAGAAACTCTATCATCATTGAACAAAAAACAAGAATACAAAAAAATTATTTGAAATAATAATAATTTAAAGAATCTATGATTTCTAACACAAAAGGTAAAAACATTTAGAAAATAATAGGTCTATATAAATAAAATCCACACTTAGTTTATTGAAATGACCATACACACAAAAATACTAATTTTTTTTAGATAGGTTAATTTAAAAAAATTTCCCTTTTAATTTATTCAAATGAACCTAAATACTAGGTCTTGGACATAGTAAATATTTTTCTAACCACCCATGGAAACATGGATTCAGTCATGGGAGTGAGCTGGTTAGGCCCCTTTTCCATACCTTCTATTCAAATTCTAATGATCCTACCTATTTATACCCAAGAGACAAAAACAACTCAGTAAGTGCTGACACACTTCAGGATAAGTAACTCTTTTGATACCCAATTATAACAGACAAACCCGGGTTAACTAAACCAGTCACTAAAGCTATCCCATTATGGGATGAGGTATAACAAAGATAACAAAAAATATCTTATATAAATAAAAAAGAGATAACACCAAAGTAAAAATCATAAAAAAAGAGAGATACCACTAATATAAATATTCTAAACTAGAACGTGCAACATGTTTAGAGAAACTAATCACCATGTGACCATACATCACCTCCAAATCATCCCCAAAGAAAAATAGAAATGTAAAGGAAACCCTGAGTGCTATAGAATTCTCTTACCTTTACCTATATCCTACAAAAAAGTCTATATCTTCCCATAGGTAGATATTGGGTGTGAGAAATAGAGCTCAATAGGACACCACCAAGAGATCTATAAAAGTTCTTATAACAATAATGCACAAGTTATAGCTTTAAAATAAAACAATTTTATTAGAATTTTATAAATAAACCAATTTAAAAAAATTTCTCAAACAATCATTGAGTTTTTATCAAATTTCATTTCATATTAACCAAATCTGAAAAAACTGGTAAAGATACTGAATATAAATATACACATGAGCCAAAATACATGAAATAATCTATCATGAAATAAACAGAAACAAAAATTCACCTAATAGCCAAGATCTAGCCTGTGGGACAATACGTACTAAACACTCATGAGCCTAACAAGGCATAAGGTTGGATCCAACTAACTATGAGGTCTACCATAGACCATCGGCATACAAGATATTACCTCATAGTGGTGTCACACACACTAAGGCTACCCATGTCCATTTCTCAATTCACTCATGGTTCCCACTGTGAAATATTTTTCAATTTTAGTTTTCAAAACCATACTAAAATTTTATAAAACCATTTCAAATCCAATCCAATATACTTTATGGTTTGAAAATCCATTTTTCTTTTCAAATCAAGTAAATTCTATTTTCAAAGAAAAAACCCCTTTTAAAAATGAACCCATTCACTTTTAAATATCAAAAAATGAAATTACATTTTAAATATCAAGGAATTAATAATAAAAACAATAAATTCAAGTAATTAGAACACTTGAACATATACACCTACCTCAAGGACATAGAAAAATGAACTGCCTTAGAAAAAGGGGATTGGAAACCACAAGATTTGACTTTAGAAGATAATGCATGATAAAAAACTAAAAAGAATTTATAGAAAATACAATATGATTACCAATCCCTACCATAAATAGTGAAACAACCACAAATGAGAGAGAAACCAAGAGGAAAGGCTTACTTGAAAAGACAAATCACCTAGCCTTGCTAATAAATCTCTAAATAGAGTGATCCAATGGGATGCGAGTCACCCAAATATTCATAGGGTAATTTCTCTATCCAAGAGAATAAGGATGAAAAAGATAATTAATCCTGAAACACCCTTACAACACCCTAAAATCTACAACTCATGGTGTCACATGTTGTGAAATCCTTTTATTTTAAGTTATTTTGAAAATTGTATTGTCTTTTTAATTAAATTTTATTTTTCCCATTACACGATGTGTAACACTTATACAATGTGTAAAATTATCACGTTGTGTATTCAAATCATAGGATCTTTCAGACAGTAATTACACATCGTGTAATCCCATTACATGCCACGTAACTTCCTAGAAAGAAATAGAAACTACAGGTTTATTCTAAAAATTCCAAAAAATATCTGACTTCACCATTATATGTATCCTACTAATTAATGTTAGGAAATACATGATTGATGATAAAGTATACCAAAATAAATATTAGAACATACCAGATAGAATGAAAACATGGCATTACATCTAAGTTTTCTATACTTGTTTTCAAAAATGTTTTTACTTTTCTACTATAATTTTTTAAAGTCATTTTTACTCATGTTTTAATTTTTAAAAAATGGTTTGAAATGTATATTTTTTAATTTTATAAATAAGGTTGTTTGATACTTTTTTGAAAAAAATACGGAAGGAATGTTTTTTTTAAATTTTACAGCATGAGCGGATTTTCCTACCATCATGACACCTTAATGATTTAAAGCTTCCTTTTCATGTTTACATGGTTATTTTCAAGTAAAATTCTTTATTTTATAATTTCTCAACAATTTAAAAATAAGTTATTTTCAAATTGAAAAAGGGTATTTTCCTCAAGAATTTTTCAATGATATAATTTAAAGTATTTTCATCTATGTCAGCATACCTTATTGAATCATATTCTACATTGAGGATTATCTATTATAATACCATATTCCATATTTTATTAAATGGGTTATGATATTTTTTAATGGGGATGTGCTATTTTGATACCATTCACCGTATTACTCTAGATGGATTGTGGTTATGTTTATTGATTTGGAAAGTTTATTTACATTTTTATGCTAGTTTTTAATACAAATGTATATATTGATTATGTTTCACCTATTTCATATGAAGAATGAATTGAAATTATTAAGTGATGGGTGGGGCCCTCTATAGCCCCTCAATTCATCTGTAGGTCTAATGAGACAAACTATTTTTGTATTGGATAATCTCTTACCCATCTATATATAGTGTCTTGGTCAAATACTTGACATTATTTTTATGTTATCCTATATTATGAATTCCATCATTACGAGATTAGGTATTTATTTCCATGTGATTATTTTATTAGTATAATATCCTTGGATAATTTTTCTATGTATTGTGATTATTTATATAGAATTATTTTATCATCTTTTATTCTAGCCATATTATTCTCTAGTTGTTGATTAAATGAAATGTGTTTTGTTTATTTACATTTTAATAATTTTTATGCTTATTTATGTAGTTTCCATTGTACTTAACCATTACCGAGCATCTAAAATCACCCATTTCTTATGTTTTATTTCCCCCCATTATTCTAAGATGTTTATTATGATTGATATGTAGGGTTAAGTAAGGAGAATAATGGATTTCATAGAGGTATCACAATGTTGTATTTTATATTTTCAATTGTAATGTAAGGTTCAAGAATGTATATATTTTACCAAAAATAATAAACTATTTGTCCCTTTAGTATTTGATTCCTTTTATATTATTCCAATGTAATAAATTAACCCTTGAATATAGGCTACTAGGGTTATGTTCTTTATAGTTAGTATCAAAGGAAGTTTAGTACAAACCATAATAACTAGATTTAGGAAAATGAAGATTATGTAACATAACCCTTTGATTTACTTTAAGGATAAGTCTAAGTATAGGATAATATCTTATAGATTTGGTAATGACCATGGATAACCTAGATTAAACCTAAAGATTCATATATTGAGAATGTTTCATTATTTATACATTTTATAAATAATTCTTGATTATGAGATTTACCACTATGTTTGTGTTTCTCACACTACGCTTATTGATTTTAATAAATGGATGTAACCAGAAGGAAATGGGTTAATGATTAATGAAATAGACAATGTGTTTTCAAGAAACTAAATGGGATAATGACTGGAGTGAAGAGTATTATGATTATTCCTAACCAATTATCACGATTTATGATTAACAACATGCACCTTAACCAACTCTCAGATCCACTAAAGAAGATAAGGATAGAGTTCATTTAGGTATTAGGTGGTGGATACCATAGAGGAAAGAAGATTAAATTTTCTATATGTTAATAATTTGAGAATAATAACCCATGTGAATGTCTTAGAGGAATATAAAAATGTTTTGGGTGTGGAAAAGGACAAAAAGTAAGTAGTTTCTAAGGGAAAAATGAAATGTTTGATTACCAAAATAGATGAGAATAATGGTATCCCTAAGGAATAATAAATTTTTGAATGTTTTAAGTGTGTAAAGTATGGGGATTATAAAAATCTATGTCCTTGGGTGAAAGTTTTTAAAGGTTATATGAGTAATGGTTATATTACTGATGATGAAGAGACTACAAATGATATATAAAATGAAGGAGGTATTGAGTAATAATAAGATGAGTAATATATAATGGTTTAATAATGTCGTAGGATTCAATAAATATGTTATAAAAGTGTTTTATTGATGATATTCTCAAAATATTTAAGGATTGTACTACAATACTATTTCTTAAAATACTTGAAAGCATGTATCAAATTGTACCAAGAAAAATGATTCAGTGGAAAGTATTTTTTTTAAAAAACACGTGATTGAAGGAAATTTAACCCTTAATATGCGATTTATGTTGATATAATAATAAATGAATGATTATGGGATACGATTTTTGACCATGAAATTGGTTAGTGATTTTGTGGATTATGTTATATTTTCTAGAGTTTACTACATGTTTGGATTTAAAGAAGATGTCCACAAATCTATGTTTTATTTGAGTAATAAGGAAGAATTCATGTTTTTGTTAAGTTTTTATGGGGATTCATGTTATTTCCATGATTTTAGAAAATATGTGATCAAGGTATTTACATGCGACATTAAAAGCTACTTTATGGGGGATTAATGATAAGTTGATTTAGTGACCTTATTCACAATTTTTTTGGAAGGTTGAATATTGTTGATAATATTTTGGAGTAGCCTTAAGATTGATTTTTTTGGAATGGATTAAGTCAAACACCGGATATTATTATTTGCGGTTAATGTATGATTTATCATATTGGATAACACGTGCTTACCATTTTGGTTTCAAAAAATATTTAGAGGCTAAAGGAATGACTTGTGGATCTTATGATTCATTAAAAGTTCTTTCGACATGAAACATTAATATTTAATATCAATATACTATGGTATTAAATGAAGTGGAGATAATTCTAAGCACAACCAAAGGATGAGATTATTCTTATGACATGGAATGGATTCATGTAATTTTATTTTCTTGAGTGATTTTTCCAGATTGTAAATAATTACTCAACTCTCAGAAAAGGATTTTGTAACAAAAAAGTTATCTATTTACTTTTCATGATGAGAAATAAATGGTCTTTTAATTGATCATAGACTTATGTTTTTGTGATGGTTAACTATTTCATGGTCCTGTTTTATATCACTCTTCATCAGAACTTGATAGTTATATTTCTCTTTGATGTCCATATTTTCACTTCCTACAAATGATTTTCTATTCATAATCCAATTTTTGTGGTAATCTTTTCATTTTTCTTATCCCTCATTTTAAGAATAATTTTTATAAACCATTTTTATGATGTGGGTTTCCCATAATGAAATTTGACAATATCAACCTTTGACTTTTGAAGTGTAATTTCAAACTATTAGGGTGCAATTTCGATATGGGGAGAAGAAATTAAGACACATATTTATTCCCACAAAATGAACATCGGTAAATTCAAAAGGAAAGAAATACTTGAATATGGGTATTATTTTCTCAATAAAGAAAATGAAGAATAAGGTGGCAAGGATGATGAAAATCACGTGATCCTCTGAGAGAGACATGATCGCGAGACCTTAAAAGGTCACACGAAGGAGACATGAATAGTGCTTTACCTGTGGTAGATCCCATGGATATCCCTTTTGTAGGTTCTTATACACTTAAAAAGGTACCCCAAAAAATCAGTGATTATGTAGTGGCTACCATATGATCACCCCTAGGTCACATGAATTTTTAGGTGGCCGACGCCTAACAATCCATCCAAAGATCCTTGAAAAATAAGGAGGAAAATAACCAAAAATAGGGAGCCTATTACGGTCATAAAAATAAATTGATGCACCCATGCATCCCATGATACATCATGGAAGCACTAGTGACATGCCTATATGGTCATTCAAGGGTCCACTGACATGTCACCCCCATTATATGAAAGGATTCAGACACATCTAGGCAGTATCATGATCCCCCTTTGGATCTAAAAATATGCAGGAGGGGTTTTCCATGATAATGATCATGAATCACCATAATACTTTTTTTTGGTCATGCAACACATCACCATTAGGGAGAATGATTTTCCTAGAGAACACTTATGAAAACTTATGATAGCCCAAGTCCTTGTAAAATAAACAAGTAAATAAAAAAGGGAAAAGGAAAGAGACTCTTTTAGTCATAAACAACATGTGTCTTTACCCTAACAGTTCTCAAGACACCAAAACCCACATTGACATATCCACCTCACCATGGGAGAGCCCACTAGTATGTCACCCTCCCTACATAAAGGTATTTAGACATGTCTAGGAGGTCTTGTGCCCCCCCTTTGGCTTTAAAAATAAATATAAGGGTTTTCCCATGGTAATTCTCGCACATCACCATAAGTCCTTTTTTGGTAACACAACAAATCAACGGTGGGGAAAGTTATTTTCTTAGAAAACACTCATGAAATATCACAAAATCCTCAAGAATTTTACAAAATAAATGAATGAAATAAAAGATAAAAGGTGGGATCTTCTTGAGATCATAAACATCATATGAAACACTCATGTGCTTCGCCAGACCTTGGAAAAGTCCTTTAGAAAGATGACCAGATATCACAAAGGCCCCCCAGAAATCCATCCTTATCTTATGAAATATACTTGAAAAGGCATCAAATACCACACAAAATCATTTCAGTAGGCATACTAATCTCTTGAATGCCCTTCAACATGTCTTCATGAAAATATGAAAGTCCCTCGTCATGTCCACATGATTAAGAAAGACCCCATTAATTAGATATAATCCAATAAATAAGGCATAAATAAGAAATTATTATAGTCTTTGAAAACCATGAGATGCTCCTAGAATGACATATGAAAAACCTCGTAAAAATGCATGATGAAAAATAACTCCACTGACTCCTGCCTAGATTTTTGTGATACGAACCACTCAAATTGGTGAATAATTGGGGTGGACAGGCCGATAAATCCCCCAACCCATCATAAAAAAAATCCATCCTTGGATCCTTGAATTGGGAAACTAAATAATCAAAGAATATTTGTTGGAGAATTTGATCTCATGATTGTCAGGGTTTTCTAGTAAGTAGAATCTAGGGAACCACCTAAGAATATCATGAAACATGTATAGGTGCATCATGTGATCACTCATACATCACACAAATAACTTTAGGTAGCTTATGTGAAGGACATCCTACATTCCTGATCAGTCATGAAAGACATAAAAAAATTATCACTAAACTAATCTAAGGCATATGAAATAAATGGGTGGAACAAAGAATAAAAATACGGGAGACTTATGAAAATAATATATATGCTGATTCTCATGCGCTTCACACGAACCACCCAGGTCATGAGACAACACCAGGATGTGTTGTAAAAATCACACAAAACTTCTTCAGTATAATATTTAGATCATGTGAAGTCCCATAAATGTTTCAGATAAAGTCATATGCTTCCCTTTGAGCCTTCCAGCCATGTCTCACGAGACCCTATGGGCTTGAAATCCATACCTCGTGATGACCTATAGAAATGTCACCCAAATAATACAGCGGCACCAGTGTGTGTTAGATAAGTCTTTTGATGGAATTATGACATGTCAATTTGCTTTCATAATTTCCTTCAGACACTCCATCTAGATCCTACAACATCCTCAAGACATGTCAATTTGCTTTCATGATGTCCTCTATATAATTCATCCATATCTTGCGATGTCTTCATGTAGGATTCCTTCATAAGGCTTGAGATCCATATCAAACCTTCAAAGGGGTATAATAGTGCATAATTCCCACACTCATAAGTAGTGAGACTAATTATTTTCCTTCCCTTATTTCTCACACTAAGCACAACTCATGTGGCCTTAGGGAGTTGAAATGATCACATCATTCATATCATAATCCAATATAAAGACAATGGAAAATTCAATGTCTAAGACTTGATCAATGGAATAATATGACATGTCCAATATATAAGGGAAACCTCAATGTGTAATCCCTAATTAGTGGAATAATATGATATGTACCACATATAAGGGAAACCTTAGTGTTTGATCCCCGATCGACGACATAATATGATATGTCCTGCATATAAGGGCAACTTCAGTGTGTAAGTCCTGACCCAATGAACTACAATGACTCTGATTCCTACCATAACTGAGATACATAGGATGCCTTCCTAAGTCTTGATCTCAAATGGGAATCCACTTCGGTGTATGTCCCACCATGTCTCTGACAATCTGACCATCGAGACTCAATCTCTCTAATGGGTTGATGATCCTTCCTCATCCACCAATGAGTTGAGAAATAAATGAACTATGATGACTCTGATTCCTACCATAACTAGTATACATAGGATAAATTCCTAAGGCCCAAACTCTATATTAAGCATCCAATGGGTTGTCCCAGAACGTAAGACCTACATCTGTATGCAATGAGGTTGATTACTTGTTATCCCTTGTTTCTCAGATTAAGCATAGATCACATAGTCTTAGGAAGTTGTAATAAGTACATCATTGGTATCATGAATCTCCACTAGTTAAGGAAACCTTAGTGTGTAAGCCTCGATCTGTGACATGATATAACTACCCAATATACAAGGGTATCTACCTTGGGGGAATTCTCGAGGGCATGAATGAACTATGGTAACTCTGATTCCTACCATAACTAGGATACATAGGATGCATCCTCGTGGTTCAAGATCAAATATTTGGTTATTCAGTGCCCACATATATGTCATTTCTGTATGATGTTAAACTACATGGGTTTAACAAACTATGTGGGTTTTGATTCCTGTTATAGAACATGGTACCTAGGATGCCTCATAATGGCTCAATCCCAACCTCGAAATATTAACTGCCTCACTATATTACAACAAACTCTGGAGTGCCTAGTTATATAGCTTTAATATATAAGAAGCTATCCACCAAAGGGAAATGGATGAATAACCTCTGATACATACATATGGATTCACCAACAAGACCCCCTATCTTTTTATATAAAGAGAGTTAACCTTTGATCATTTTTTAGGGTAACCTACCCCGTATCGGGATTTGACAGAGATTATTGAACAAATATTGAATCTATAAGAGACTCACGATGTAGAAAAAAACTCCCCTTAAAAGGGTTTTTTAAGCCTGAACTCCCATCCTCTCAACCAATGTGAGCTCCTAAGAGTTATTTGGTTTGAAACCACAACTAACCACCTACATTCAGAAAGTAGGTCTGTACCCAGTTATGGATGCATGGACCATTGGTAGTTTCTATGAAAGTTTAAAAAATGGTATGTCAAATGAGAACGATTGCATAGAATATTGAATCCCACCACAATCATGCTACCAGAATAAATACATCTACATATTTCCATGGAAACAAAAAATGGAAAACCTGTGAAACTCTCAAATAATAGAATGATAATTAAATCACACATCAATCTATATTGTCTTACATAAAATTCAAAAACAAAAATGGTGAACCCAATAAGAAACTCTCAAATATCAAGATGATTGGTTGATCATGACATGGATATTATGATTAATCCTCTATAGCTAGGGTTCTCATGAAATAATTTCATCCTCTCTTTGACAATTCCACATGAGTAGAATGGCTAGATCAAGAATAAAAGGATAATTGTGATACCCATGCATATATAATTGGAAACATATCATTCCTATAATGGTGAACTAACTAGTGAACTTGTTCCTTGTTGTTTTCATGACTATAAATACTGATCTCATCAACAACAACCCAATCTGATATAATGGCTTCATCCAATGACAGTTCTAGAAAATTAGCTATGACTTCAACTCCAGCGGGCCTCAAAATAACCTTACCCACCCAACATCTTTAGTGTAGGGTAGATAATGCAATGGTTCAGTAATACCATAGACATGGTACGATCCTAAATATCGAGGCTTAATATAAATGTATTCAAGTAGTTTCATCAAAGAGTCATCATCGTCCAAAGAAAGCTACAGTAAATCTAGTGGCCCTTATTTCCACAACCAATAACTTTGGATGTTTATCCCTGTGGTGCGAATATAACCACCTTCAGTATTTGATGAAGGTGGATAAAGGAGACAACTAAGGATCCCTTCTGGTTTAGGGAAAAATGAAGAGGGATCCTGTCAACCACTATCCCCAGTGTCATCCCATCGGTACCCATCAGTAGTTTGCTGAAGGTACCACATGACACACTACCACCTCTGACACCCATGCATGGGAAATAAAGAATCCACATCGGGTGTGGAAGTATCTGGATAATCATGAGAGGGATCATATAACCTCTCCTATTGATTATTTATATCGGAAAATTCTATTAGTAACTAGAAAATAGACTCATATCCCTACTCAATCGAAACAAGATTATGGGAATATTCCTACAGTAGGCAGGGGGAGGCACATATTTTAATCACCATACATGAATTCCATCAGAGTATTTTGGTGGAATAAGGAGGAAAAAATTGGGCCCATATGCTCACTTAAATCAAAGATATATTCTAGTATATAGTGGAGAAAAAATGTGTAGACTTATATCCCTGCACACACTTTTCTAAAATGCCATTATATCTTAGAAATAGCTGAATAACTCCTCCGAAATATTCTGACATTGGTAAATATATAAGGATATAAACTTATTCCTATCCCTATCGCCAGGGTAACTCAAAACTATGATAATTATGAAAAAATAGTTTCTCTAAAGAAAGTGAACATTCTTAATCCCATTTAGGAGGATTATCAACATATTCTAGTAAAGGACAAGGTGTCAAATCAGGATCATATTCTCGTTCCAACCAAGGCTCATTAGGTGAGAGCAGTACATGCCTTGGGATAAGGGCCCATTTATATAAAAAAGTCTAGATAAATACTATAAAGTCCTAGGATTGAATTTATATCCTCATTTTGTCTAGGTATCACCAAGTGATAGGGCACATGACTCAAGATATGGTCATATTCCTATCGATGAAGACAAGCGACATACTCTAAAATTCCAGGATTGAGTTCATACCCCTATTATAGATGAGGCTCACCAAGTGAGAATGGCACATGCCTTTGGACATGCTCAATTATTATTAGTTAATCTCCCTGAATTATTCTAATAAGTCATAGAATATAGGTGCATATTCCTACTTCTGTTGATTAATGACTGCACCAACATCCTTCCGAGGCAATACAGGAGGAGGCTCATGTCCCTTCTCCCATTTCAGAGGTCTATTTGAATATTTTGAAGGGGAATGCATATCCTAACCAGGATCATTTTACTGTTCTAACCAGGGATCACCAAGTGAGGGTGAAACATGACTTGGGATAGGCTTATATCCCTACCACAAAAGGCCATTGACATATTCCAAAGGATTTGGATCGAGATCATACTTCCGTTTAAAATGAGGCTACCCAAGTGGAAAATTACACATTCCCTAAGACAGACTCATATTCCTATCAATAATTACTAAGATCATTGGCATATTGTAGAAGCTTCTTAGCAGTGGGATCATACTCTTATAGCACTAGACGGTTATAAATAATGTCCGACAACCATCATATAGAAGGATTATATCCTTGTAAAAATCTATAAGGTAGGTTAATATATTTTGGACATGACATAGAATGAGGATCATGTCTCTAATATGCTAAATGACAGTTTCATTGAGGTTGTTAGAAATATAATCTTAATACCCCAAGGGTCCTTAAAATATTTAACTAAAGAAAAAGTCGACCATTACCATGATAGTTCTCCTCATGGTAGTGTAGAGATGGATCACATAGACTCTACTCCTAACATCTTCTATGGTCAACATCCCCATTGTGATATCTTCCATAGACAAAGAAATCAACCCATTTACCAGACACCTCTATATAGATAGGTGTGAAAAACTAGAATGACTTAATATAGATAGGTGCTCAAAAAATTGGGGTCAAATGTATATAGTTCCCCATCAACTTACAAAAACACTCCACTCTAATCAGTAGGAGACCCCAAGAAGCATCTTCTATGGTACGATCGAATGGAGGTGTGTACATACGATGAAGATGAAGGGGAAATTGATATATATAGAGAGAGTTATCTGGAAACAACCTCCCCATTATTTTCCAGCCTATTTCCACTTCTAACTATAAGATCCCAAATAAGATAGAAAAGGGGTTCATGCCTTTTTTATTCCAAAATATATTGGAAAACTCATCAATTAATAAACACTTGACACCTCCCTTATCTAGGATATGAGGATCACCTTCAGAAAATCAAGATAATCTATTGTCAGCTAGAATTGTCCAATATCTCCATGGCTTGAGATCCAAATATGGAAAAGAACAACACTAATATGAAACATGTGTGCCCCCATTACATCAAAACTCTTAAATAATTGATAGCTGAAGCCACACTATGTATCTATATTTGAGTATGGGTAATTTAAGGAGCGTTACACTTATCCATACCCTTGTAATAACATAACCCCTTAGATATGGAATCATTTAATGTCATAGTATCCAAAAAAATTTGGGGACCAGGTAATGCTCGGGCCAGTTGGTCACTACAAAAGAATGCCCATAATTCAACAGTGCCCAGTCATTATAAAAGGAGGAAGAGGATAGCCAAAAAATCATTTAACTTGGCCCCTCGATGCAACATGAATGCATTTTAGACATGGAATCCAAGTTTTCAATCAACCTAATAACATCTTATAGAAAATGTACCTCTTCATAGAATACCATTGAACCCATATTCTATGTGATCACAACTACGCCATATCAAATAAGCCACAATAATAAATACCATAATATCTATCTAGGAGCAGACCCAGCTCACTAGGCTGAGGGAATATCTACCACCACCTCCACCTCTCATATTTTCAATTCCCAAGAGAATTCAGAACATATCATCAGCAACTAAAAAAAACCCTAGCCTATTAGGTTGGGAGAATTTATATCTCAAATAACATCCCATGAATCATCAAACCCATAGATGGAAGAATTATATCCTCAAAAATAGGATCAATCAATGCTAACTGTGGCCCCAGATAACCCCCATCCCATATGGATGGGGGGATTTTCATCATCATTATTACTATAGAAAGAACCAGTCTTCTATAGTTTGGGAGGTAAATATTGATAGTCGGAATCCCATCCATTCCTCCCACTACAAGAAAAACCTCTGCTATTTGGTTCCCATTTGACAACCATGAATGAAAAATCCCTAAAGGTCATTACTCACAAGATGAAAAAATAGGAGCATATGGATAAGTAAATCATAACCCATCTGGGATGAAATCTAAAACAACCCAATATGGGAAAGGGTTTGTGAAAAGACCCTAATGCTGGAAGTGCAGAATCATCCTTCTTTGTTGAAAGTAATGGGACAACCACCACTACCTAATTGGCCTCTATGAATGTCATCACTATCAACAAAATAGATATTGTGGATCAAGACACAAACGTAGAGGTCCGCAACATGGAAAATATACCATGATAGGAGAGTGATTTTGATGCACCAACTGAGGCTTTATGCACTCAGAATCAAAGAAGGATCCAAAATCTGGCTCCTCTAAATATCGAGTTTCCACCTCTTTGATTGGAAAATACCGAAGATAAAGAGAATGGTGTGGCTATACCCCAATAATCACACTGATAAGTAAAAGTTCCTTCTATGAATGAATATTTTTTACAATATGAGAATGAGATACAAAATCTCAAAACACTCAATGAGGAGATTGTCAAGAGAAATATTCCCACCGGGTATTGTCTTCAAGTAGAGATGAATATTCTTCCTCCCATCGATCCAACTACAAAAGTAGAATCTGAGCATAAAATTGGATCTACATATATGAAATATCTCTACATAAATGAGTAAGTCAAAAATGATTGCAACATCCCCCCATTACCGTGATATCCTCTAACTCTCTAGGTTAATAACTTATTCTAGGCATAGGACAAGAATCGGCAGGAGGAAAAAATGAGACCACCTCAGTAGGCCTTGCACACTCTCTATATATGGGAGGCGGATCAAATAGCAGTACCTCTATAATTTCTCAACTCTAGTGAGTCCTAGACTACTCTAATGGAATCTATGAAAGTGTGACACACACCTATATTTCCTGAGAAGAATCCATATCCCGAATGGGTGGATGCTACTTTTCCTCCACCCAATTTTGAAAATCCTAACCTCTCTACCTTTTACATAATGGGATACCCTGAACAATATATCACACACTTCATATCCCAATGTGGTCTAATTATGATCCCTTGAGACTAGAAGGAGGAAAAAAAGATATTGTGTTTTATATATAATTTGATAGGAACAACCTTGGTTTGGTACAACAACCTTCCAGTAGGATCCATTGTAGGATGGGAAGACATTAGTCATCAATTCCATTACTAGTTCAACTCCACAATAAGGAAAATGACATTTTTTGACCTAAAAAACTACATGAAATGAGAAAATGAGAGGGTGTTTGACTTAATAGCTAGATGTAAGGGTTTATACTATTAAATAATCCTCCCTCTCTCATAGGAACAATGATTGGAACTCTATGTTGAAAATATCTAGGATGACTTGTTGACACCTCTGATCCTAATGAAGTATCCAGGTGGGTTTCGTGAGTTCATAGAAATGGAACAAAATTTGAAAGACACAATTTAGAAAACCTGGGCTAAATATTATCTCATCCTTCAACAAAGGGGAAAAGGCTCAACAAGGTAGAAGCTACCAATGTTATCCTCAAACCAGAAGCAGTTCCGCTTCAAGCACCAAAGTAGGTCTCAAACTTCCCAACGACTCCTATTGAGCAGAAACAACAAAAAAATCGCCCTTGTCCAGAAGCATGGAGAAATCAGGGACGCTCGAGATTTGAGGAATGAATGGTTATTTCTTTACAGTAATGAACAATAACCTTATCAAGATACCACATCCTAGGAATCCCAATTAGTTAAACCTCACCAACTGTCATGAATACTATCCTTTCCATAGAAGGCTAGGTTATAATATCCAAGATTTTTATGTCTTTAAAGACGTCCATAACAAAATGGTCGATTATGGACAGGTGTTGTTAGATAATTCCTCATATTAGGTGGCCTACATAGCCATTTCCCAGTTAAAAGAAGAGAGTGATTGGGAAAAAATTCAGAACAGGCATGTAAAAAATTTCCACAACTGAATGACTTAGAAAATAGTTGACCGAGCTCATGACACCTTGAGAGCATAGTTGTTCAGACCCATAATAGTTCCACCACCTAATAAGGTGACATCAAATATGTCTCCTAAAGGTGTACATGAACATCAGATACAAGAGGATACAAAAAATAAGTTATATTTTTCTCCAACGTAATCTTTGAATCTTGCATGGATGCCTTGTGGTGGTTCAATTACTTGATAATCCCAAGCAATGGGGATGGCTAGCATGACCCATTCCACTATAAGTAGATTCTCTATACACCTCTAAACTAGCACCAAGCCTGGACACCTCAAATGACTAAGCTCCTGAGTCACATGTCAATGAGAAACCCCACCTTAAGAAGTACCGTATTCTGGCACAAAAGTATGAAATTTCTAAACAGATGACGATTCTCCCATCCAAGATCTCAATCCTCAATGTGCTCTATCATTCAAAATAACTCAAAGAGGCACTCATTAAATCCCTTAAAAGCACACATTAATTAAAGATAGAAGTCACTACAGCCTAGGTCTATCAAATGGAGACCACTTCATCATAATTACATGTCTCTATCTTGTTTATAGTGCATCACCAAGAAAATTTCATATTGGGAAACATCAGAACACTATATGTGACTCTATGAAATTATAATGTAAAAAAATTGTATTCAATAGTGTGTATGAAATGAAACAACATGTGTGTAAGGGAATATAATATCCTGAGACTTTAAAATATATTTACTATTTAAAATAAATTCAATCTATTATATTTCTTTCAATTCACACAACGCCGAGTTAGATTGGGTTATACAAAAAAAAAATACTTTCTTCAATAGCTTTCATTACACACAAGACCGAGTCTTACCAAATACTATTAATATTATTATTTAAAATGAAAATTATCTCCATGTCATTGAATTGGAGATTATGAATAGGATTAACTAAATTATGATAAAATATAGTTGAATTTATTTTTACCAATTAAATATAAACTAATGTAGAAACCAAATGAATATAAAGGAATTTGTTTTAGTAGTTGGGGTATTGATTAGTGGTAAGCACCCCTTAATCCTACATGAAAAATGGGGGTTAAAAACCCATTGGGCGTAGGGACTATAGCAGCGGTGACACTTTATCAATGATGGGCACTGTAGCGGCGGTAGGTCACTGTAGTGGTGGCAGGGCACTGTAGTAGTAGTGGGTATTGTGCGGTACTGTAGCAGTGCAATTACTGTAGCAGTACTATTCACAGAATGGGCCTTGGACAAAACAATTGGGCCTACGGGCCATGTAATGGGCTAAATTCCCACTGGGCCTTCGAGCTATGTAATGGGTATCCCTCTTCCCAGTTAAAGAGATCTTTTCTTTGCTTTAATAATAAATGAGGCTTCAGACCCAAACTTTTAAAAAAAATAAAGGAATTTGTTTTATAAAAAAACAAATTTTGTGCTCCAAAGGTGTTTTATCTTAATAAATTAAATAAATTATTATTAGTTGATGATAATAATTATATATATATATATATATTATTTAATCAAATATTTTTTAATTTTTACAATAGATTTGATAGGCGTATGATAAGAACCTTCCAAATTCTATGTATAAAAGCTATATTTTCTTAAAAGGCAATTTTATATCCTTTTATTAGAGAACCTATTTTAAATACATAATTTTACAATTTTAAAAAACTTATTTTTATAAATAAACGTTATTTTTTAAAGTGTAATGTCAAAATTATCTTAGGGTGAATTTTTGGTATTTTTCTAAAATATATCATTTTTTAATGAATAGTGAAAATATTGAATTTTAATTGAAAAATACGTTTTCATCTAATTTATTTATAAGGTAAAAATATATTTTTTATTGTTTTAAAGTTTAATTATATACATTTCACATATATTAATATAATTTAATTCATTGGAATCAATTTAATGTTGAGATTTTACATAAAAACATTTCAAACTTTTGAACAATTTTACTTTCAAAACCCGCTTTCTCAACCCATCCTCACGATTAATTTTAAATTAATTTATACCACTTATATGATTGGAATTTTTAAAAATGGATTCCATATTTTGAATCATTATAATTTATAATGTCGATTAATTTCAAATTATTTTTTTACCAAAAATATTAGTGAAAGTAATTAAAATTAATTACAGCAATTAAGGGAAAAATTAGCTTAACAAGGGACTAAACCATAAACTTAAAGAAAAAAATGACCTAGACACATGTGAAAAAGCAATTTTATATCCATATTTAGACCATATACTCTATTATATATATATATATTTCATTATTTGAAGCACATGATGTCAGGGAGACCTATCAATAGTGTTTATATTTTTATATTTACAATAATGTCACTCCTCCTCCACTATAAAAATGCACTCACCCCTCCCACTTATTAACACTTATAATGATATTTGTATTATCCAAAACCTACCCAAATAATCTCCCAATATCCCTTCCCTCATCCTAGAGTCCTTACTTTTGGTATAAATCCAACCAAGTATGTATTTTTATATAAACTAATAGGAGTTACCCAAAAAAGAAGTAACATTATTCAATGAGAAATTTTATTTCATTTATTTATACACACCTTAAATTATTTATATATATTTATTATATAATTAAATAATCACCCTAAATATACTGATATTTTGTTATATTAAGGGTATGACCTTCAACAACTCACACTTCCATAAAATGGGATACACAATAATCATTCGTGTGTACGACAAACAACCGCCCTACAAACTGATGTCATTCGTTATTCCATTACAACCATTAATGGTTTGGAATAATGATGGATTTATAGTTTTTATATTATTTATATGATATTTAAAATTTATTAATACTTATATAATTTTTATATAACACATGCCTTCATGATTTCCATTTTGTGGGAATATGATAACATCGTTTTTGGATATGTAGACTACTACCTCATCAAAGCAATGTGGTTTATTCACACTTTAAATGGAATGTATTAAGGTTTATTTTAATAAAAATATGTGATATAGATAACATAAATATGATACTAGATTTATAATATACATATATATCATTTTCTTTTCTTTCTTTTTAATATGACAAGGAAATGGAAGTAGTGTTCACACGTACGTACAACTTACCATCTCCATGAACGGTGTATTTCATTTACTATAGCCAAATTTTATGGATTATTAAATATAAATATAAATATAATATATATATGATATTTAAATCATGTTATAAATCCTGAATTTTATGAAATCACGATTGACGTAAGAAGAAAAAAGGTAACAAGTCAAAACATACTCGAAAAACATGACAATTAATACCCGAAATGATGAAAATTATGAAAGAATATTAACAAAATGGGTAATAATATATTTTAATATGATCATATATGATATTATAAATATAATTAGGGTTATATAATAAATTATTAACATGTTTTAAACCACTATACATAAGGTTAAATAGCATGAAACTAAAAGGAATCATAAAGTAAGGGTATTTCTCATCTCACTTTTATTTCCACGTGACTTATGCCATATTCAGCACTTGTTTATTTTATGTGGTGTATATACTATACTATAAAATGTTTTATAATTAATTTAATTTATTTCATGATATTTAAAGTTTCAAATGATGTTTTTATTTCATGGATCCCATGATTTAATAGCTACTCAAGTAGTGAGGGATTTCATCTCAATTTACATTTCATTGAGACTTATTTGTTATTATGAACCAATTTACTTTAATATGGTGTACATAGTTACCCATTTTTATTTAATATAATTATTAAATCACATTTAATGGTATTCTAGGTTTCACTTTGAATCATCCCATCTAAGGGGTTTGACATGAAAATTACCAAGTGGTAATGTTATATTTGAAATCTCACTTTCTTTTTTAATTTTTAACTTTATCTTGAAACAATCACTTCCTTATGACGATTTTCCATTAGACATTATATTTATTTTAAAAATAAATACTATTCTGTGTTGGGTATAATTATTTCATAAACTTTATACCAATTTTACATATGGTGTCTACTTTGAATGTTATTTTATTAAATGGGGAAATATTGATAAATCTGTATCCTTTACTCAATATGGATATTTGATAAGGCACATTTGTTACGAATTAAATCAATTATTAAATATATAAGGAATGATTTTGACTAGTATGAAAAAGGTTATAGACCATTTAAAGTAATCCTCTAAATGAATCTGTAGTCTAATGAGATGAATCATTTGGAAAATCAGATGGTTTTTACCTGATATGTTATAAACCGTCTTATTAAAGGTCTTGACAGTAAAGGTACAATGTACATAGGTAACATAGAATCCAATAATTAAGAATTAAATTCATTCAGACTTAGTTATTATTTATCAATTATATTTTCAATTTGACATTATCTATGGATGTATTTCATTATTAGTTTGTTGATTAAATGGAATATGTTTTAGTTACTTATCTCACCATATTGATTTTTACTTATCCAATTATATAAATGGCATGTGATCTCAGTTATTTACCTTTCCATATTCACTATTCTCATTGATTCATTACTACCTCTATTGTACTTACCCTTACTAATAATTTGAGATTACCCTTATTTTGTTTTATTTCCCCAGGATATGAAGAAGAAATATTTGAATGAGCTTTCAATGATGTTTTTCATTTCATTTTATTATATATCAGGTTTTATTATCTATTTACCAATGTAATATGGGTATTGTGTATGTAATCTAGTTTTCCTAAACTTCTAAATCGATAGGTCATTCAGGATTTGATTCCTTATAATCATGCCAATGTAATAAATTAAGGCACCAGATCCAGGCTTATGGGGTCATGCAATTTCAATTGGTATAAGAGGAAATTTAGTAGAAACCTTGGAAACTAGATTTAGGAAAACCAAAATTAGGGAACATAACCCTAAGATAGAATTTGAGTATTAACATGGAATCACATATGTCTTCATTAACTTAAGAGTTATGGATATCATCACATGATTATAAGATTATGGCTAACCATAAGTTCTAAGTCTCAAAAAACACTTTTTAGGTTTTATGTAATGGGAGTTTACCAAGATTTGGGAAATTTTATAGAAACTTATAGAAAGTATAAGTTTTAGTTGAAAAACTTATTTGAGGAATAATTCCTTTAAATTTTAGAGACTTAAGTTTAATGGTATTGATAAAATTTAGGGTTTATATACAAATAAAATTATTAGAATTTGTAAAAAAATTGGTTATATTGAAACCCCATGTAAAAAAAGGTTATTTAATGAATCATTTCATTTCAAGGATGTCCATAATATATTTTGGAAACATTATAGGAATTATATTAATGTATTTTAGAAAAAATTAAAACCTATATTTTGGGTTATAACCCATCATATTTGGTAAGGCCATAGGTTTTTAACCACCAATAGAAGGACGATAAGGGTTTAATGACAACCACAAACCTATGAAAAGTACTGGTTAATATGTCATTGTTTTAGTTAATCAATTTGAAAAATAAATATTAATAATGAACAAGTATTATCACTTCTTAGTTTTATAGATTAATGTATTAAACATATTTATTTTTGAAAATAGTTAGAAACAAACACATACTTGTTTTTTTGGATCTTATGATACGAAAATTTTAGTGCTTCAAGTATAAAATTAGATTTTTGGATATTCATTTCTTGAATTAATGGATGAATTAAAAATTGATCGAAGAAAAACCAAAGGATGAAAGTTTTTTTATATAAATATATCTAGTATGTATATTTCCTTATATTATTAGTTAATAAAATAATTCCTCAATATTAGGAAAAGGATCTCAAAACAAAATTTTATCACAATACCTTCATTTTTGTTGAACCAATAGTATTTTAAATAATTATAGATTTATATATTTGAGGCCCTCAACTTTCCATTAAGCATTAAATTTATTATCATCAATTACCTAAATCACTCCCTATAATTATTTATGCTTTTAATCTGTGCCCATATTTTCACTTTCCACTAATGTTCTACTATATGAAAATATATTTTTATGTTATTCCATATGACCTATTTACTTCTCATTATCTATTATTAAGAATATATTTTATAAAATATTTTATGATGTGGGTTTTTTTTTCAATAGGTTAATTTTTAAATATAAAACCCTAGATTATCTAGATAGAGTTTAAATTTTGAGTATGTAATTTAATTAAAGTGGGAAGAATGTAACACACCGAAATTCTTAAGTAAGAACATTGTATTCGATAGTGTGTATGAAACACAACACCAATTATGTAAGTGAATATAATATCATGATACATTACAATATATTTAATATTTTAAATAGATTAAATCTATTACATATCATGAAATTCACACAACACTAATCCATCTTGCATTATACGCAACAACTACTTTCTTTGATATCTTGCATTACACGCAAGACCGAGTCTTACCAGATACTATTAATATTATTATTTGAAATAATAATTACCTCATATATGATAATATTGTGGTTATGAATATTATTTACTAACTTATTAAAAAATATTTTTTAATTCATTTATTACCAACTAATAAGAAATGAATATAGAAAGCAAATGAATATAAAGGAAATGTTTTTATAAAAAAATTATTTTTATGCTTCAATGGTATTTTATCTTAATAAATTAAATTAATTACTATTAGTTTGTGATATTAATTAAAAATATATATTATATATTCAATAAAATATGTTTGAATTTTTTCCAATAGATTCGATAGGCATATGATAAGACCATGCCCAATTTTACCCATAAAAGATATATTTTTCTAAAGGCAGTTTTCTACCTTTTAATGGATAAATTATTTTAAATAAAATTTTGACACTTTTATAAACCTTAGTTATCAAAAAATAAAATAAAATAAATCATAATATAAAAATTATATTAGGGTTAATTTTTGGTATTTTTCTGAAATATTTCATTTTTTGATGAATAGTGAAAATACCAAATTTTAATTGAAAACTGCTTTTTAGTCTAATTTATTTATAAGGTTAAAATATATTTTTATTGGTTTTAAAGTTTAATCAGTTAAATTTTACATATATTAATACAATTTAGGTCATTTTAATCAATTTTATATTTATATTCGATAAAAAATATTTCAATCTTTTGAACATTTTTACTTTAAAAACCAGCTTTCTCATCCCATCTGTGGGATTAATTTTGAATTAATTTCTGCCAATTATGAGATTTTAATTTTAAAAAAATTATTTAATAATTGTAATAATAATAATTTATAATTTATATTAAGGTTAACTTAGTTTTTTACCAAAAATATTAGTGGAAGTAATTAAAATTAATTACAACAATTAAGAGAAAAATTAATTTAAGGAAAAAACCTTAAACTTATGGGCCAAAATGACCTATACACAAGTACATAACACATTTTATGGAAATATTTAAACCATATGATACCTTGTATATAATATTTTTCATTATTTTTGGCACATTATGTTAGTAATAACTCTCAATAGTGTTTACCTTTTTATATTTACAAGAATACTACTCCTCCCCCACTATAAAAGGGAACTCACCCATCCCACTTATTCACACCTCTCAAGCCATTTTAATCATCCAAAAAATAATAAAATATTCTCAAAAAATACCTCCCCTAATCATATAATCCCCAATTTGAGAATAAATCTAACCAAGGAAGTCTTTTGGTATAAAATAAAAGGAGTTACCCGAAAAAGAGGTAACATTCTTCAATGAGAACTTTTGATTCATTTCTTTATAAACCAATTAAATTAATTATATATCTTGATTATATAATAAAATAAGTATCCTAAATATATTAATATGTTGTTATATTAATTATATTACCTATAACTACACACACTTCAATCAAAAGGGATACACAATCATTGTTCATGTGTACGACGGACTACTGCCTCACAAACCGATGTCATTTGTTCTTCCATTACCACCTTTCATGGTTGAGAATAATGATAAATTTATATTTTTTGTATGATATATATGATATTTATAATTTATTTATGCTTATTGGATATTTATATAACACATTACTTCATTCTTTCCATTTTTTGGGAATACGATAACATCGTCTGTGAACGTGTGGACTACCGCTTCATCAAAGCGATGTGATTCATTCACACATTAGATGGAATGTATTAAAGATAATTTTAATAAAAATATGTGATATATATAAAATAAATATTATAATTAAATTATTATATACATATATATCATTTAATTCTCTTATTTTTAAATACAACAATAAAATGGAAGTAGCATTCATGCGTACGTTCAACCTGCCGTCTCCATGAATAGTGAATTTAATTTCTTATCTCCAAATTTTTGGATTATTATAAATACTTATATAATGAATATATACAATATTTACACCATGTTTTAAATCATATATATGATAAAATAATGATTTATTTAAGAATAATAAAGATAAAAAGTCAAAATGTACTCGAAAATCATAACAATTAACACCTGAAACAATGCAAATAATGAAAGATTGTTAAAAAAACGGTTAATAAGAAATTATAATAAGATCATATATGATATTATAAATATTATTATGTCTCTTAAATAATTTTTTAACTTATTTTAAATCACTATACATTAGGTTAAAGAGCACACATCTAAAAGGAAGCATAATTTAAGGGGATTTCTAGTCTCACTTTTATTTGTGAGAGAATTATTCCATATTCACCTCTCATTTAATTTGTGTGGTGTATATACTACCATATGAAATTTTATACAATTAATTTATTTTATTTCATTATATTCATAGTTTAAAATGATTTTATTTTTTCATGGATCCCACGATTCAAAAGTTACTCAAGTAGTAAGGGATTTCATCTCAATTTACATTCCATTGATCCTTATTTGTCATTATGCACCAATTAAATTTAATGTGGTGCATATACTTCAACTTTTTAATTTAATATCATGATTAAATCATATTTCATGGTATTATATATTTCTCTTTGAATTATCTCATCTAAGGGGTTTGACTTAAAAATTACCAAGTGGTAAAGTTATCTTTGAAATCTCACTTTCGTTTGTGATTGTTAACTTTATCTTGAAATAATCACTTCCTTATGAAAAATTTCTATTCAAAATTAAATTTATTTTAAAAATAAATACTATTATTTGATGGTTATAATTATTTTTTAAAATATATACCATTTTTACATATGGTGTCTACTTTGAATTTTATTTGATTAACTGGGAAAATATTGATAAATATGTATCCTTTACTCAATACAGATATTTGATAAGGCACATTATTTATGGATTAAATCAATTATTAAATATATAAGGAATTATTAGAAATATTAAAACATGGGTTGGGGACCATTTAAAGTTATCCCATGGATGCATTGGAAATCTCATGAGAAAAATCATTTAGCCAATCAGATGGGTTTTTATAGGATATGTTATAATCTGTCTTGTGAAAGGTCTTAACTATAAAGGTACCATGTACCTTGGAATCATGGTATATAATAATTAATCATTTAATTCATTCATACTAATTTATTATTAATTCATGATGTTTTTTCTTTGGCATTACCTATAGATGTAGTTCATTCTCAGTTTATTGATTAAATGGAATGTGTTTCAGTTACTTAAATTTTCATATTGATTTTAACTTATTTGGTTATATAAGTGGAATGTTTTCTTAGTTACTTACCTTTAAATTTTTATTATTCTCATTGATCAATTATGGTTTCTACTATACTTACCCTTATTGATAATTTGTGCTCACCCTTATTTTGCCTTCTTTCCCCATGACATGAAGAAGAAATATTTGAATGAGCTTTCAAGGATTCTGTTCATTTGATTTTATCATGTATCCTATTTTATTTTATATTTAATAATGTAATATGGATATAAAGTATGTAATATGGTTTTCCAAAACCACTAAACTGATCGGTCCTTTGGGATTTGATTCCTTATAATCATGGAAATGCAATAAATTAACACACCAGCTTTGGGATTCTAGGGTCAGTGCATTGCACTATATGTTTCAGGTGGAATCAATAATGTTTATATCCAAAGGGCTATGATTGAAAATGGATCTATGATCAATATCATCCAGATTTTAACCCTTTAATATTTGGGATATAGGGAATGAGATTTGTTTTCCATAAATCTGACCATTCAAGGGTATGATAAGCATGAAAAAAGACCTCTTAGAAAGATCAAACTTAAAGTTTAGTTTTGGGATCTGACATAAAATGATGAGTTAATGTTTATGTAGCAAGGAACCACATACAATGTCATTCTTATAATACCTTGGATCTATAGCTGCATGGTGACACCTTCAACATTCCATCAATGCATGAAATACCCCATCGATGGAAAGGTCAACATACTACATGGTGGTAGTGCCCCCCTTCAAGACTTGTGAATCCAAATATGTTGAAGCATGTTTCTAAAAAGGGGATTTAAAAAAAATGGTGGATGATGATATATAGGTTGCATCCCCCAAAAAATTTGGGAACACCATTGAAAATACCCGGATTATGCTCGATAGAGACTATGTGCTCCCCATAAATCTAGTTGAGGTAATAGACTCGACCCTAGAGGTCCAAGACACTCATATCCCTAGTGATAGTGTAAAAGAAAATCATATCTGAAATCTCTCTGCAATAAATCAGGTAGTAGGGGGTGATAGTCTCTCTTCTCATGGACTCTCTCACCCAGAAAATGACAAATATTCCCCTAGATTTCCATCTCCATATAAGAATTCCTCCATAGAATCAAAGGTGTAAGAAGAAGAGAATGAACTCAAAAATTCCCCTCCCACATTTGAGGAAGGTTTTTCCACTACCATCAATGATATCATGAAGTCAAATTTAGGAATAGAAGAAGACATGCAATTTACAATGATTAGTGATGACATACCCCTCGAATATCAAGATATGTACATTTCATTTATAATGAAACACTGATATGTGTTGTATTAGAACTATATAAAAATGTCAAGTTTGAATCTAGATGTGTCTATGAATCATCTCGGCCTACCCGATGACCATCGAGGCTTGAATCAGGCAACCAGGAGGATGTAACACACTTATGATACCAATATAGAGGTGGAAGTTTAAAAATTTATCAAATAATTTTTTTATGATAAGTGAAATACCCAAGATGCCTTGATAATATTTTAACCTTCAAGAAAAATAATGGTAAAATTAGGGTTTTCATTGATTTCATAGAACTTAATCGACATTTACCAAAGGAAAACGTCCCATTGCCGACCACAAAACTCTTGATCGATGCAACTATTGGATTCCAATATCTTTTCTTCTTGTATGGGAATTTAGGGAAAAATAAAATAAATATTGCTCCTAATGATAACGAAGCAAATACCTTCAGATCACCCCAAAGGATCATTTTCTATCAGTTCATTCCCTTTGTCTTAAAGAATGCTGGAACCACTTATCAACATGCCATGAATCATATCATTAAGACATTAATATAAAGGATAACATAATTTTATGTCAACAACCTAGTTTTTAAATCCCAATAATGATGAAATAACTTCAAGAATCTTCAAACAATATGTGACAAGTTGCGATAGCATAGTCTAAAGATGAATCCATTAAAATGTGCTTTTAGGGTAACATAAGTGAAGTTACTTGGAATTTTGGTACACCATCATGACATTGAGGTCAACCCAGAGAATACTAGTGCTATTTTAGGAATTTTACCCCCATAAATTTTAAATAACTGTGGGGAATCCAAGGGAACCTCACCTACATTCATCATTTTATAGCCTACTTGTTTGGAAAATCTCTCCCTTTGAACAGGATAACGAAGAAGGGAATTTTCTACATATGGGACGAGGACTACCAAGAATCCTTAAAAAGAATCAAATAGTATCTATCACACCCACTATAACTAAGGCCACCAGTGGAGGGAAATAAACTCATCTTATATGTGGTCGCCATGGAATTATCACTTGGAACCTTTCTCACACAAAAAAATGATGCGGTGAGTGAGAATAGTCTCTATTACCTCATCCAAAAAATGCTAGATATTGTATAAATGGCCCAGAGGACTTATATTTTTATTCATTTTTGATAATCCCACTTTTAACTTTTGAGGGGGAACCCTTAAATGTACCATAGGATTTGTGACATCACATGTCCTGAAGGTCTTAAAGGAATTCATCCCAGATTATGACTACTTAGAATTGTCCCTCCCCAATATCTACATCGTGATGTCAGCTCTCCACCTTTTCATGTTTGTATAACTAGATGTCCTATGCAGAGATATATAGTCCTGGTACCGATGGAAATTTCCATAACCTCTCATTTTCCCAAATCCAATATCTCTTCTCTGGTGAATGTGCATGCTTTGAATCCTCATATAGAGCCTACTCCTTGTAGATTATATCTATAAAACTTTACACAACATGTGTCCTAAAGGACTTGAGGTGGCCTAAAGACCTTGAGGTGTTCTGAAGGCCTTATGGTGGCCTGAAATCCTACTGACCCAAAGGACTGGGTGACCCGAAGTCCTGAAGGACTTGAGGACCAAACCGATGGCCCAAAGGCTAAAATATATGAATAGTTCTAGCTGTTATAGTACCTGCTACAATACCTGCAATAGTAAATACTATAGTACCTGGTAAAATATTACTATAGTACCCAATAACATGCATCCACTCGTATTTTATCATGGGTCTCGTGGATGCACTTGGAGAGTCCTCACCAACTGGGTGGAGGTTCATGTGCATGCTAGGTATTGAGAGCTTATACTCGGATGTCGAGAAGAAACGACTTACACTCATATTTACAGTGTATAAGATGAGAAATTACATGAAGCACCACAAATTCCATCTTATCTCTCTTATTGATCCGCTCAAGTACATCCTTAGACGCCATATGATAACTGGGTGTCTAGCCCAATGGGTGGTCATTCTACAATAATATGACATCCATTTCATGTCACAAAAGGCAATGAAAGGGAAATCCCTAGATGATTTCCTTACAGCACATTCCACCTTGGAAAGTACACTAGTAGAAACAAAACTCCCAGATGAGTGGGTTTTCTACTCCAATGAAACTTCCAGACATGGGATATGTATTTTGATAGAACCTCCCAAAGTCCTATCTGCAAAATAATAGAAAATTTGAAGCTAAATCAGGTCATCTTGGGGATTGTATTTGTTTATCTAAACAAATAGATTTTCATCTACTATTTCTCACTATCCAGAGGCTGAAAAAATATCAAGGCATAATACCAAGCCATCATCACTGGATTAGAACTATACCTACAACTACAAATAGCCTACCTAAATATAAAAGGTGATTCAGAACCAGTGATAAAGAAGATCAATGGAGAGTATTCCATAAAAAAGATGAATTAGTTTCTCTCACTAGTTATGTTAGGGGAATAATGATATAATTTTCTTTTTAAGCCAATATTTTATTATATTCTATGATCATAAAATTCTCACACCGACACATTGAATAATGCAGCCACAGTCCCAGTTGAACTTGATCGGGAGGAAGAAATCTTCCATATCACGCACTAAAGAATGGATTTATTGATCATCATTTGTAATATAGAAGAAATAAATTATCACAACACCACCCTAGAGTGTGACAAACCGATACCCACCATAGGATGGATGGAGCCCATAATTGGTTATCTTCAATAAGAGACTCTCCCGACACACTGATCCAGAAGGGAATAGATTTGGATCAATTCAACGAACTTTACACTACGAGATGACCCAAATGAGCAGAAGTCTCTCTATAAGAGAGGCTTTGATGGAATACTCCTTAGATGCATAGAAGAAATTGATATTCACACTTTCATGGAAGAATTCCATGTAGGTCGTTGTGGCGCTCATCAGTTTGGGACCAAGCTCTCCAACCAAATCAAGAGGCTAAGTTATTACTGGAAAACCATGATATATGATTTTTTGGGTTTCACCAGGAAATATCATGCATGCCAGATCAATGAAAACTTAGTCCATCTGCCCCCATAATTGCTACATATATAAAAATATTCATGGTCATTTTCCGTTTGTAGAATGGATGTTGTGGGGATATATCCCCTATCCACAACTAAGCAGTTGAAGTACATTCTTACTACTACAAACTTCTTCTCCAAATGGTCTATGACAATACCCCTAATGGAATTTAGGATGAAGAATATCATTAAATTCATAAAGTCCCATATCATCACCAGGTTCAAGGTCCCCAACTCAATATTTATGGAAAACAACCCCAACTTTTATTCTATGGAATTAAAGAAATTATAACAAGGGTACAACATTGAGTCCAATCACTCATCCTGATATCATGTAGTGGAAAATGAAAAAATAGAACCCTTCAACAAGACCTTGTCAAACATACTCCAAAAGGTGGTGAATAAAGATAATAATTCCTATCGATATAAAATCTTCCATGCTTTATGGGAATATAGCACCACCACACATACTGCTACACAAGAAAATCCATACTCATTAGTGTATGAGACCGAGGCAGTATTTCCCATAGAATTACGATTTCCCTCACTTAGAATAGCCATTTTTGAAAAAATATAGAATAATGAGAAATCAAAAAAATAGCTAGATGATATGAAAAACCTCAATGAGAACATGTTTACTACATTGTACAACCTTTAAGTCCATCATAATCAGATCACATGGGCCTTTAATAAAACAGTCCACATCCGTTCATTCCTATAAGGAGAATTGGCATTGGCTCTCATAACCCCATTGATACTAGAGAAGAAGCCTCAAAAGTTTGAACCCAAATGGGAGGGGCTATATATCATACATAATGTACATTAAAATGGAGCATACTCATTGGAAACAATAGACAAGGAGATTTTCACACCCCCACCAATGTGAGATTTCTCAAGAAATACTTTTCATAGATTTCATTAGGTGCCATGTCCTGGATGAGATAATTTAAACTGAATAACATCTCACATCCCGAACACATGAAGTTAAAATATATAGAGTTTTCCTAGATGTATTAAATTAAAATTTAAAAATTAATTCTAACCACATGATGCCAAACTTTACGGATCATGTCCTTACCGCATGATGTGAAACTGCACAAATTCCCCAATGGTTCATGTTCATCCATATCAGGTGACCCAAGTCATAGAATTAAGAATTTAATCTACACAATGTCTCATGTCCTAACCACATGATGTTAAATTTTATGAAACAAGTCCTTACCATATGATGTTAAACTACATGGAAGATGTCCTCATCACTTGATGTTAAACTACATGGGAAGAACCATCTCACTAATAACTCACCGCACACTAGCTATATCTTTGCGAAGAAAGGATGAAATGCCCTCATCCCCATGTGAGAGTCATCTCCACGTATTTATTATCTCCTTCTAAGAAATATGTGTGGCTTGATTCCTGTCATCACTGGATATGCAGTGACTCCCAAACCTCTATTTATGGTTCAAACCATAATTTTACATTCCTTTCACAAAGGGTGACCCTCATCCTCACCAAAAGATGTTAAACTACGTGACTGATATCCTTTTCACATGACATTAAATTACATGAGTTTCTAGAACTATGTAAAGCCAATTCTTATTTCAATGAGATGTGTAGAGATGCATCAATCCTATATCTTGGTCTAGCTACCATATATTACAAAATTCTCATATCCTATCCTTAATCTACTATACATAGTGAGAGGAATCATTTACATTATTTGTTTCTCACACCAAGAATAGTTCATGCGAGTTTAGGAATTTTAGTAAGGTATTCCCCGTATGATCATGGCATTTCAGCTCATGACAGGGTTATCATGGTCTTAAATTCAAGACATCAAAAAGCATACCATGATTCCTCACTGCATGACATTAAACTACATGGTTGTTTTCCTTTGCACAACATAAAACTATACATTCCTATGGACCTCACTCGAGATGACCACTGTTGTTGGTGTTGGAATCCTACCACATCTCCATTCAAGAACTATATATGACTTAATCTATGAAATCACAAGATACATAGTGATGTACAAATCTCCAGCCTTGGGTCTAGTCACAACAAATAAACACAAAATAACCCTCCATGCATAAAATAAGGACTTGAATAGGAATATCGTATTTCAAGAACTACATATGGATTGATTCTTATTACTATATGATATATACTGATGCCTAGATTTCCATCCTTGGGTTTTTCTACAATACCCACTTTTAAGTCAAGAATCCTACATCCTTACTGCATGACATTAAATTGCACATTTCATCAAGAACTACAGATGGATTGATTCCTATCATAAAAAGATATATTGTGACACCCAGATATCCAATCTTGATCCAAGATATAACAATCAATGGAAAAAATTCCCAGCTTTGCGTACGGCTCAGACCTACATAGAGTGTTTCCCATTCACAAACTACGTGTCACTTTATTCCTATCATCACATGATATTTAATGATGTAGAGATCTCCAATACTGGTCCCAAATACAAAAAATGATAAAAATACACCCAAAATACATAGGGGATGATTCATAAAAGACTACTTTTCCTATGTATGAGTCAGATCTACATGTGGCATGCTTTTTCATGTAATATATCTTACACAATTTCACACACCAGTTCCCACATCCTTACTACATAATGATTAAATTACAAGGAAAATTTCCTTACCAGATGAAGTTGAAATACATATAATCAAGCATATCTCTTATAAATAAAATTAAACTATGAATACCATCATCCATTATCATACCTCATCAAAGTACCACAAGATCCTAACTATGGTTATCCAAAATATAGGGTTCTTTATCCATATTTTAAGCACATCAACTCATAAATCACACTTCATGTCTTAAGAATATCAAGTTTTTGTAAAATATTCATGGAAATTGGAAAGGAAAAGGGATATATATACATGATAATTCTATCAATGCATAAGGGACCAGACTTACTAACTAGAGAAATCATGGCTTTGTAAGGAGGGATTTATAATCCTTGTGAGCCTAAATTCACCATGGAAGAACTCATCACCTGAGGGTGTTCTGGGCCATCCACAGTATGATTTTAAAATATCATTTCTCTTGACCTAAGAACCACAAGTCACAAATTACAATATTTTGAACTCCCACTCAAAAGGATGTTGGAGAGATCTTAACCCTGGGTATCCAAATTGGCCTCTTTTGTATCATCCCCCATATTAGGTCCCTATATTCCATGACCTTAAACTGATTTTACTTTGTTCAAAACTATACGAACTTATAAACAATCCCATAATAGTCCAAATCATAAGACCTTAAACTACTAGAGAAAGAGACAAAAATCTTTTTAGGTTGGAAACCCACAATTGGTGGCTTGAGAAAAAGTCAAGTCTCCCACTAAACTCTTCATCTCCAGATATTAGGAAAAAATTAGGGTGAAAATAAATAATGCATAAATAGCATTAGGTATACACTGTATCCATAGTAAAATCCAAGCTATGCCCGTTGAGCCTATTGGTTTTGGATAATTTTAGAGCAATGATTTGTCACATCTCCTCGCCCTGATAATATATTCACTAGGAAGTGAAAACAATTTAGGGTGCTCAAACCCTTATTGTATATTAAACTTTCCACAAATCAAACTTCATTATTTGAGCACCTCAAATCACCGTAAAACTTCAGTGTCCCTTGGTAAAGGATACCTGGATTCAAGGGACCCTTTGTTTGACTATGTAGGTATACATGTGGATCCTACATACGATTCTATGGTTGTCAACCAAATGCATCACTCTAAAAAAAGGTATTTTTGATTCTTATGAGCCTTGATGCCGCCATAGAAAAACTCAACACTTCAGTGTGTTCGGGGCCATTCCCAATATGATTTTCCTATATCATCCTCCCAACCCGATCACTTTGGACCATGATTTATAATCCTCATATGACACTATCCAAGAAGATTCAACATCCTCAACATTAATTAACCTTGCTTTGTACCCTTTCTCAAAGTAGAAATTCTATACTCTATTCCCAAACATTTGATGGGACACACCTCATGATTTGAAACCATAAGGCATAGGTCTCAAGCTTTAAAATTAAGAGCTTAACATTCCTAGGGTTCTAGAAACCTTCTTGGATAACTTTCTTCCATACCCAACAACATCATCTGGATATTTGAGTATTCAAAATTCTTTCATGGCCCTCAGAAAGGAGCAGAGATCATCTATGCTTGACCATGCTATCGATGCATAAGGCCTTTGACCTTCCAACTAAAGGTATATCCTCCTTACAGGAAATGAAATCCGAACCTTTTGATCCCTTGCAACACTATTGTAGAACATGGCACCTTATAGTGTTATGGGTCATCCCCAAAATGTATGTCCCATACCATATTAAACAACTCACACTTTTGGCTTATGTCCTACATCAACCACATTCCAAATTTCCATGTGGTACTAGCTGCCATAGTATTTAACCCAACCAATATTACCCCCATAAATATTCCATGACCTTTAGAAAAGAGTGAAGACACCTCTGTTTGACAATGATACCAATGAATAAGGGATTTTACATAATTTCTAGAGGTATATACTCCTTATATAAAAGGATATCTAATCCTCACGAGCCTCGACAAAACCATAGAAAAACTCAGAATACTAGCATGTTTTGATTCATTCTTGGTATGTATACACCCTATTCCATGATCATTGATCAAGTCCTAGAAGTAAGACTTGAAATTTCATGGAATCCTAAGGTTTTAGTTAAAAGACCCTAAACTACAGTGATAGAAGGTCCGACCTAAAATACCATAAACTACAATGATATAAATTCCAAGATAAAAGACCCTAAAATACAATAATAGAAGGTCCATTATAAAAGACCATAAACTAAAATGATAGAAGTTCTGAGCTAAAAGACCCTAAACCATAGTGATAGAAGGTCTGAGATAAAAGACCCTAAACTACAATGATAGACGGTTCGAGCGAAAAGATAGTAAACTACACTGATAAAAGGTTTGAGCTAAAATACTATAAACTATTATGATAAAAGGTTTGAGATAAAAGACCCTAGACTACAACACAAAAATGACTTAGTCTGCAAGAATGTAAAAGATTGTAAGGCCCACCGTATGGCCTTGTAAAAAATGAATCTATGCTCTCCAAGATTATTGAATTCAGAAAAATATAAGGCACTCTCCCTTTGGGACATATATTCTACTTAATTTAGCTGTTTTGAAATAGGTAATATCAATATAACTAGAATAGATACATCAATGAGGAACCTCATTATTGGTTGGTATTCATACACACTTCTAAATAAGAATCTTTTATGATTTAAATATTCTGATCCAGACATTCAAGTTTACCTATTATTATGAAAAGGATGGGTATCATTGGTGATTAATATAAAATCAGATCAGAAAAGTTTCATTCACATCATGAATAAAACAAAAATGGACAACACCATGAAAGGTTCATAAAATCCATTAATTGATAGTGTAAAATAGGAGGATTATACACACTTTAGAGTCTCTTCTATAATCTCATCAAAAATAGAATGCATGTCAATGATCAAAATAAAATAAGATTTGATCGGCTGAGTTGGAAAATTTGGAAGGATTTTGGAAAGAAGTATCAATTGAATGTTGAAGTGCCACTCACCCATCCTATTTTTCTTCTCCCCCAGGATGGAGAGTCTTGACTAAAGTAGTTTTCTTCTCAACTCTCTTTTGAGTGTTTCCCAATGAAGATGATTGCAATGAAAGGTTAAACATATTAAGAGATATGATTTTATCATATATCCATATATTCATAGTACAAGAATCTATTTGGGCTTGACTAAAGACTCTACTTTAAGTCATCCAAGGCCTCCTTCATTTATTCAACAAGGGGAAACTTATATTCAAAATAATGCAGCCCCCTCTCATTGGTAGATAAATCCTTCAGATTCCAGATAATTTATCTCATGATTTAGTATAGTGGTTGGAGATCACAACCATATTCTAAAAAGTTATTAATTAACTTATTAATGAATTCCCCTTGGTCACAAAATGTTTCCAAAAGAGTCTCAATAATCAAGGCTTGAATCTACTGCTAGATCATTCTACATCGTGTATGATATTTTGTGATTAAAGGGATAGACATGAAAAAATGAGGAATAACAAGATGAGATAGAAAATAAATAGGATATAAGGCTCCATATATCATCCCCTTAATAGAGGTATCACCCATTTCTTGTGCTAGAGGGATTATTTCCTCGACATATTATGTCCTGCTATTGGGTTGTTCATTGCTAGGATGAGGACACATCCTTGAAGTCTGGCCCATGACTTCAATAAACTACATAATTACTATAGAAAGAGGGGTTGGTGAGGAAAATTGATTTTCCACATGACTAAATAGTCGACTTAGCACACCACTTAGGTAAGCTGCTACCCATACCTGGGCATAATCCTAAGCAAGAAAGGCATGAGAATTAGAAGATGGAAGAATGATCTCAATATCATTGGCTTCATGTGCCAACATCATCCAAAACTGGTGGATCATCCCGGAGTATATCTATCCTCACACACCGACCAAAGGAATAGGGGAGACTATTTGGGTGTGTCCTAACTGAGGAGAAAACCGATAAGGTGTATATGGATCATACATTATCATCTTTTCCATCCTATTTATAAGAACCTCTTCCCAAAGAGAGATCTTTTATTACATTTATTAGAGAGATCCTCTGCATTTATCAATGATTGTCCTAGTTGGTGTAGGATAAGGGGTGAAATAAAATCTATCAGATTGACTGAACATATCAGTAACCTCATCATAGTCGAGTGAAATTTCCCAAAAACTGGATATGTTTAGCAAATTAGAAAGAGATAAGGCACCAGCGATCCTGGTGGCATTGTAGTATTCATAACAATGGAAGTGTTCTCCTATCAAGCCAAATAAAAATTTAAAGGACCAATCATTATATAGGGGATATTTCTTAGATGAATGTGGCCTAATAGTTGGTAAATACATGAAAGGGTCATCACCTCCAGATTAAGATGAAATCCCTTTACTAGATGTGCTACCATCACCAGCGTACTGACCCAGAATCTAAAATGTACATCCCCAACTAGGGAAATCCACCCATTTAAGAACATGTACATGAAGCCTTCTAGCCTAAGTCTTGGAGAGATCTATATATTACCTTGATATCCCTATGATATATGATTCACAATTTCTAAAATTTCCCAATAGGAACAGGAACAGTCACAAACCTAACAAGAAGGGAACCGATGGGGGTGTATAGCAGTCGGCCTAGATCCACTATAACATAGGAAAGTATTGATCCAGTATTTGAAAGAGATAAGAGAGCTTATACTCAACTCCTTTCATATTTTTTCCTTCAAAATGATGACACTGTACCTCACCAAGACTAGAGTCTTCAAAGGGTAATCTAGACATCTACGACAGGATTGAACTCATCGTACATCTCTCTGAGAGGGGGTATCCCACATAGTTGGTAGATATCCCATAGGCTGATTCCCATCTCACCATGTGATGAATGAAATGAGTTAGCTCCAAGGCACCAACAACTAACCAATTCTTGATGAAGATCAGACTGGTGATAAATAATAAATTGGGAAATCCATACTACTTTATGAAGATGGAAATCATATAGCTAGTCAGCAAACTCTAAGTAGACTTTCCTAACCCGAAATGGACATCCCCATTCATCATAAAAGTTACCACCAGGACGTATATCCAATTATAAGATCCATACACCACCTTGGTTTTTTAGAAAAGAGATGAATATAATCAAATAGCTCCGAGCGATGGGTTGGTGAGAGAAATCACAACTTTTTAAAGCCAAGGGAGAATTTTCCCGCATACATGAAAACCCATAGGATTGAGATATGACCCGATTTCCATCATTGAAAATTTTCATTAAAATAGATTCAAAATAATTTGACAACAAAAAGATAGAAAATTGTAGTTTGAAGAAGGAATTACAATGTCATCCAGCAAGCCAAACCTATATAGAGGAATCTGTTGTGATAAAGGATAATTCTAGAGATCGAATGGAAGAAGTCGTTTTAGAACCTCGTTATAAAAATTCAAATGATACCAAGGGTAAACATTTTAGTTTATAGAAATAATGGAACTTTGATTAGCTGAAACATAGGAACTATGATGAGAGTTGGAATCCATCTGAACAAAAGTAAGTGGTATATGTCAGGTAGATAAAAATAAATTCTTATCAAGGGAAAGACATAAAAATTCCATAATCTTCATGTGAATCACATGAATCATTATGGAATTCTATAATTCCATGAAGGATTTGTGAATCACCTGGTCCATAAATATTTTTAGACCTCATAAATCTGTATAACATCACACAACCGAGTGACCCCATAGAGGAATCACGATTGTGTGACCTTGACATGGTCACACGAGTCGCAAAATAGTCAAAAAGGATCACATGATTGAGTTAGTATATCCCGCTAAACCTTCAAAGGTAGTCTTTCATCCCTATAGCTGAAGTTCAAGAAATTATCAAAATTTAGTTCGTGTTTGATTCATAGAAACTCCTAAGAAAAATAGATATTGCGAAGAAAATCTCATGGGAAGGTAGCGTGAATAGATCTTGTGATCAGTTCTTGCAGATGGGTCTTATAAAAGGGTTGTGTGATGGAGGTAGGGAGTGAGAGATCTGAGAAGTGAGGTAGCTGATGAATGAACCTCTCTCCACCACCCAATTTATATGGCATTTTTTAGAAGTCAAAATGTCACATGGAAGACCAATAGTCACCCATGATACCAATTAGTGACATCACCAAAGCCTTAGGTAGGCATTTACTTTTCTTAGAAGTGATCCATTTTCCCAAAATATTTCTCTCTTGATGGGGGGGGGGGATTTTTGAAACTATCCAAATTAGCACTAAAAAATTCACAAGGGAAGAAATACCTGAATATGCATATTATTTTCTCTACAAAGAAAAGGAAGAAGAAGGTGACCAATATCACGCAAATCACATGAACCCCTAAGAGATATGCGGTCATGAGACCTTCAAAGGTCATACAAGAAGCCATGCACAACACTTGACATATGGAAGATCCCACATAGACCCTTTTGATAGGTCCTTATGCTCTTGTAAAGGCGCCCCATACAATTAGTGATCATACGGAAGCTACAAGATGAGCACCCCCAGGTCACAAAAATTGTTAGGGGTGGGTGTCTAACAAGATATCCAAAAGTCTTATAAAATTAGGAGGAAAACATCCAAAAGGTGGGATCCTCTTGTAGTCATAAAACTCATGCGACAAACCCACACAACAAGTGAGGAACCACAGAACCCCAATAACATGTCCTCCTGGTCGCACAAGATTTTGCTGGCTTGTGTCACACCCGGAATTCACTTTGAGGTATGTTTTTAATTTTAATTTTTATCTCATATGTTTATTTGAATTTTTATAATTGTTTGGTTGAAATGAAGGCCGGGCCGATATGAGTTTTTCAATTTTGCGCTGTTAAATGAGTGTCATCTTGACATCGCCCGACGCACGGGTAGGGCACGTGTGAAGTCGTGTGGATTTTCCAGTTTAACGTGCGGCCGAACCGGTGCGCGAATGGATAAATAACTGAATAAAAATAAAAATTTATTACAATTATATTTATTTTTGTCGTTATTATTGTTATTAATACTATTATTATTTTTATTACTATTATTATTGTTATTATTATTATTATTATTAGTTTAGGTTAGAATTTCTTTTTAAGTTTTATTTTATTTTTATTTTTTATCTTTTCATTTTTCTTTTATTTTATTCCATATTTTCTTTTCTTCTTATTTTTTTCTCCTATTTCCATTTCCTTTATTTATTATATCCTCCTTTTTTTCTCTCCATCACTTACCCTCTTTACCCCCATCGTGCTACACAGGTGACCCCCCTCTCAAACACCACATCGCCGCTGCTTTTCCCCCTCACCGCTGTTCTGCCCTTCCCTTGCACTAGCTGCCTCCTCTTGCTCACATCCCAACTCACTTCTCACTGCCTCGCGCCCTCGCCACTCCCTGATGCCTTGCGCCGGGCTACAATGCCCCTCCACCCTCTTTCCGACAGTCGCATCGGGACACCCTCCTCCCTCCTTCGGACAGCCGCGCCACACACTCCTCCCTCCTTCGGACAGCCCTACCACACCACCTCCCTCCTCTGGACAGCCACGCCTTGCCTCACCCTCCTCCCCTTGCTTAGCCTGAATTCACCTCGGTGGTCCACCCATCCTATTTCTAGCCGCGTGCACCACCCCTTGGTTCGGGCGAAGCTCCGGTAGCCTCCTCCCTTGGCTGCATTTTTTTCAGCGACTCTCTCTTTGTTTTTTCGGCACCACGCAATCTCGAAAAGCCCCTGAAGACCTCCGGCCAACCTCTTGGACTCCTCACCTTAGGTGCGGAGTCCCTCGTTGTTCATACTTTTATTTTTGGAAGTGTTTCAGTCGTGGTTTAGTGGAAATTGATTAAATCTTGATTTATTTTTCATGATGCTTTGTTTTTAGGTTGTATTTGAGTTGGTTTGAGCTGCATTGGAGTTCTGTGGTCCTTGTACACCAATTTTGCGAAGCTTGTGACACACCAGTAGGTTATTCCACACACAAATATTAACTGATGATCAATTTATGGCTTATTTAATTATTTTTGTGCATTTGACTATTTGTTTACATACTTCAGAATTATTTTTGACTAAGTTCTATCATGCATTTTAATTTGTTAGAAGTATGTTTAAGTGATTTTAGTTCATTTTTATTGTGAAAACCCACATTGAACTATTTATTATTGTTTTGTAAAAGGTATAGTGTGTGAGTTAGGAAGTGAAAATGATGCGGTTTATGTTTTGGCATGGTGTTAGACTATGTTTTTCTTTGAAAAGGGTTTTGAGTGACTTTTTTCCTTTAAAAATTTTGTAACATGTTTATAAACTATTTAATAATTTTTCTTAGGGGTTTTCTTAGTTATAAAAAGTGTTTTTATAAAACTATGAAAATGGTTTAATTTAATGTGCAAGAGGCACATGTTAGGTTCTAAAAATATTTTGGTGTGCATATGGTTTTGAAAGAAGGTATCAGTGTGATAATGATATGTTTTTGTGTGTAAATACCTTGTTTGTCTTTTAAGTGTTAATGTGACATGTGATGTGAAATTAGTTTTTAGATGAGCACAAGGAGAGAATCCTGGGGTATTAGGTGGGGGGACTAGGAATAGTGAGCTAGTGTGCCAGAGGTGGATTGACCCGTTTTCATTGGCAGTATTGACAATTGAAACACTAACTGAACATATGAATAACATAAGGTTCTGGTTTCTAAGACAAAGTTTCTGAGGGTTGTGGTTTCTAAGCCACTGTTCACTGAGACACGATGTTCTAGGGTCCCAACTGTTACTAGTACCCATAGGGCCTCTCCTATATTTTGGTGCTCTTAGTTACTTTGTGCACACCGATGATACATGATATTTCAATTGAGTTACTAGACAAACATGTGTTTTCTTTAAAATTCTTTTCTATAAGGTCGTTTCATGAAAAAAAATTTCATTAACGTTGTTAATCATTTATTACTTTCCTTTATTTATCATTACAAATTTAATTATCTTTTAATGATTTTACATGGAATCTTTTCTCAGTGGAATCCTGCTGGATGATTTCTCCCACCCTACTTACACCTTTTGGTGTAAGTAGATTTGTTTATGTCTGATATAGGTAAGGGTCCAACATTTGGGAGTGGTGGTTCAGGTTGTTAGAATACCTCTTGACATGGCGTTGTGGTGATGGCTTGAGGGTGGTGACCTCTCACTGGGTGGTAGTTTTTGGGTTGGTTATATTTCACCATACTTTTTAGTGTTTTTTGGGTTTTGGTTTTATAGGTGACCCAAAATCTGGTTTTGGTTAAAGGATTATTAGGCTATGAATTTTACTTTTGATTTGGTTTATTTTTTTGGTTTCTTTATATTTTTTTGTTAGGTTAAATCATTCCCAATTTTTATTGTGATACCCAGGAACTTGTACCAGCCTGTGGGGATCGAGAACACCCTTTAGGACTCGCCGCAGGCTGGGTCGGGCGTCAGTTTGGATGGAAACCCGACTTAGTTTGTGACAAAATGGTATCAGAGTGAAGGTTTTGTTGTCTGAGTTATTTTATTTGGGACAAGTCTGGTTAGATAGGAGATAAGATTTTTGGGGCTCAAAATTATGGTTGTGAGTAGGGTGCCTAGCCAGCATACCTCGTGATAGACCCTCCATGGGGCATCAAGATTCTTGTGTGACTTCTCTTCTAGGTGGGATGTGTAAGCTGCAGACTGTGTGTGGACATCAGATGAAAAATAAGTGGTTTGGACACGATGTTACTTTTTCATGTTTGGTTTAATGATAATTATTATCCTTGTTGAAATTTCATTTTTCTTCAAACATGATATATGATGTTATTTTATGACTGTTGCTCTTTGTAGCAAGATGCCTCCCCATAGAGCTTACACACACCCATGGGAGGAAGCCGGAGAGAGTTCTCCCTCATCACTTGATCAGAGATTGGTTGAAGCTGTGGTCAGAGCTGTTTAGGATTTAGGACAAGGGGCGACTCCCGCCCCTATTCTAGCTAGAGGAGATGAGTCTATCCCTAAGAAGGATAAAACTCAGGAGTTTCTGAAGAATAAACATCCTTCATTCTGAACTAGTTCATAACCTCAAGAGAAAGAGGAATGGATTGAAAATATAGAGCATATGTTTGAATTCCTTGACACGCCTGAGGAGGTTAGGGTAAAGTGTGTCTCATTTCAGCTAGAGGGTTCTAGTCAAAAGTTGGGGGAATATGTTATTTAGGCTAGGAAGCATGAGAAAATGAGTTGAAATTATTTCAAATCTATCTTTAACGAGTAGTACTATCCTGAGTTTCTAGACTACACTATATCCCAGGAGTTCATGGATCTTTCACAAGGTGATCAAATAGTGATGGAGTACGAAAATTTCTTTGCTGAGCGAGTGAGGTACGTGCCTTAGATTGTTTCAAATGAATATTTTAAAGCCAATAAGTTTGAGAAGTGTCTTCAACCAAAAATTTACTCTCAGGTTTTCTTTTTCAATCTGGGAACTTATGACGATGTGGTCGATCGTGCTTGCATGGTCAAGATTGACTAGAGAGGAAAGTCAGGGTTTTCTAGATCAATGTTAGGGTTTATCAGTGGCAGTTCATCCGAGAATAAGAGGAAGCGTGATGAGCATGGGAAGAAGGTGGGTGGTAGCTTATGCCATCCTTTTAGGAAGACCTCATATATTTCTTCTGATATGAGGTCCGTTGTGTGCCATCGGCGTGGAAGGGTCGGGTACATCCGACCTATATGCCCATACCCTCCTAGACCTTACCATGGTTGTGGAGTTGTGAGACATCTACAGTGCTTCTATAGGAATGTACACCCTTACTAGAGTGGGACTGGATCTGTGGCTTCCATAGGGGTATCCGTTCAGTTAGAGCTAACCAGGTCAACAGGATCTCAGTTTGGTGGCCATGGTGGAAGGACTAGATCATCTTCAGGGTAGAGTCAGATTGGGGTAGAGCCTCAAGTGAGTGGTCGTTCCCAAGCAGGGACTAGGAATCTACATGCTTTAGATCTGGCACCAGCGGGATCTGATGCAGGACCTTAGATTGTTCAAGGTACCATTTTGATTTCATCTTCTATTGATAAAGTTTTATTTGATACCAGTGCTTCAGTTTATTTTATATCTTCACTTCTTGTGAACCTTATGAACCTACCAACCAAACTATTATCTTTTTCCATGGAGTTGGTAACATCGTTGTGGAAAAAGAGGGAGGAAGACCTTAGGTGTCCGTTGTGTTCTCTCTCTGTATCAGGAGTCGAGATGGAGTTGGATTTCTTGGTCCTTGTTATGAACCTATTTGATGTGATCCCCAGCAAGGACTGGCTGGTGTGCTTTCAAGTTCATATTGACTGCTATCGATGATAGGTTAGTTTTGTGGCACTTTATGGGAGCCCCTAGTTATTTCTTAGGTAATGGGATCCTCAGTTAGGTCACTCGGGACATCCACTTCCTGAGGTGGGGAATATTTCTTACTAGTTATCATCACTCACATTGGAGGATGATAATGGCGCTTCATAGAGTGGGTTACCTCCCATAGTGAATGAGTTTACAGAGGTATTTCTAGATGATTTTTCAGGATTACCCCAAGAGTGGGATGTGGAGTTCTTGATTGATTTGGTGATGGTAAATCAACCTATATCTCTTCCCTTATATTGCTTGGCCCCCACCGAATTGAGGGAATTAAAGATAAAAATGGACGATTTGGAATCCAAAGGATTCATTCGCCCGAGTGTGTCTCCTTGGGCCGCCCCAGTTTTATTCACGAAGAAGGACGATGGAACCCTCTGGTTATGCATTGATTACTAGAAATTGAATAAGGTAACCATCAATAATAAAAACAATTTTCCTCGGATTGATGATTTGTTCGACCAGCTGAAGGGGGAAAAGTGGTTCTCTAAAATTGAATTATGATCGGGTTACCACCAACTCAGTGTGAGAGAAGTAGACATCCCGAAGATGACTTTTCGGAATAGGTACGGTCACTTCGAGTACTTGGTTATGCCCTTAGGATTGATGAATGCTCTAGTAGTTTTCATGGAACTCATGAATAGGTTGTTCCACCAATATCTCGATTCCTTTGTCGTGGTATTTGTGGACTACATCCTGATTTATTCTGGATCTGAGGAGGATCATGATCATCACCTGTGGATCGTTTTAGGTGCTTTGCGGGACCACTTCCTATATGGGAAACTTTAGATGTGCACATTCTGGATTAGGGAAGTGAAATTTTGGGGGCATGTCGTCTTAGAACAAGGGGTTTTGGTAGATCCTGAGAAGATCAGTGTAGTTATATCATGGGAATAGCTGAGGAATGTGTTTGAGATCGAGAGTTTTCTTGGACTGGTTGGTTATTATAGGTGTTTTCTTAGGGATTTCTCACAGCTTGCCTATTCCATGACCGCACTCACCCAAAAGGGGTAAAGTTTGAATGGATCCCTCAGTGACAGGCATCCTTTGATGAGTTAAAGAGATGATTGACCACTGCACCTGTGTTGATCTTACCAGAGTCTCGGAAGCGCTATGTGGTTTATTGTGATGCTTCATGTACGAGCCTTGGGTGTGTACTCATGAAGGATAATCATGTGGTGGCTTATGGTTCTCACCATCTCTAGCCGCATGAGAAGAATTATCCGAATCATTAATTGGAGTTGGCAACAGTGATGCATGCCCTAAAGACTTGATGTCACTACCTCTTTAGGGAGGAATTTGTGGTCTATTCTGACCATAAGAGCCTAGCCTACATTTTCTCTCAGAAGGATCTCAATCTGAAGTAGTGCTATTAGATCGAGTACCTGAAGGGATTTGACTTTGACATTGTCTATACTCTGGGCAAGGGTAATGTGGTGGATGACACTTTGAGAAGGAAGGTACCAATGTAGGCATTGAGGAAGTCCAGCGATGAGTGGACTTTGATGGGGCTCTTCGCCCAGATGCACTTAGAGAGCAGGGAGAACAACAAAGGTACTTTCTTGGATAAAATTTAGTTGAATCCCAATTTTCTAGATTTGATTCAGTGGGAACAGACCGATGATGAGTTGTGTCCGCGATCTATGTAGTTTCTTCATGGTGGGGAGACTAATTCTGATTGGTCTTTGTCTCCCAAGAGGATCTTGTGTTTTAAGGGCCGTGCAGTGGTGCTGTTTTCTCTGCGGAAGGTGGTGATGCAGGATAGCCACCAGTCTCAGTGGGCCATCCATCCTGGTACTACCAAGATTTATTATGATGTTTGTCTCCAGTTATGGTTTCCAGGTATAAGAAGGGACATAGATGACTTTGTATCAAGATACTACACTTGTCAGTAGGTGAAAACAGAGCATTAGAGAACATATAGCCTGCTTTAGCCATTACCCATTCTTACCTGGAAGTGGTATGAGGTCGTTATGGACTTAATTGTTTGATTTCCTCATAAAACTTAGGGGAGGAATGCTATTTGGGTTTTTATTGATCATTTTACCAAGTCATCTCACTTTATCCCGATTAGAGATACAACGAAGGTGGACGAGTTGGGCCGTTTGTATGTTCTGGAGGTGGTCATACTTCATGGTGTGCCATCAGCGGTTGTTTATGAAAGGGACCCCTAATTTACCTCTCGGTTTTGGGAAGGTCTCTAGAAGGCTTTAGGGTCACGGATTAAGATGAGCACGACATACCATCCTCAGAAAGATGGCCAGACAGAGCAGGTGAATCAGATTCTGGGGGACATGCTTCGCGCATGTGTGTTGGATTTCAGAGGTTCATGGGATAGCCATTTATGATTGGTTGGGTTTTATTATAATAACAGTTACCAATACTCTATTATAATGGCATCCTTTGAGGTGCTCTATGGACAGCCTTATCGGTCACCTTTGTGTTGGGATGAGGTAGGCGATACCTCACTTCTAGGACCAAGCCTAGTTCAAATATTTCTGAGAAGGTCAAGTTGATTAGAAAAAAGTGGTTGATATCTCATAGTCACCCCAAATATTATGCAGATCATAGAAATTGGGATCTAGAGCTTTTTGTGGGTGATAGGGTGTTCTTAAAGTTGGCGCCTCGCTTGGGTCACCCCTGCTTGGGAAACCAGGGGAAGTTGACGCTGAGGTATGTTGGGCCTTTCGAGATTACTGATCAGATTGGCAAGGTGGATTACCGATTCTCTTTTCCTTCTTAGTTAATGTCTATTCACAATATATTCCATGTCTTCTAACTGAAAAAGTATAATCTAGATCCATCAAAATTGTTGAATTGGGAGGAGTTAGAGATAGAACCCAACTTATCAGTTTTTGAGTGGCCAGTGTAGATAGTGGATTCTCAAGAGAAGGTGCTTCATGTAAAGTCCATTACTTTGGTTTACATTCTTTGGTAGCATGGGAATAACAATCATAAGACTTGGGAGTGGAAGTCTTGGGTAGAACAGAAGTACCCATTTATATTCTCTGACCAGGCTTTGTATTGACTTTTTGAGGGCGGAAAGTTCCCATGGTGGAGAGAATTGTCACACCCGAACTTCTCTTTGAGGTATGTTTTTAATTTTAATTTTTATCTCATATGTTTAATTTAGTTTTTATAATTTTTTGGTTGAAATAAAGGCCCAGATGATCTGAGTTTTTCAATTTTGTGCTGATAAATGAGCGTCATCTTGACATTGCCCGACGTGCGGGCAGGGCACGAGCGAAGCTGTGTGGCTTCGCTAGTTTAATGTATGGTTGACCTAGTGTGCAAATGGATAAATAACCAAATAAAAATAAAAATTTATTATAATTATAATTATTTTTTTCTTTATTATTGTTATTAACATTATTATTATTTTTATTACTATTATTATTGTTATTATTATTATTATTATTATTTTAGGTTATAATTTCTTTTTTAGGTTTTATTTTATTTTTATTTTCCATATTTTATTTTTCATTTATTTTATTCCATATTTTATTTTATTCTTATTTTTTTCTCCTATTAACCTTTTCTTTATTTCTTTTCTCCTTTTTTTTCTCTCCCTCGCTTACCCTCTTCCCTCCCATAACGCTACCCAGGTGACCCCCCTCTCAAACCCTACATCGCTGCTGCTTTCCCCCCTCATTGGGGTTCTGCCCTTCCCTTGCACCAACAACCTCCTCTTGCCCCCATCCCACCTTGCTCCTCGCCACCTCATGCCCCCTTCACTCCCTGATGCCCTACGCCGGGCCGTGAGGCCCCTCCACCCTCCTTCGGACTGTCACGTTGGGCCACCATCCTCCCTCCTTCGTACAGCCGCGCCGCACACTCCTCCCTCCCCCAGACAGCTACGCCACACCACCTCCCTCCTCCACACAGCCACACCACGCCGCACCCTCCTCCCCTTAATCATTCGGAATTCACCTCGGTGGACCTCCCCTCCTCTTTCTAGCCGCGCGGACCACCCCCTTGGTTCGGCCGAAGCTCCAGAAGCCTCCTCCCTTAGATGCCTTTTTTTGGCGACTCTCTCTTTGTTTTTCCAGTGCTGCGCAAGCCCAGATATCCCCCAACGACCTCCGGCCGTCCTCTTAGACTCCTCACCATAGGTGTAGAGTCCCTCATTGTTCATAATTTTATTTTTGGAAGTGTTGCGGTTGTGGTTTAATTGATATTGATTAAATTTTGGTGCATTTTTCACGATGCTTTGTTTTTTAGGGTGTATTTGAGTTAGTTTGATATGTGTTGGAATGCAGTGGTCCTTCCAAACCAATTTTATGAAGATTGTGACACACCAATTGGTGATTCCACACACAAATGTTAACTTATGATCATTTTATTGTTTATTTAATTAGTTTATCACATTTTTCTATTTGTTTGCATGCTGTAGAATTATTTTTGACTAAGTTATACCGTGAATTTAATTTGTTAAAAGTATGTTTAAGTGACGTTAGTTCATTTTTATTATGAAAACCCACTTTTAACTGTCTATTATTGTTTTGTAAACTGTGCAGTGTGTGAGTTAAAAATTGCAGATGATGCGGTTTATGTTTTGGCGTGGTGTTAGAATATGTTTTGCTTTGAAAAGGGTTTTGAGTGACTTTTTTACTTTAAAAATTTTTCAACATGTTTGGAAACTATTTAATAGTTTTCTTAGTGGTTTTCTTAGTTATTAAAAGTGTTTTTATGAAACTATGCAACTGGTTTAATTTAATGTGAAAGTGGTGCAGGTTAGGTTCTAAAAAGTTTTTGGTGTGCGTATGATTTTAAAAGAAGGTATTGGTTTGAGAATGACGTGTTTTTGTGTGTAAGTACCTTGCTTGGCTTTTAAGTGTTAACGTGACATGTGATGTTAACTTAGTTTTTAGATGATCACAAAGAGGGAAGCCTGGGGTATTAGGTGGGGGGACTAGGACTAGTGATCTAGTGTGCCGGAGGTGGCTTGACCCGGTTTCACTGGCAGGATTGACAGTTGCAACACTAATTAAACATATGAATGAATGAGGTTCATGGTTTATAAGCCAAATTTTCTGAGGTTTGTGGTTTCTAAGCCACAATTTCCGAGGGTCTTGGTTTCTAAGCCACGGTTCCCCGAGACACAATGTTCTAGGGTCCCACCTATTACTAGTACCCATAGGGCCTCTCCCATCTTCGGGTGCTCTCAGTTACTTTGCACACACCGTTGATAAATGATATGTCACTTGAGTTACTACAAAAACATTTGTTTTCTTTAAACTACTTTTCTTTAAGGTTGTTTCATGAAAACTGTTTTCATTAACATTGTAAAGAATTTCTTACTTTCCTTTATTTATCATTTCAAATGTATTTGTCTTTTAATGCTTGTGCGTGGAATCTTTTCTCGGTGGCATCCCTCTAGGATATTTTTCACACCCTACTTACACCTTTGAGTCTAAGTAGATTTTTATGTAAGATACAGGTAAGGGTCCAGCATTTGGGAGTGGTGGTTCATGTTGTTAGTAGACCTCTTGATGAGGCGTTGCGGTGATGGATTGAGGGTGGTGTCCTTTTGCCGAGAGGTAGTTATTGGGTTGGTTTTTGTTCATCATACATTTTATTGTTGTTTGGGTTTTGGTTTTACATGTGACTCAAAATCTAGTTTTGGTTAATGGTTTGTTTGGATATGACTTTTACTTTTGGTTTGGTTTATTTTTTCAGTTGCTTTATATTTGTTTATTCGGGTAAATCATTCCCAAGTAATATTGTGATACCCGGGCACTTATGCCCGTCCGTGGGGATTGGGAACACCCTTTGGGACTTTCCATAGGCTAGGTTGGGCATCAGTTTGGATTGTAACCTAACTTAGTTCGTGACACATGTCACCCCCATCACGTGAAAGGCTTTAGACACATCCTATTAGTCTCTCACTCCCGCCTCTAGTTCCAAAAATAGGTAAGAGTGCATGGACATGATAATGATCACACAATTCCATAAGGCATTTTGTTTTTCACCTGGCACATCACCGATAGGGATAATGATTATCGTCAAAAACACTCAAACAAACTCATAAGACCCCAGGTCCTTATGAAATAAATTAAAAATAAAAAGGGGAAAATAAGGGTGCCTCTTACAGTCAAAAACATTATGTGATACACCCCTATTGGTTAGAAAGACACCAAGAACCCTTTGTGACATGTGAACCTCACCATGTGAGATCCCCCTGGCATGCCACCCTCACCACACAAAGGGCTTCAAATATGTCTAGATAGTCTCTCACTCCCTCTTTGGATTTAAAAATAAACAGAAGGGTTTTCCCATAATAATACTAACGCATCACCATAAGACCTTTTTTTGGCGACACACTGCATCAATATTGGGGAAAGTGATTGTATTCGACAAAAATCATGCATGATGGAAAAATCCCCAAGACTTTTACAAATAAAATAAGGAAATAAAATAGAATTGGTGAGATAATTTTTCTATCATAAAATTCACATGACATACTCATGTGCTCAAAAATACCTTGTAAAATACCTTCAGGATGATGGATTGATCTAAAAAAGGCCCCCTAGAAATCCATCCATGTCTAATGAAATATCATAGAAAAGGCATAAAAGATCACGAAAAACCTTTCAGTAGGTATCCTGATCTCGAAAAAGTCCTTAGGCATGTTAGTCTCACAATACGACAGTCCCTCAACCTGTCCACATGATTAAGAAAGACCCCATTAATTTGGATATAATCCAATAAATAGGGCATTGATGAGATGGTCTTTAGGGTGATAAAAATCATGTGACACCCCTAGAATAACCTATGGAAAAACCTCATGAAAACACTAGATGAAAAATCCTTCCACCTACTCCATCCTAGATTTGTGTGATATCCGACGCACAAACAGGTAAATAATCGGTGTGGGGAGGCCTATAAATCCCCCACCCCAACTTCAAAAAATGAATCCTTGGATCCTTTTACCAGGGAACTGAGAAATCAGAGTATATTTCTTGTAGAAACTGATCTTGAAACCGGAAATGTTTTCCAGTAGGTAAAATCTAGGGAACCACCTAAGAAAATAATGCAACACGCATAGGCTCTTCATGTGATGACGTATAGATCATGTAAAGGACTTCAGGTAGCTTATGGGAAGGAAATACCACACTCCTGATCAATAATGAGAGTCTTAAACAAATTAATACTAAAAAAATATAAGGAATATGCAATAAACGGCTAGAAAAAGACTAAAAATATGGGATAATTATGGGAAGAACATATATGCTGATTCTCATACACTTTGGATAAACCACCCAGGTCATGAAACAACACCAAAACGTATCAACCAGATCATGAAATTATCCTTTGGCATACTATTTAGATAATGAGAAGTCTCATGGACATGTTATAGAAAGTAATATGGTTCCCTCTAAGCATGCTAACCAAGTCTCACGAAACTCTTCGAGCTCACTATCCAGACCTCACGATGACTTCAAGACATGTCACCCAAATCATACGAAGACACCAGTGTGTATTAGTTAAGTCTTGTGATGGAATTAAAACATGTAAATTGGATTTCATGAAATCCTCTATAAAATACAACCAAATCCTGCGATGTCCTCTGCACATGAAAATTGGTTTTCATAATGTCCTTCAGAAATGTCAGCCAGATCTCACAACACCCTCTAGGTATGTCAGTTGGCTCTTGCGATGTACCCTAGACATGTCTTTCACCTTTTGTGATGACACCTAGACAAGTCATCTAGGACATGAAATACCCTACAAACATGTCATCAGAAACCATGAAATGGATTCTAGGACCAGTCAACCAGGTCATGAGATGTATTCCAGATAATTCAGAATTTATCACGTGATATCATCCAAACATGTCATAAAGATTATGCGACATCATTTCATCAAGTAAATTGGGTAATGCTATTGTCTTTGGATATGTCAGATAAACATCCACTGACATTCCAAGTAGACAATCAAGCAATGCCATGCAGATAATCAATGCATGTCAGGAAGACAAGAAGACTATGCCAAACAGGAATTCCAAGACATGATAACTTGTACAACCTACATATAAGGGAAACCTTAGGGTTTAATCCCCAGCCAATGGAGTAATATGATATTTAATGCATATTAGGGTAACCTCATTGTGTAATCACTAATTAGATGTATAATAAGATATGTCTATCATATAAGGGAATCCTTAGTGTGTAATCCCCGACTTAATGAACTATGAGAACACTCATTCCTACCATAACCAAGATATATAGGATTCCTTCTAAAGGTTCGAGATTGATATTACCAAACTATTTTCCCAGTGTGTAAGTTCTGTATCCATAAGCAGTGAGACTGATAATTTACAATCCTTTGTTTCCCACACCGAGCATAGCTCACATAGGATTAGGGAGTTGCAATGATCACATCATTCATGTCATAATCCTCTATAAAGACATGGGAAAACTCAATGTGTAATACCTGATCAATGGAATAATATTATATGTCTCACATATAAGGATAAAATCAGTGTGTAATTCCCAATTAGTAGTATAATGTGACATGTCCCGCATATAAGGGAAACCTTAGTGTGTAAGCCCTGATCAACAATATAATATGATATGTACCACATATAAGGGAAACCTCAATGTGTAATCCCTGAACTAGAAAACTATGAAGACTATGATTCCTTCAATAACCAGGATATGTTGGATGCCTTCCTAAGGCCCGAGCTCAAATGAGGCTCCACTTTGGTGTAAGCCTCACCATGTCTCTGATATTCTGACCATCGTGACTCAATCTCTTATATGGGACAATGATACTTAGTCACCCACCAATGGGTTAAGAAATAAATAAACTATTATGACTCTAATTATTTCCATAAGTAATATATGTAGGACAACTTTCTAAAGAACGATCTCTATATTAAGCATCCATTGGGTTGTCCCAACACGCAAGCCTCGTATCTGTATGCAATGAGGCTGATTAATTACTATCCCTTGTTTCTCACACCGATCATATCTTACATGGGATTAGGGAGTTATAATAAGAAAATAATTGGAATCATAAATCTCCACCAGCTAGGGAAAACTCAGTGGGTAAGTCCCGATCATTGGCATGATATAATTACCCAACATACAAGGTTATCTACATTGGGTAAATTTATGAGGGCATGAATGAATTATGCTAACTCTAATTCCTTCTAGAATTATCATACATAGAATGCCTCATTAAGGTTAGATATCAAATATATTTTCCCCAATGAACAAATATATGTCCTTTTCATATGATGTTAAACTATACAAGTTTAACGAAAAATGTGGGTTTTGATTCCTATTATAAATAGGATACGTAGGATGCCTCATAATGGATCAATCCCATCCTCGAAATATGAACCCCCTAACTGGATAACAACAAACCCCAGAGTGACTGGTTATACAAATTCAACATATAATAAGCTACCCATTAAAGGGAAATGGATTAATAACCTCGAATATATATAGATGGATTCATAACAAGCCCCCTCTCTTTACAAATAAAGAGAGTTAACTGTTGATCATTTTGTTAGGGTAACCATCCCCATATTGAGATTGGGAAAAGATTCTTGAACATATATTAAATCTATAAGTGAGTCCCAGAGTAAGAAATAAATCTCCCTAAAAGGGTGTGATGAGCCCAACCTCCCATCCTCTCGATCAATGTGAGTTCCTAAGTGTCATTGGAACTAAAACCCCAACTGACCGCATACCTTTGGAAAACAGGTCCATACCCAGTTATAGATGCAAGAACCATTGGGGGTTTCTGTTAATGGTTAAGAAATACAGAGCCTGATTCAAATGGTTATGAAGAACATTGAACCCCCCATAACCAAACCACCGGAAAAAAATCCATCCACATATTTTTGAGGAGACAACAGTGAAAATTATTTTATGTTATTAATAAAACATTTAATTTATAATGATTTTTTATGAGTACATAAAAATAATTTTACATTTCATAAGAACATTTTACATCATAGTTTGAGTTTAAATTTTAAAACTAGGAATATTAAAATGATATAATTCACTTACTAGGAAACTAAGAACACTTTATTACTTTATTGAATAATGGAACATTCAGTCTACAAAAATTCCTATTATTAATAAAAATATTATAATGGGAAGAATAAAAGATAATTAATAATGTAAAATATTAAAATTTATGTCACCTTGATCCCCTAGAATCATCCCACCCATGAACGATGTTATATAAAGAAAATAGAGAGTTAGTAATACAATATTCATTTTGGAAATGATATTGAACCTTGATTTGAATTAAAGTGAATGATGAAGAGTAAGTATGATGGTGTATTAATAGGGAAATATTATCATCACAATTTATGTTTTTAAAATAATATAGTTTATTAGTATTATGACCATTAGTCAATAAAATATTTATTCATTATTATTGTTGGATAATTCGAAACATTTAAATGATCGTTAGGATTATCTAATGATATAATCAAAATTATATTATTTTTGAGAGACTGTAAACATATTAAAAATGTGGTTTATTGTAAATATATAATTTTTAAATAAATTTTACTTTCATGAAATAATATTACAAAAAACTTTTTACATGATATTATATTTTAACAAAGTCCTAAGTAATTTTTATAATGGTCAGAATGTTTATTTTTCGATGAAATTTGTAAATTTAAATAAATAATGATATTTATTTAAAAGTTTAAATTATAATATTTAGAGAGTGATATTTATAATATAAATATAATTTTTTGACTCATCACATCAAAATTATCTTATGGAAATTTGTTTGTGAATTTTATAAAAAAGTTAATTTTTGTGTTAAAAAGTAAAATTACTATTTTTATGAAATACCAAAACTCTTATAAAATAATTATTATATGATAATGAATTAACATTTATTAAAACTTATTATTTATCAAAACATATTTATTTAATGAAATAATACATAATTATTTACATTTAGAGACACATTTTTAGTAATTTTGAAATCCACGATTTTAACCTTAAAAAACTTTTTTTATGTGTTATATGCGTAAAATATTTAGATTTTTTCTATCACTCATATAAATTGAATAAATTAAAATTTATTTCATATTTAGAATTAGGAGGCCCAAATTAGTTTATAATTTTATTTTAATTTTTTGGCATAAAAGGTTACTGCGTTAAAAAAATATTTACCGTGGTATAGGTAAAATAATATAGTGGGTTAAAGTTAAAAGGTAAAAGATTAAAATACCTAAAAACTAAAAAATTAAATGGGTTGTTTATGTTTTTATATACCTTAAAAATAATTTAAAAAATTAATTATAATTTTTTTTGAATTAATTCCACCCAAATGTCATTGGATTTAAATATAAAAAAATCACTATCTAATCAGTTAAAACCACTCCTCAAGTATAAATACCAAACCTCACCACTTCCTTTATCCTAAAAAGACTTTAATCTATTAAAATATATTAAAAAACTCTCCTACAAACTTTCCCCAAGTCTATATGATTTTGGTCTAACCCAGATACCAATTCTAAGTTCCTTAAGAGGTTCTTTTAATGAGGTGATATTCAAGATGTAACTTTCTCAAAAAACCTCTCTTAATATATTTTCTTATTATAACATATCTTAAACTCATTCATACACTAAATAATAATAACTATAGTATCAGGTATATAATTAAATTTTATATTTATAATGGAATATATTCTATCCACCCATTTTCTTATCTCCTCTTATTCAAAGAAACAAAATCATTGTCCAAATTATGGCGGTCAACCATCTTCATGGATAATGACTTTTCGTTTTCCATTACTTCCTTCAAAGCTAGTCATAAAAATATTTTTCTGGTTAAATAATATTTTAATAATTATATTATAACCTATTTCTTATTATGTAACTAATATATATACATAATATTAAATAAAATGAAACAAGTTTGTGTTGGTCAGAAAAACCCCAAATAAATTGAAAATTTATTGCTAACTTTTTATCAAATGAGTCATCCTCATGTAAGAAATAAAAATGATATATGGGAACATTTAAAATTTTTTATTTTAATTTATAAAATTTCAATTCCCTTCTATAGTTTTATTTCCATTTTACCAGAAGATCCATAATTATACACAAGTAAAACAACCATGAAACCAGAAAATGAGTTCACCCGAAACAATGAAAATAATGACATATTATAAATGAATGGGTGGTAAGATATTATAAAGGGATAATATAAGGTATTATAAATATAAATATAGTTCTTTAATGTTTTAATAACATTATTTAAACCATTATATTGTAGGTTAGAGTATGAAAAACTAAACAGAAGCGTGATGTAAAGAATTTATTAACTCAATTTCCATTTATTGAGTAAAACTTATACTTCATTGATTTTTTCATTCTAATATTATATATGAAATGAATTTTTATTAAATTATGTTGTATTTAAACTTTTTTTATGTTTATTTACAGTGGATATTCCAAATATATTCATTTTATTAACACTCACTTCAATGATATGATATTTTAAAGAGAATTTCTTTTTTAAAATATTTATCTTTTTTAAAGTCTCCCTTAAAACTATCATTTTATTCCATGTTAATGTTTTAAATAATTGTTTTCAAAACGTTTTTTAATATTATATTATGATTGTTTAAATTTATTTTTAATCATTTTTGACTTTTTACAAAATGGTTTGAAAAGTATATTTTGTCTTTTTCAAAACAGGGTTCTTTAATACTTTTCTATTATAAATACAGAATCAATGTTTTTTTTTAAATTATATGAAATGATAAAATTTCCCCACTATAATTAAGGATTAATGATTTTAAGATTCCTTTACATGTTTATGAGGTTATTTTCAAATAAAATTTATTATTTTATAATTATGAATCATTTTAATAAATAAGTGATTTTCAATGTGAAAAGGGTATTTTACTCAAGAAATTTTCAATGATCTCATTTAAATCATCTTCATATTGGTCAAAATTGTTTGTTGAATCATATGCTTCATTTAGGATGATCTATTATGATACCATATTCCATATTTTATTTAATGGTTTATGATCAATTCGACTGGGGATGTACTATTTTGATACCGTTTACCATATTACTTTTGATGGTTTGTGGTTATGTTTAATGATCAGGTAAAGTTATTTAAATTTCATATGATCGTTATAATAAAAATTTATATGTTTATTATGTTACAAAACTTTATTATAAGTAACTAATTGGACTATATAAGTGATGGGAAGGGCCCACTATAGCCCCTCAATGCATCGGCAGGTCTCATGAGACAAACTAGTTTGGGTATTGGCTGATGTATTGCCCTTTTATGCATGGTGTGTTGGATAAAGCAGTGAGGGTTCGTTTATGATGTTTGGAAGTATGAATTACTTCATTAAAATATTAGTTATTTATTTACATGTGATTTTTTGATTAGTAGAATATCCATGGTTATTTTTTCTAGCTCATGTGATTATTTCTATGGAATTATTTGATCATATTTTATTCTAACCATATTATTATAATGTTATTTATTAAATGGAATATGTTTCAGTTATTTACCTTTCCATAATTTTTTATTCTTATTTATTATATCTTCCACTATATGTAAGTCTTACTAGGAATCTGAGATCACCCCTTTCTTATGTTTTATTTTTCCCCAAGATGCCAATAAGTTTATTATGATTGATATTTGGGGTTAATCTAGGAGAATAATGATGTTATAAAATGTATTTCTATTACGTATTTTATATTTTAAGTTTTAATTTATGGTTCAATCATGTATCTAGTTTTCCAAAACTGCTAAACTATTTAGTCCTTCAAGATGCGATTCCTTGTATATTATGCCAATGTAATAAAGTAACCACTGACTCTGGGCTACCGAGGTTGGGGTATTTCTATTCTTGGATAGTACATAAACCACAAAAAGAAATATTTTGTGAATATGGAATGTGTTTCATAGAAGTAAAAAAGTGATATGGAAATCCTTTACCTTAAGTCTAAACTTATGTTATACACTTTTCAACCTGTAATTCTTCTAGGATCCATATTTGGTTTGTACAAAATTACTTCCAATGATAGAATTATGTCCAAAATAATACTTTTATGATGATATAAGGGATTTTTTGAAGTGATTTTTAAATTTATTTTCCAGGCCAAAATTTATTAATGGTGTGAAGAAAGGAGAAGAGTGGGTGGCCTTTTATTAGTGAGGTGACAGGCATAATTGCAATTTTTTTATTATAAAACATTGTAACCACATTTTTTGCATTGAAAAAAACTCAAAAATGGTGTATTTTCTAGAATTAGACATTATATAGTTTAAATATGAACGTAAAATACAGTTTAGACAAGTTTTTAGGTCATTTTAGCCCTTATATTTTTAGTTTAACCTCTTAGTAAGCCCATTTTTACCTTAATTGTGATAAATAATTTTTACTATTTTTCCAATTAATTTTAGTAGAAAACTAATTTGACCACATTAGGAAATATAAATTATGTTGATTAAAAATATTGAACAAATTTTTACAAATTCCATTCACAGAAGTATAAAAATTTAATTTAAAAATAATCCCGCAAGATGCGATGAGAAAGCAGGTTTTCAATGAGAAAAAGTTCAAAATTTTACAAGGTTTGTATATCCAAGTTCAATATAAAATTGAATCCAATGAAATAAATTTCATTAATATGTATAATGTAACAAATTTAAATTTAAAGTCAACTTAAAATATAATTTAAATTTATAAATAATTTAAATGAAATGATAATTTTCAATTAAATCTTGGTATTTTTCATTATTGAAAAAAAATTAATCTTTTCATGAAATTATAAAAAATTAACCCTAATATAATTTTTAAATGATTATATGAAAAATAAATTTTATTTTCTCAAATAAATTTTATAAAATTAAGAAAATAAATTTAAAATAAAACCCACTGACATGATGAATATGAGGGTTTTCAAGAAGTGTATTTTTCAAACACAAGATGATTTTATATTGACTAGATGTTAAATAATAATCATTATATGAACCTTAATTAAAATATATTGATATATAATATATATAATTAATTTAAAACATTCCCCATTAGTTATTATTTTAATTAATTAAAATGTATAAACATTAATCACTATAAAGAAATTTTCAGAAAAACCCCCATTAAAACCAAAAAATAAACTTATACTAAAGTCCAATTTAATATTTTTTAAAAATCAATTAAGTGGATTAAATATGCAAAAATAATATTTTTTAATTTAAAAAATAATTTGGAATTTAAATTAATTAATTTTTTTAAAATAATTGACTTATAAAAAATCAGTATTTTTTTACTATACACTGAAATATCAATATTTTTGAAAAATCTCAAAATTTAGACACAAGTTAATTTAAATATAATGAATTAAAAATTAAAGTTAATTTTATAAAATAAATTTTCTGAAAGTTAAATAAATTAGTTATAATATTTTTTTTCATAATAATTATTAAAAAACATTTATCAAGAAAACATATTTTTGAAGAATATAATTACTTTACTAGAAAATGATTAATTATTTAATATGAATCTACAAATAAATTTATATTAAGTATGAAATTTATATGTATATTTCATAAGTTATTTAATACCATTCATACTTTTATATTTAATGTCTAGGTTATAATAATCATATTTATATTATTATTATTTCATGGTTCACTGAAACTTTGTATCGTGTGTCATCCACCCTTATGAGGAAACTCTTTATTGCATATAACAAAATCTAAAATTGATTTCATGTATAACACAAGATATCTAAAAATTTAAATTAATTTGAAAAAAGTTTATAAAATACTAGGATGTTATATTCTTCTCCCCTTTAAATGAATTTCACCCTAAAAATTATTCTCAATCCTCAAAGGTTTAACATTTGAAAATTTCTTCACAAAAAACAACATCCTAAAAAGGGATAATAAAACATCCTCTTGAAAAGAAGAAAGGAATGTATAAAATTAATCTAAAAAAACACATAATATGTTTCCAAATAGGATAAAATAGGTGGGAAATGAAATTATGGACATGGAAGAAAAGAATAAATAATTTTAGATAGTGATAGAGATCATTGATAATAAGAAAGTGGGTGATCCAGAAAAGGATAATGAACAAAAACCATAAACCGAAGAGATATAAAAAAGGTCCTCGATATCATAAAAAATGATTATATAAGGAAATTTTTTTATTTAAATATATTTTTCCTATTTTTTTGTAATTTGTTTCCATATATATTGAGAAAATATGAAAATGTACTTATTTGATATGTTTTTATTTTATAGGTACAATTTAATCCTTTAGTTGGGCCTTTATCAATTTACACTTCATATCTAACTCTAAGAGATGATTTTTTTCATGTTTCGAGATAAAAATAAGACCCATAAAATAATAATAAGTCATTCATTCTATATCTAGTTAAAAAAGATAACATTGGTTATCCAACATGGATAAATATTCATACAATGAACTAATATATTAATCTCTAAAACCTCATCCAAAGTAAAAAAAACATTCTATAAATGTTTAACCTTATAACACTTTGTAAATTAAAAATCTATAAAGAAGGTCCATAAATCTCTCAAAATCAACTTAACATTAATCCCTTATATAACACAAAGTATCACTCAATTTCCACATACCAAGCATGTGAACACCTTCATAATGTATTCTCTTGAAACTTGGTAATAACCAGAACTACCATAAAACCTTATTGAAAATATACACACTTCCTTATTACTTGAAAAAACCATATATTATTTAATATATTCCATAGATCAAAAATTACTGTAAACTCCATCAATTATAACATAAAAAACTTTGTCCAAAAATCATTAATCAATTCCATAGTCAAAAATACTATCCACTTTACTTTATTCATATCAATCATCTCTTTATCCACACAAAACACTATTTTTTCAACATCAAGAACATATGAATGGTTATCTTACCTTAATAAAAATATACCCTTTTCATTTAAATAAATTTTCTAGGATGTTATCATCATTCATCATATTCTTTCAAATACTTAATAAAAAACTTTTATCGAAAAATACTTATATATTTCATAATTCTGAAATTCCAATGCATAAATACTTCAAACATCCCACTTCCATCTCAAACCATTAACTATGATTTATTATCTTCTTCATTAATACCCCTTCCCTTCATATGTCATTCATAGCCTATTAATCATTTACATCAAAACCATTACTCATAAAGCATTTATGATTCTCTTCACTATATTTCCCCTTAGGAGATCTATAAGGCCCCGACCTTAAACCTTGCTTAATATTGAATTAAATGAATAATTCACATTGAGGATCTTTTTAGGTTTAGAGTTTTAGAGAATTAGGACATAACTATTACGTCTCAAAAGATTACAAAGTATACACTTCTACTAATTTTCCATAAAATAAAAACTCTTAAAAAGAAACATGTATAGTTCCATGTTTTATATAGCATGACTTTCCCTTGATCCCATCCTTGAACCTATTCCACATTAAGTCCTGTGAAAAAAATTTCAAAAAAAAAAACTTGGGGTGAGCATAAAAATCTCAGTAAGGGATACACAATGAATGAAAACTGTTAGTTTTTCAAAACCACAAGTAAACCATGTATACTTTATCAAAGTAATACTTTTCACCTTTAGGAAGTAGTAAAAAATCTTCACTGAATAAAATATCATTACTTACCCTTTTGTAACCAAAAGATTACCATAAAACCCATATAAATATCACATAACATATAAAGGTAACTTGGGACATAAATATACTTAAATGGAATAACCATACGACTGACTTCCACAAATATCACTTAATGGAATACCCATACGGCCGACTTTCATACCCAATGCATTGGAGGTTATAACGTAACCACCCATCCTGGTATTCATGGCACCACCCGTCATATGGTTTATCACATAACCACCCGTCAAATGTCCAAGTACCATTATAAAATCATAAGACATAAAACAAATATAATAGAAAGAAAACATTTCCACACTTTGATCACAATATATCACTTAAATATATTGACATAACAAATACATTATAAAAACCATTTTCAATACCAAAATATATAAAAGATTATATGGTATTTATTTCATTTTAAAAAACATCACGACTTGTTGAGGAAGCCAAAGACCAAATAATACTCGCGGCGGCGGAAAAGGTCATTATCACCGCGTACGTTAAAAGAAACATTCCTTTTTGTCGTTTAGTAAAAAGCTTCATAGAAAAATATTCCTTTTGTATAAAAGTAAAAGTTAAAGGGGTTTATACACCTTATAAAAGATAGTTGTGTATAAAACGAAATATTCCTCAATGAAAGGATATTGAGACGAAGTCCCTTACCTCGGGTCCAACTTGACTCGATCGTTATTTAACATCCTAAATAATAAACTTGAGTTAATTTATACTTTCTTAAGAACCTTTTTCAAGTTCATTATTCCTTTTATATCACTTATTTCCATGTTATAAACATTAATTAATCATTTAAGTTAATAATGTTTGTTTTGTCGATATTTGGTTCTTAAGTCGAAAGTGGACATCTTACAATTACATGTTGTTCATGTGGTCAAAGGTTCATTATATCCAGAATGATATTCACGATTTGGATATCATATATATCATATATATCCCACATATACATGTATTTATAATATTACATAATCATTTTGAGGTAAGAAATGAAATGCACCGTTCATGGAGACGGTAAGCCGTACGTACGCATGAATGCTACTTTCATTTCTATGTCATATTAATGGAATTAAAACTAAATGATAGATATTAGTATTTTAATTCCAGAATTATATTAATCATTTATATGTAACATACATCATATATATCCATTATATATATGTACTTATAATAGTACATTACATTTGGGGATAAGAAATGAAATGCACCGTTCTTGGAGACGGTAAGCCATACGTACACATGAACGCTACTTTCATTTCTATCTAATACTTTAATGGAAAGAAATAATAATGATATAAAGGTATATTATAATTCCATTATAACATCATATATAATAATTTTAAATCCATCCTTTATACGTCCCACATATGGCATTAACGAATCAAATCACTTTGAGGGGGCGGTAGTCTGCACTTCCTAAAATGAAGATATCGCGTATACCCATAATGGAAGCTATAAAGGTATGCCATAAATGAAAAATACAGAAGCTTAAGGAAAACATAAACATATTATATATCATATATAAATATAGTGACATCTTAATGGCCACCTTTGAAGGTGTTAGAAGAATATTGAACAATCATCATTTCGTGAGGCAGAAATTCGCCATCCACAGAAACAATATGTTCTTTAACCATTAGATGTAGGTGTGTGTAAGTGTAGCTCAAATTATTCTTATAAAAACATCCTAGTATATTTAATATACTTTAGTTTTTAAAAAATAAATGAATAAAAAGAGTTTAGGGGGTTGGAGAAGAAAAATAAAACAAAAGAACACAAGTGAAGACATTACCTTAAAATCGGGTAACTCTCTTAGATTTGAGCTCAAAGGCTTCCTTGGTAAGACTTCTGCCCAAAGTTAGGCTTCTAGGAGTAATAGAGGGATTTGGAGAGACAAAAATATCAGAGTTGGCCGATCCAAAGGCTTGGGGGGTGTGGGTAAGGAGGTAGAGGTGGGGGACTTTTATAAGCGGAGAGGAGGGGCACTCTTGGAAAGTAAAGAAAAGATACTTTATTAAAAAATGATTTTCGGATAAAAAGGGTCCCACAATTATATATTAAGAGTATAAGGTGATAAGGGTTCGAAATACACCCATCCAATAGGTTTTTGACATGTGTAGGTCTTATATTTTACATTATCATTTCATTTTATTTAAATCGTTATATAATGAGGTAATCGCTGCATCATCATGGTGTCATAAATAATTTAATTTATTTAATGTCTAAAAATTATAAAAAAATATCATGATGTAGTAAATCTTTTTAGATTTCTATTTTATATTTATAGTCAAACATATGACTTGTATAACCCCATTTAAAAATTGTTTTATTAAAACAACTCATGTTTGTGACATTTTTATTTTAACATTAAATAAAAAGATATTAATATCATTTTCCTTCCAAAGTGGCTCCATGGGGTCCCCAAGTTGACCCAAGGATTTTCTTGGTTGTCCATGACACATCCAATAAGGGTATGACATGTTTCTAGGTCATTTAATATTATTAAAATATTATTTTTACCTTAAACTACACTAATTACCTCTAATCGTGATTAAAAACTTAAAAGTTACTATTCACCAAAAAATAATTTTAATCCCATTGAACCACATTTTACTTCCTAATTACAACCATGTATGTCAGATTTTTGAAATTAAAAACACAAAGGTGGTAAAATTTCATTTAAACGAAAAATCAGTTTTTTTAAGTACCACTTAGTGGTTTCACTATTCATCAAAAATTAAAGTTTTTCAGAAAAATACCAAAAATTCATCCTAAGCTATATTTGATATTCAAAATTCAAAAATGAAGTCTATTTTACAAAATTAAAAACATATAAGTTGCATTAATAAATTTAATAATTAATTCCCGTTGTCAGAGCAAATAGCGTGTTTTTATGAAACAATAAGTATCAAAAGATTGACACTAGTTTAAGTCCGATTTCAAAGTGAAATTAATTCCAACGACTACTATTGGATTAAATGGTAAAAATATATTATAATTTCACTTTAAAACTAATTCAAATGATAATATAATCATATAAATAAATTAGATTAAAAAAAGGTTTTGAATTAAAATACAACATTTTTCACTATTCATTAAAAAATGAACTTTATCGGAAAAATACCAAAAAATTTACACAAAGTAAATTTTGATGTCCCGATTCTAAAAAAGAGTTTTATTTGGTCCAATAGAATGTATAAAAGTGACCAAAACTATATTTAATGACGGTTCGCCAACAAAAGGTGATAAGTGAACCTTTAGTGAAAATTAGGGTATAAATGCCTAAAATTGAATTCTTTTCATATTTTAAGCCTTTATCTTTTATTGGATAAATGTAAAAACATTTAAAAACATTTAAAAACATATATAATCATATTTTATTTATTCTTATCCATTCCCGCCAATAAAACGGCTATGTGTTAACTACCATTTAAAATAATATTATTTTATTACTAGTGTGCAACGTAAGATTTCAAAGAAACTCTTTGTTGTCTATCGGGTATGCTATCAAACATATCAACCCCTTTAAAGTAAAATTAATATTTAATTCGAAAATATTAATAAATATGAGAATGTTTTGTTCTTTATTTACCTAGGATATTACAACATCGATTTACATAATTCCTATACTTTCCATAATTGAAACATTCAAACATAAATTATATTTTAGGGAGACCATTATTCTTATCCATTGATTTAATTGAAATTTTCATTTTTCCTCTATAATTATTTTCTTTGTGTCCTTATTTTCCACACTCAAAACATATTCACATCCCTCTAAAAAATTCCCTTGTATTCTTCTTCCCACATTCTCTATATATTATAAAATAAATCTTCATTCCTTTATGGTCTCTATTATTTTAAATCTTAATAAAATCTATCCTTCTCTTCTTTGGTGAGTCTAAGAGTTGGTTAATTTGAAGATTTTTAATCATATATCATGATAAATAATTAGGAATAATCAAAACACCATTTACTCCAGTCATTATCCCATTTGGATTCTCATAAGTGAATTTACCATCATAGTCAATGTTAACCTAATTCCTTCTGGTTACCACTATCGAATAAAACCAAAAAACCTAGTGTGAGAAACACTAATCATAGTGTAAAACCAAATAACCATGGAAAAAACACTTATAAGATGTATAAATCATGAAACATTATTTTTTATCTATGACACCTTAGGTTTATCCTAGGTATTTTATAGTCACCATCTATTTAAATACATATTGATGGTTCTTAATGAGTTTGTGAATTCCCAAAGCATATCCCCTATGAGTGCCAAACCAAGTGTGTATAAAGGCCTGTTGTTGTGTAATAGTTGATGATTGATTCCATATTGATGCAGCATTTTAAGAGTAATTTCTTCTAGATACCTTTTTTATAGAGACACATCCACTTTTAGTACCTAGACAGAGATGAAATTGTTTGGAAACCACCTTTTCTATCCTTTACCAATTTTCACACACATTTTTCTAATATTTTTCTCATCCTTAGACTTTTCCTTAGAGTCATCCATAAGAATATCCTTAGAAATATCTATTGGGATATCACTAATGTTTTATCATCTTAGTTTACAAAGGGTAACTAAACCTATACTTTGATACCAACTACACTGACCCAAGATTATCATACATAGATATTACATAAAATATTATAAATATTCATTAAATTATACAAACACATTCTTGAGGACCTTAATAGATTAGTGCCTTTAGAAACTTGGAAACAGAGAAAAATGGTCCATAAGTAAACTAAATTATCTCCCACTATGATATTCATAACCAACACCCTTCTTAGACAAATTATACATAATATATTTCTTCATATCCTAGGTAAATGAAACATAAGAATGGGTGAGCTTAGATTCTCATTATGGGTAAATAAGGGAGATACGTAAACATAAAATGAACATATGAGTATGAGAACATGAGAATAACATTTGATAACCATACCATACATATCAAAGATCATAATCTTGAGTGATGGAATAAATATTGGCAGTTAATAAGATATAGATCATAAGGGAATAAAATAACATGAGTCATGATATCATAACATTGGCATAAGACATAAATTTGTGGAATACACATATACATATAAAATCATTTCCATATTAGTCAAGGATCACTTAAAAGAATACCATAGTGGAATGGGTTCACTCCAAAAACCATTATAGTAGTCAAAGTTCACTCCCAATACCATTATAGTGAAGAAAGTACCTTACTGAACCGAGTTCACTCCCTGTTCTAGTCTTTTCTATATAATGATATATAAATCTTTACCCACTACATTGGAGGAAAATATAAGTCCCAGTCATATCATATTTAAAACTATATTTATGTGTTCCAAAAGATCATAAAACATACATCATATCATAAAACATGAAATGAAATGGGTTTTATAAAAATTTCTTCATATCATAATGTTTATAAAGGAGACATGTTTCATAATCCTTTCATAATTTTATTATTTCATAACCCATGGAAAAAGAAGTGAGTTTCATAAGAATTTTATCGTGGTATAACTCGTGGAAAAAATAGGTTTCTTAATAATCTTATTATCATAAAAATAAACCTTTTGGAGAATTAACAAAATAGAATCCTTGGTTAATATATTCACCAAAGCATAAGTTTCATCTAAGTATGACCTCTTAGATGGAGAATGATTTTGAATGATAAATCACTTGAAATATTTCTTGAAGAAAATATCATTTATTTGAAAATAATTTTACATAACTAAATATTATAAAATATTTTGGATATCATTTTCTTTGAAAATAAACTTTCAAACTTATAAGAGAATATTTAAAAATAATTTTAAACATTTCTTGAGGAAAATATCTATTCTAATTTGAAAAACTCTTTTTAAAATATAATTTTTTTGAATATTCTTTTCCTTGAAAATAAACTTGGAAAATTACAAATGAAGTGTAACATCCCACCCATTTTCATTAGATTGAGAAGGCAGAAATATATTACTTGGCCTTAAGCAATACCCCAAGGCGCCAAAGGTTGGAAATGAATACTAAGGGATTAAATACAATTAGGGGAATATTTTTCCTTTCATAATAATGTAACCCAACCAAAAAATCCATAACAAAAGAAACACTACATGATGCATGATAATAATGTAAAACAACTCAAAATTATGCCATTAATAGAAAAATCAAACTACAACAGAGTACCATAGTGGAAGACCACTAATCATTAAAGTGAAAAGTGGAAGAAAAAACCAACAAAACCCAAATACTCCAAAGACCTAACTTCATATCTCTAAACATGATCCATGTTCTAATTCTAAAAAATAAACCAAGTATCACGAAGAACCACTAAAGTAGTGTGATGATTTACCTTTACTTATGTACCGATAAAAAACATCTTCAAAAGCACCAAAGTACCAAAATAGGTGTGAGTAATGAAACTCAGTAGGTTTTACACAAATGAATCTCCTACTCACACCACTAGGATAGAACATGTTATCAAATTTATATAAAATAGTTTATATAAAACAATTGTAAATATTTTATAAAATAATTTCCATAGTAGAACAATTTTCTCAAAACAACCCCAAGTTACAAGGAACGTAACCAAATAATTTATTCCATCCATTTCATGAATTTAATTGGAATTACCCATTCCATTTCACCTAGACAAAATCACCCCTACACACATTATTGGTGTTACCATTGGCAGTGTAACTTCATATCCAATAACCATCCCTTTGATGGCGGTACTTCACTACCAATATCCATCCCATTCCATACGAGTTTAGCCATTTAATCTAACCAAATACCAATACATCCTTTTCAAACCATTTCAATAAAACCATATTTTTATCAAAAACAATTTTACATGCATAAAAACCAAATATCCATTTTAAAATCATCATTTTAAAATCATGTTACCATTTTCACTTTACACCAAAACACACAATTTAAAAAATTCAAAAAACCATCACAAAAGTGGGTTTCCATCAATCAATGCACAAAAATTTTAGAATAAATTTCACACAAAACAATCAATTTTAAATTAAAACTTCTATTTATAAATAAGAGTATTTGGGAGTGAATCCACCTACCTTATAAAATTATAGTGAAAATGAAGAATAAAACAAGAACACCCACAAAACAGGGCTGAATCTCTAAAAACCCACCTTAGATATCTTCTCCTAACATAAAAAAGAATAAATATACCCATGATTTGAATTAGTAGCCTTATATCTATCCATATAGGACTAGATCTAAGAATCCAAGAGATATAGGAAAGTAGATCTAGAAAAACCCATGAAAAATACCATAAACAAACACTTGAAAAGGGAATCAAACTCCAATACCCCAAAAAAAGACTTCAGATTTTATTAGAATCAATGGTGGAAGCTTCCACATCCTCTGGGAGGAATAAATATCAGGTTAGGGTTGATTTGGAGAAAAACTGAGTGGATTAGAGGTGAAAATGTGTTAGATCCATAATTTAAAAATCTAATTTTTAAACTGTTCAAAGTTAGTCATGTAGTTAGGGAAACCATTTATTGAATATGCACTATCCTCTAACTCAAGGGGGACTTCACACTATTGGGGAAAAAATTTAGAAAAATCATGTTCCAACCATGCAAAATATCACTATACCACTATTCTTAGTTTCTATTGATTGGCCGCACGGTTTTTCCAGACCATGTACCTGACCGTGCATAAAACCATAATCCACTATTTCACCTTGTATGGTTTTCTGTAGGGGTTTCAAAGTTTCTAAAAACCACGATGCTTCAAAAAATACCCCAAAACATTATAAAATTCTTCTAATCCATCCAAAAATTCACACAAACACTTTACATACTTAAAAATCATAAATAAAGTGTTACTTACTTGAAATCGTGGGTACTAAATTCTCCCCACCATTGGTCTTTCCATTATCAAAAAGTATAAATACATTATTTATTTAAAATAGTTTCAGACATTTCTTAACCATTTCCTTCTCCTATTCCTAATTTGTTTCCTAAACCTATCCATGTTGCCACAAAACTCACACCAGATCATTGCTTTTACCTTGAAAGACTATTTCTTATACATACACAATCTGAATTGGAAAATTTACCAATGAAGCATTCGGATCTAGGTCAATATGAACCCATCAAATCACATGGTCTAGATCAAGCTGATACTTTTTCAACTAAGATACATGATACACATTATGCATTACACTGAACTGTGGTGGAGATTCCAATTGATATACCACCAAGCCATTCAATTATCTCAAAAGGGCCTATTTATCTAAGAAATAACTTTCACTGATTCCCAAAATGATGATGTCCAAGCCTTGAAGAGACCATTAAGAACACATGAACACTCAATGTGAATGAAAAAGACCATCAACAATGATCTACATACAATTTATGACGACTCTAAGCCATCTCCATTCTCGTCCTGATCAACTAAATCTTCTCTACTATCTCTTGGACAAGGTTTAGCCCAACCAGTGAAGTCTCACCTATTTCCAGCCAACAAAGTGGATAACGAGAAGGATTCCCATATAATTATTCCAAATGAGAGATATGTATGTAGGTTTGATAACTGATGTTATATGATAACTCCACTAACAATACATTATCTTCCTATGAACCACCAAAATTCATTACACAAGCCCATAACATGTCTCCTAACATTTGTATATTCCTTTTGAATTGTCTGTACATCTATGTATGATATACTATACTCATGGTCAACTGAGTCCAAAGGGATTTCTGTAAGGATTTCCAAAAATGAGACATAAACCTTGGATCTTTGTATGACACTACCGAAAATAGTACACCATACCTATTTAACACTTCTTGGATATAGATTTTTGACAAGTCCTCCACCATATGAGATTCAATAATTGGGATGAAATGAACAAAATTTTTGATCTGATACACTATCACCAATATGAGATCATGTTTCTGAACCCTTCTTGGGAGACCTGTTACAAAATCTGTGGCTATCTATTTTCATTTCCAAACAAGGATAGGTAAAGACTGTAGAATACCTACTAGTCATTGATTATTCCTTAACCTGATGAAAAGTTAATAATCTTGAAACAAACTCATCCACTTTCCTTTTTCATACCAACCCACCAAAACTGTGCTTTCAATGCCTTATAAATATTCTATATTCTAGGATGAACAACCCATCTATAATGGTGGCAAGCATGAAGAAATTTTTCTTGAAACACTAAAGGTACAACCATATGATCTCAAAACCACAAAACTGAACTCACATCCAGCTTCCATCCCTCAATGATCTCCCTACCATTGAGTTTTGGCCTTATCACAATACATTCTGATTCAGATGTATGCGCCTCTTTAACTATCGCAACCAAGTCAGGAAAAAATATAAATAGACAGAAAAAACAACATCACCTTTGTGTTCACATTCCAATTTCATGTCTGATATCAATGAAATTAACAACCCCTAATTTTAAGCTTCTTTTACCAACTGATCATATGAATTTCTTCTTAATGCATCTGCCACTGAATTTCCTTTACCCAATGTATACATCAAGTCAAAGTAAAAAATTTAAAGATACTCCATCCATCTTATTTGTCTCAAATTTAATTCCCTTTGTGAGAAATTTTGTTTCGAGCTCTTATGATTCATAAAGATTGTAAATTTCTCACCAAAGAGGTAGTGACGCAAAGTCTTCAAATTATGGACTACAACAGCTAACTCTAAATCGTGTGTTGGATAGTTCTTCTCATGAAACCATAACTTACTAGAGCCATAAGAAACTACATAACCTCCCTAAATGAGAACACATCCCAACCCTAACCCAGAATCATCAAAATACATCACGTACCCTTGTCCTGATTCTGGAAAAATAAAGATTGGTGCTAACGTAAAGAAAACCTTAAGCTCTTGAAAATACTTCTAACATTACTCACTCCATTGGAATAGAACGTTATTTTTTATCAAGGCTCTAATAGGTGAATCTAGTCATGATAAATCATTAATAAAGCATCATTCATAATCATATAGACCAAGGAAACTATGTATCTCAATGAAATTATTTGGCGGTTTCAAAGAGATAACAACTTATATCTTTTCTAGATCCACAGAAACACCTACTTCTGAGATTACATGGCCAAAAAAATTTACTATTGTATCTAAAAATCACACTTTGATTGTTTGGAATATAGATGATGATTGCAAAAGATCCCCGACACTGTTGCTAAGTGTTTCTCATGATCAACCCTTGTACTTGAATACACCAATATTTCATCCACAAACACCACCAAAAAAGAATCTAGATACCTCTGTAATATCCTATTCATCAATTCCATAAAGACTACTGTTGAATTCGTAATATTGAAAGGAATTACCACATATTCATAATGGATACATCTACTTCTGAAAGTTTTCTTTAGAATATCCTCATTCTGAACTCACAATTAGTGATACCCAATCACAAATTAATTTTAGAGAACTACTGAGGTCCCCTAAATTGATCGAAGAGATCATCAATTCATATAAGTGGATACTGATTCTTTATTGTAACTTGGTTAAGATTACAATAAAACACACAAAATTGAAGAGTTACATCTGCCTTTTTGACAAAAAAGACATATGCTTCCCAGAGAGACATACTCGTCTGAATGAACCCTTTACTTTAAAGATCCTAAAACTACACTTTAGGTTCCCTTAATTTGTTTGGTTCTATATGGTAAGATAGAAGGAAAATAGGAAAGTTCCCTTGAAGGAGATCAATTATAAACTCCACTTACCTTATAGGTGGTAAGCTTGAGAATTTTTTGGGAAAGAAATCCTAAAAGTGGTTAACCATTGTTGGAAAACTGCTATTCTCTGTCTCTTCCACTGATTACAAAGTAAATACTGCCAATTGGTATGATATCGTTCCAACTTTTGGTTCCAATAATCCTGTTGCACCTTCCTTTACACTTCGGTCTCCTCTAAGGAGATTCCTGACTCTATCCTCAGTTGTAAAACTGACCCGTCACGTATAAGAGTCGATGTGAGCCTTGAACATAGTTAACCAATCCATACCTAGGATTATTTCATAGTAATATATCTCAAGAAAAGAGAAATACCATAATTACTGAGCTCCATAAATAGTTATATAACATTCTCTACACAGAAAGGATCGACATTCTTTTTGACCTAAAGGAGTTTGACATTTCAACAAAGAAGGCACCATCTCAACATTTAAACCTAAAAAATAAACAACACGAGAAGCAATAAAGGAATGGGATTCAACCATATGAAAATAATATTTAATAAGGGTATAATTCAATATAATCATACCTCACACCGTCGATGGTATTGATTGATCATCCTCAATAACCTTATCATCTCCATATAACTACTTACTTGCTGCACTTTTTTCCTTATTGCTATGTTGAGATTTTCTTTGCTGAGGAGACATGGTATTCCTAGAATCACCATGGATATATCTATTCTGTTGATGAAAATTATTATACTAACCTCTTCTTATTGAAGTATAAAACTTATGAGACACTTAATAAGTTCCCCAAACACTTGACCTCAGAGCACTACAACAATATTGCTAAAGATGCCCCATTTGGTTAAAATTGTGGAATAATCTACTTATTGTCATACACTCTCACTTTATGTGGTCTAAAAAACCACATTGGAAACATCCTGGCTTTCTCTTGGGTCTGAGATAAATATTTATTGATCTATCCATCTGATTATGATTCATGATCCCATCTTAGGAATAAGAATCCCTCTTCTACTTGTTCCCAGCATTAGAGTTCCCACCATTTACCATAACTATCAACATGCTCCCTCCACCCATAGCTCCTGAAATGTCTCTTTCTACCACCATAACTCTATTAACCATCTCTATTTCAAGGATTCACTAGCAGTAACTTCAGGTAAAAAATAGACTAAATTCATGAATTTAGCTGTATATTCTATCACTATGAGGCTATACTACTTCAATTTGAAGAAATACACTGTTGTTTTGATTCTAAATGTGTGAGGATATATATTTTTTGAACAATTCTTCAAAATCATCCCAAGAAAGGCCTTAGTATAATTTAGCCTGAACTACTAAATCCCACCATTCACATGAAATATCCTCCAACATATACATTACTAGCTTGAATTTCATATCTGTTGGTGTGATAAAAAAATCTAAGATACAATTCATCATATTTAGACACACCTCTACCTTCACTGGTTATGAATCAACCTAAAAGATTGGTGGATTATTCTTTTGGAATTTGACAGAATGATCAACTTTCCTTGGTTCATCTATCCGGTTTCCTTTATCCACAACCTAAAAAGCTTAGACTATACTCTGAACTAGCTGTAGGTTCACATGAAGTTTAGGTGCAACCACATTCTTAGTAGCTTCATCCAGTTTGTTTCTACAACGACCATTGAGTTCCATTTTCTAGAAACACAAAGAATTACGTAAGTCTCACTCTATAGAAAATTAAGGCTTTAAAATTTAAAAATTTACCACATAATACTAGCATAACATTGCTTTCCAAAATCAATTGTTCACACATTTAACCATTTTTAAAAAATTTCAACCTTTTATCGAAAATAATTCAATTTTCAAAATATCACAATCATGATCTTTTCAAAATATTACATTTGAAAATAATTTAAACATTTTTCAAAGAGCATAAAATTTCACCAAAATAATTATTGAAGTTGAGATATTCACTCATAGTGGGAATTAATTTCTACAATTCATGTCATACTCTTCTCAATGGCTAAACCCATGATAATGAGATTCCAATTCCTATAAGTGTTTCTAAAACACTTATTTACACAACTCCCTGGTAACTTGAAGTTTATAATAAAAAGGTTAGCTATGTATTTTTATGAAATACATTTCAGGTTTTTACCATCCTAGTCCTTTCTACCATCCTAACTGAAGGAGTAAACCAAAATAAATTTCAACTCCAAGACTGATAGAACCGATACCCACCTATTAGTAAGGGAACCAACAAGCTGATACCACTTGTAACATCCCAACCCTCCTCATTGGTTTGAGGATTCAGGAATACATTACTTGGCCTTAAGTGACATCCCCAAGGTGCCAAATATTGGAAATGAATTCTAATGGATTCAATACAATTGGGAGAAATGTTTCCTTTGAGAATAAAGTAACGCAACCAAAACTTCCATAATAAAAGAAACACTACAAGATTAATGAAAACAATGTAAAACAACTAAAATTTATTCCATTAATATCAAAATCAAACTAAAATAGAGTACCACAGTGGAAGACCACTAATCATCAAAGTACAAAGAAGAAGACAAACTCAAAAAAACTAAATGACTCCAAAGACATGTATATATTTCTCCAAACATTCTACATGCTCCAATTCTACAAAACAAACCAAGTATCTTGAAGCACCATTAAATAAGTGTGATGCTTTACCTTTACGTGTGTCCCAATAAAAAACATCTACTAAAGAACCCAAGTACCAAAGTAGGGGTGAGTAATGAAACTCATTAGGTTTTTCCAAAATGAATTCCCTACTCATTCCACTTGGATAGAACATTAAATAACATTTATATAAAACAATTTATATAAATAAATTTATATAAAACAATTTTCATAGTAAAATAGTTTTCTCAAAACAACACCATGTTCCATTGAAAGTACTAAATAAGTCATTCCAACCATTTTATGAATTCAATTAGTATCACCCATTCCATTTCATACGCCCAAAGACACCCACACACACACAAGATTAGTGTTACCATTGATGATGGAACTTCCCATCCAATCCCCATCCCTTTGATAGTGGTACTTCACGACCATTATCCATCCCATTGCATACACACTTAACCATTGAAGATGACAACATGTAAATCCATATTTTTCAAACCATTTCAATAAAACCATATTTTTATTGAAAACCCTTTTCCATGCATCAAAAACAAATAACCATTTTAAAATCATCATTTTAAAATAAAGTTACCAATTTCACTTTCCACCAAAACACCCAATTTGCACAATTACATAAACTATCACAAAAGAGTGTTTACATCAATTAATGAACAATAATTTCATAATCAATTTCACAAAAAAATCAATTTGAAATTAATCCTTATAGTTATAAATAAGAATAGTTTAGAGTAAAGCCACCTACCTTAGGAATTATGGAAAAAACAAATAACGACATGAAAAGACCCACAAAACCAGGTTAAATATTCAAAAAAACATCCATATATCTCTTACTATAATATCAAAAAGGAAAAATTTAACCATTATTGGCACTAAAAACCTTAGATATATCTACAACAGACTATATCTATGAATCCAAGAGAGAGAGGAAAGTAGATATATGAAAAAACATGAAAAAATATCATAAATGAACACTTACCAAGGGAATTTGGATTCAAATCACCAAGAAAAGACTTTTTATCAGCTTAAAATCAGTTGGGAAATATTCCACAACCATTGGGAGGAATAAAAATCAAGTTAGGGTCGATTTGGAGAAAAAAAGAGTGGATTAGAGGTGAAAATGTGTTAGATCCCAAATTTAAGGATCTATTTTATAAACCATGAACAGTTAGTCACATGACTAGGAAAACCAATCACTGACCATGTTCCGAGAATTTCCTCAATGGGGACCTCGCATGGTTATTTTTCACGGCTAGACAAACCTTGCTTTAACTGTGCAAAATCTTACTGTCCCACTTTTCATGGTTTCTACTTGGTGGCTGCACAGTTTGGCCAATCCATGCACTTTACCATGAGCCTACCCATAAGCACTTGTTTGACCTTTCATGGTTTCATATAGGATTTTCATGATTTCCACAAACCATTTATAAATCATACACCTTCAAAAAATCCCAAAACATTCCAAAAGACTTCCAAACCCTCCCAAACATCACACAAAACTTTGGACACCTAAAAATAATAATGAAAGGGTTACTTACTTTAAACTATTGGTACAAAATGAAGGTTTAAAGAAAATAATTTCCATGAAAAAATAAATTATATTGAGGATTTACATGTTAAAAGAAATATTCCTTTCACATTTTTTGATAAAATTCAAATGGAATGTTTTTTGGAAAATGACATGAAGTTTCATTTAGAAACATTTTATAAAAAAGTAAATCATGGGTAAAAATTTCATTAATAAATAATTATAAAAAAATGTTAATTTTTTTATTTTTTATAAAAATTGGTTTTGGAAGATTTTTTTTTGATAAAAAACTTATATAAAAATTATTTTCTTCAAAACATTATTTTTAACTCTTGGGTACATAGAGAGATGAAAATTAAGGGAAAGCATATATTATCATGACATAAATAGAGGAGAATAAATTTCATGAGTTTCTTGAAAGGTGTATCATAATATTTTATCATTGAAAACATAATCATAAATAATATCCATAAATGATGAGATTGTAACATTAAATCTTTACCACCTTGGTAACATTAAAATACAAGCCCCATGAAAGAATATCATTAAATAAATATTAAAATATCATGAGTATAAATTAATTATTGATATCATATATTAAAGGGTATTTATATACACCTAGTAAAATAATATAGTGGCATAAAATAACATATGTCTCAAAGAAGGTAAATTGAGACAAAAATACCTTATCACTTTGGTATATTTTTAACAATAAACCCCTTGAAAGAGAGATCCTAAAATTGATATACAAATCCAAATAACATTAAGGATAAGAATAATAAAATATATTCATGGGTATTATATATATAAAATTAAAGAAATATGTGGTGTTTATGAAAAGATTATTACAGAAGTAAAAAGTGAGATGGAAACCCCTTATATTAAGTCTTGACTTACATCATACACATTCAAACCTCCTTTTATTTGGGTATCATCCTTAGGTTTGCACCAAAACTTAATATATTTGATTTATTTCAAAAAAGGATTCTAGTATGAGATTATGGAAGTTGGGAAGTGAATTTATCATGGATTTTCTGAACCCAAAGGTTTTGAAGGTGTGAATAAGAGAGATGAGTGGGTGGCCTTTTATAAGTGAGGTTATTTTCATACATGATCTATTTTTAAAAATAAAAAGGTTTACCCACGTTTTTACTATTAAAAAGGCTCAAAAATGGATTATTCATGAGTATTAGACATGATATGGTCAAAATATGTCAATCCAATAGATTTTAGACAAGTTTTTAGGTTTTTTAACCCTTATCTCTTTAGTTTAACCCCTGGAAAACCCATTTTCCCTTAACTGTGGTAAATAATTTTTACTGTTTTTACTATTATTTTTGGTCCAAAAGTATGTTAAAATTATTTGGTAATATAAATTATTCTAATTCAAAATATTTAATCAATTTTTCAAAATTATATTAACAGAAGTGGAAAATTTTAATTTAAAATTATTCCCACTGGTGCGATGAGAAAGTGGGGTTTCAAAGAGAGAATGATCAAAAGTTTACAAAGTTTTTATATAAAATTTTAATATTAAATTGAGAAAAATGACTTAAATTGGATATATATATATATTTTATAATTTCAATCTAAAACCAATTTAAAATATAGTTTATCTTTATAAATCATTTAAACAAAGTGGTAGTTTCTAATTAAATTTTATTATTTTCCACTATTTATCAAAAAATCATTCCTTCCAAAAAATTCTTAAAAATTAACTAAAATATAAATTTGAAATTTTAATTTAAAAAATTATGTTTATTTTTTAAAATAAATTTTATAGAAGTTTAAAATATTAAATTTAATACAAAACCTGCAGGCATGATGAAAAAGCTTATTTTTGAGAAGAATATTTTTCATACACAAGATGATATTATATTAAATATATGTCTAATAATATTAATTGTGTGAAACTAAATTAAAATTTATTGATAAATAATATATAAATTAAATTTAAAACATTTATCATTAGGTATTATTTTAATTAATTAAAATGTCAAAACATTAAGCACTTTAAAACAATTCTCAAAAGCCCCCTTATTTTAAACCAAAAAATAAACTTGTACTAAAATCCGATATAAAGTTGATTAAAAAGTAATTAAGTGAATTAAATATAAATAGATAATATTTTTTTACTTTAAAACACAATGGGGAATTTAAATTACTTAATTTATTGAAAATAAAAGATAATATTACTAAAATCAATATTTTTCACTATTCACTAAAAAATCAATATTTTTTGAAAAATCACAACATTTCACCATAATTTCATTTATATATGATGATTTGAAAAATTAAGTTCTTTTTATAAAATAAATTTCCTATAATATATATAAATTAATTATAATATTTTTTCAAAAATATAAATAAAAAGCCTTTTTGAAGAAAATATATTTTTGATGAATGTAATTACTTTATTAAAAAATGATTAATTATTTTATAAGAATTTATAAATAAATTTTTGTTGAGTAGGATATTTATATGTATACTTAATAAGTTAGTTAATATTATCCATAACATCCAATTTAATGGCTAGGTTTTAATGGTCATATTTATAGAAATATTATTTCATGGTTAGTTGAAACTTGTTGGTGCGTGTCATGTATGCTATCAAAGAAATTCATTGTTTCAAATAATTAAATCTAAACTTTCTGTTTCCTATAGAACTAGCTATCTAAAAATTTAAATTAATTTTTAAAAATTTTATAAAATCTTAGTATGTTACAATTTTCTTGTGAATATAAGTTTATTATGTATCCAGGATATTCTATAGTATCAATATGGTAACTTATCTATTGTAGAGAACACACTTCCATATACTAATCTCATGAAACAATCCCTTAATATTATACGTGATTAGTTCTTCTAAGCATATAATTTTGAGCCTATCCTTTATATTTATATCTCAGTTGGTGTAGAAGCATAATACATTTTGACCAATTCAAGGTTTATAGAGAAATATCAAGTGATAAAGAGTTTATTGGATATAGAGTGACATATAGATGATGATGGAGGGGAAAATCTAGGGAAAAGTCCATAGGTGCCTTCAACATGCTACAGGTGGAGGAATCTCATTATAAAAAGAACTAACACTCTTAGTCTTAGAGTAGAGAATTAGGCAGTCATGGTATATAGAATGTATCAAGTCAATTGGGTGATAAGTGTGGTATTTTTTTTGAGGAATGTGGGGACATTATTTGTGACATACTGACACATACCATATAAAATTTATAGACCCAAAAATCAAAGGTAATGACATGAACATGGAAATCCCCTAAGTGATAGGGGGCCTCAGGGTGGTAGTTTTGATAGAGGAGTTAGTGATTCTCAAGTATTAGAAGCTACATGAGGAAAAAGATATAACCTAATTTCACCACAAGAACCCACAAGATGACCACACCATGCTTACAAAGTTAGTGGTCAAAGTCTATGATATTTTTTTATTATTGAGTATTATGAACTAGAGTCACCCAACATGATTTGAGGTATAATATATGTATTTTTTATATTGAAATATATACACATAGATTCAAGCATAACCCATTACTTCATTGATATATCCCTTATCCATGAACATGATTTTCTAGAAGTGTTTCTAGCCCAACTCATGTGACTAGTGAATCCTAAGGGGGTAACCCATTGATCTCTCACATATAAAAATAGTTCTTACTCATGCTTAGTGGTGAGAGATTAACAAAATATTTATTTGTATTTATAATGAAGCTATATAAATTCATTGTCATTATAGACTGGTACTCTATATTTCATGCCCAATTTGACTATTTTTTATAGAGAGTGAGGTTTCGTAGAGTGAGAAGGTTGAGGTTTTCTTTTATCAGTGAGATGGATTTTTTATCAATGTGAGTAGGTTTTTGTGCATGGAAAGATATAGATGATTTTCCATTAGTTAAGTATTTGGTCCATTTTTGCCACAAATTCTTTAGATACTCAACTTCTATTTGCGTTGGAGGAATACCTAGACATTTTCTTTGAAGACATACTAGGAATAATCCCCTCCTTCAAAGGTTTTTTTTGTATTAAACTTCACTATGTGGTCGCATCAATATCTTATGTGTCTCATCAAATGGACCTGACCAAGCATAATGAGTTAAGGATGAAATTGGTGTAACTTCAAAATAAATGTTTTATCAGACCTAGTGCATCCCCATGGGCATTTCCTATGTTTTTTTGAAGAATTTAGATAAGACATTTAGGCTTTTTGTTGACTATCGCAACATGAATTTGGTTAAAGTCATAAAAAATAATTTTTTTGATGATATTTAAAAAAATAGAAGGGATAAATGTTTTTCTCAAAGATTGATATTTGGTGTAGTTATCATAAACAATGGATTTCAGAGGAATATTTCCTAAAAATAGTATTCTGGTGTTGCTATTAACACTAAAAGTTCACAATGATTTCATTAGGTGGGATAAATTCCATATCTATGTTAATGGAACTCATGAAATCGATATGTAATCCATTGTAAGACTATCTCATCATAGTATTCATCAATTAAATCATTGTTTATTTGGACACAAATGTAGAGAAAGTATAGAAAATAAAGATAGTTTTAACATACTATGAGAGAAAAATATTTATGACATTCTCTCAAAGTTTCAATTCTAGATTATAGAGATTCACTTCCTAGGATATATTATCTCACAGGATAGAGTAGTATTAAACCTAGTCAAGATTCTATATATGATAGTATTTGAGACACCCAATAACACATATGAAGTGAAAGGCTTTATTAGGGTGGTTGGGTATTATATGAGATTTATGGAAAAAATTTATTGGATAATGAGGCCAAAAACTGTATAGACATAAAATGGGCATCCATCTACATGGTCTAATAGATGTTAGATAACTTTTGAGAATCTGATATAAAGGTTGTCCTATGATACTATCTTGAGACTGCCAAAGGACATTTTTTTATATTTTATTCTATGATGCCTCCAGATTCGGGATCAAATGTGTGTTGTGGAAGAGGAAGGAAGTGATTTCTTAGGGATCTAGGTAGCTTTGACCATCTGGGTAGAACTATGAAGGCCAAAATATGAAGTTATCAGTGCTAGTGTTTACCCTTAAGTCTTAGAGTCACTATCTTTATTGTGATAGGTTTTTGGTATACAAAAACCATCAAAGACTCAATTATATCTTTCTCAGAGGGATATGAAATTCAGACATGGTCAATGGATGAAGTTTCTATAGAATTACGCTTTCGAGATAGTTTATACTCTGAGTAATATTAATATGGTTTCAAGTTCCTTCAATTAGAAAACCCATTCTTAGTTGTTAGTATATGTGTCAAATTAGTTGGACTCATTGCAATTGTTCTTGGTCGAATAATAATAATAATAAATTTAACTCTGATCAATGGTAGTGACTCCCCAAATTTTTAGCACATAAATGAGGCTCTACATGGGGAAATTTATTCTATGGTGTAACACAACTAGATATTATAAGGTGACACACCATATGGATTCCTTGAAGGAGTAGAGCATTTGATACTCATTTGATGATAAACAATAGTCTCAGTCAGTTGATGATGGGTTACATTGAGGGAGTTTCATACTTCCCCCTTAATGTTATACTCTATTATGGGAAAGATATACTAGGGACTATAGTGTCAGTTTTTTGTGAGTATGAATTAAATGAGGTTTTTCTTAATTATTTTCTAAAAACCTTACCTTTCAGAAAGTGATAGTTTATAACAATATCCCAATAGGTTTTCCCAAACCCCTTGTGTAACATCCTGAGATTTTTTGAAATAGTTTTTTTCAAATTAATTTAAATTTTTAGATAGATTTTGTTATACACAACAATGAGTTTCTTTGATAGCGTGCCTGACACACAATCCCAAGCTACAATGAACCATGAAATAATATTATTTTAAATATTTTCATTATAAAATATTTATTAAATAGGTTGGTATAAATAATATTAACTACTTTTTGAAATATATGAAAGTTCCATACACTGTGGAAGTGTGCGGTGGTGGGAGATATAATAAATTTTCTTTTAATAATCATTTCCCAAAACCATGAGCGAGGATCTTTCACGTCAAATATATAATCAATTTATTTAATATTTTAAGAAATAAATACTTAGGCTTAGAAAATTTCATAATTGGTGAATGTGAATTATTCAAAATAATACTTTTGGATTACCTTCATTGTGCTGTGAGGATCTAAGGATCAAATCCCTATAGCGGTGATCCACACGTGCTCCTATGATCTCTGAGAAACACGACTAGATCTCTAGGTGCTAGTGTGGTGAGTCGAATGTCTTGTATTGTAACATTATTGATTTATCATTCTTTGATCCTAAAGAAATATCCCTTTCAATTATTGTTATTGAGAGGGAGATAAGAGGGGTTGAGAGAGAATTCATTGTGTGCAACAATTACCTATTTTAAATTTTGGATGCACTACATAATAAACATATCCATATATTTATAGAGTTAGGATTTAAGTTAAAATATTATTTAATTTCATGCAGGCCATAAAATAAAATTTATTACCTTTAATAAATCCAATGCCACATAATAATAATTATAATAATATTATTTTGTGGTGCGAACCAACTTGTGCAATTTTTTTTTATTTAACTGGATTATTAATTAATATTTTTCACCGAACACAACCTTGGTCCATTTGAGCTCCTCTTACATTTATTGAACACATGGATAAAAATTTTATTCATAAACAAATATTTCATTCACATACCGGTGAATAAATATTTATTAAATTGTCAATAAAATAAATAAATATATTTTTATTCACATATCAATTAATAAATTTTTATTTAAATTATGAGATCAATATAACTTGATTAAAATCATTCTTCAGACTTGAGAATAATATTTATTCCCTTATTTATCTCAAATATAATTTAATAAAGATCAACAGAAACACTTAGTGTGTGACCCTATAGTATTCTTCCTCACTAGCATTAGGTGGGCTTCCCTGGAGTCTAAGATTACTATCAATCAATGGGTCAAGGAACCCAAGAGAGAGAACAAAATTTTTAATTGTCGACAACCATATATATAAATGCTCACTATATAATATAATCCCATTTTCATATTATCTCATCAAAAAGGTTGCAGGACGGTGTCATCAACCTATTTACTAAATATGTATTTCTTTGAAAATCTGAAATAAACAAGTCATTAAAACATGACCATGAAATTTAATGTGATGGTACTATTCAAATAATAGGGTCTAGATATCAACTCACACAAAGATGGTGGGGTTAAATCTTTTCTCGACTTATCCATTAATGACATGTAAAACATTATGCACCCAACATACCCTACTTCCTTCCAACATATAGAGTAACCGTTTCAGTCAGTAAATATATATGCACGAGTCATGACATACATTAATGACAATCTTAGAGTCTATGGATCATTAAACATGATCACAGATAGAAATATCTGATGATAAAAAATCACAAAGAATTCATATTGGGGGGGTCTGTTCTCATAATCTTCCATCTTGGAGATTACCAAGTACTAAATTCATGAGAAGAAGCCTCATCTTCTTACGAGAACTCACACTTAATGGTCTAAAAATTATGTGTCCCCTTATAGTACATTATCCAACCAAAAATATTTATTAAAAATATTATCATATAACTTCCAGGTTATCATCATAATAAGAAACTTTTATGACATTATCAATGAAAAAATACTCAAGCACCGGATTACATTAAATATATGAAAAAAATGAACTATATGTAATAATATGATAAATTAATATCCAATACATCAAATATACTTGTAATAAAAGTGTAATCAGTTGGTCCTAGGACACCAACTATAACAAAATCCCATTTAGACTAGAGGAAACTACTTGATACTTTTAGTCAGCTAGACCTCACATGATAATCATGTTTCTACTAAGTCAAAGATTTAGTCAATGGGTCTTCAATGTTTTCTTCCATGAAAATATTGTTCACTGCAACCTCTCCTCTATGAGAAAAATACATTAAGAGACAATACTTCTGAAGTATGTGCTTCATCTGTTGATGTGACCTTGCCTCTTTTTTGAGATCCACCACTCTATTATTATCACAATAGAGTGTGGTAGGATCTTTATATACCGGTTCCAAATCAAGATCTTGGATGTATCTTTGTATCCATACTACTTCCTTAGCTGCCTCATAAGTCACAATATAATCATAATCTGTTGTAGAGTCTGTGATCACAACCTTCTTTAAACTCTTTCAGCTCACAAAACCTCCATTCAATGTGAAAATGTATCCCATTTGTGATCTTATATTATATTGATCAATTTGAAAACTATCATCTATATATACCCTGATTACTAGTTCCTTATCTTCTCCATAGACCATGAACATATCATTAGTACACCTCATATGCTTAAGGATAGTCTTGAATTAAATCTAATGGTGGTCACCTGGATCAGCTTAATATCTTCCTACTGCACTCAATACGTAGGAAAAATTTATCCTAGTATATAGAATAAAATACATGACTGACCCAATAACTGATGTGTATGGAATCCTTGTCGTTATATTTGTTTCATAATGTTACTGAGGACACCTTTCCCTGGAAAGATGAATGTCACGTGATTTTGAAAAAAATACCCTCTTGGATTGTTCCAGACTAAATCTATTCACTATCTTGTCATTGTATGTAATTTAACTTAGTCTAATTAGTCTCTGGGATATATCATAATGGATCTTGATCCCAATAACATATGATTCTTCGCACAAGTTATTCTTAGAGAATCATTTATTCAACCACATATTAAAAGACTGTTAGACTATTATTTCATTTCATATGAGTAATATGTCATAAACATATACTATTAAGAAAATGAACTCACTCCCAATAAAAAATCTATATACACAAGGCTCACATTCATTCTTCACAAAATCAAATTCTATTATGGATTCATCAAAATGAATGTTTAGGGAACTATATGCTTGATTTAATCTATAAATGGATTTTTTCAATTTGAATATGTCATTGGAATCATTTTGAGTCACAAACCCTTAGGGTTATATCATATAGATATATTTCTTAAGGTTACCATTATTAAAGGATATTTTGAAATCCATTTTACCAATATCATAGTCATGGTAAGATGCAATGGAAATTATAATTCTGATGGATTTCAGTATTGAAATTGGTGAAAAGGATTCATTATAGTCAATTACTTGATGATGTTTAAACCCATTTGCAACCAATAATGCCTTATAGGTAATGAATTTTCCCTTATTTTATAGTATATTCTTTAATAACCATTTAAAAATAATGGTATTTACATCTACTAGAGGATCTACCATAATCCAGACTGGGTTTTGGTACATGGAATCTATTTTAGAATTCATGGAGTCTCTCCTCTAAGAAAAATCTATACCACTTACTGATTCCTTGTAGGTTAGAGGATCATTATTATTAACTAATAATGATTCAACATCCTTTATTACTATAAAAACATAATGTTCTTGTTCTCTAACCTCTCTTGTAATCCTACATAGTACTTATGGTTTTAAAATAATTTCATCTTCCAGAGGGCTTTGTGGAATCTGTTCATGTACCAACTCTTGTGTACCTTGAGCCTCAATATCATTGAACTCTATCCCTATCAAACTATATATTTTATATGTTTCCCCACTCTCAGTGAATATTTCATGTCTTTCCACTATGGAATTTTTATTTGAGGGGTCCTATAGGTAATATGCCCTTGTTTCCTTGGGGTATCCTATAAAGGTACACTTTGTGCCTTGGGGTGAAGTTAGTTACCTGAGGAGGCCTTAAAAAATGCTTTGATTCCCCATATACGTAATTCAATAAAATGATTTTTCATACACTCCAGAATTCATATTAAATACCATTTATTGATTTAGTTGGTACTTGGTTTAGTATATGTGATGATATTTGTAATACATTTTCCCAAAAGGATAATGGAATATTCACACGACTCATCATTGTTCTCACTATGTCCTACAAGGTGTAGTTCTCCCTTTTGATTACACCATTCCATTGAGGTGTATAAGGATTATTGAGTTGGTATAAGATCCCAAACTACCATAATTAATCAATGAAGTCTCGATTGAGATATTATCCACCTCGATCTGAGTAGAGTTTCATAATCTTCTTACCAAGATGGTTCTGAACTTCATTCTTGTATGCCTTGAATTTATCAAAATAATATGACTTATACCTCATCCAGTATACATATCCATATATATTAAAATCATCAGTAATGGTTATGAATTATGAGCACCCACCCCTTTCTTCAATAGAAAATAGTCCAAACACATCGATATGAACTAATTCAAAAATCTATTTAGCCTTTTCACCGTTCCCACTAAATGGGGCTTTGGTCATTTTCCTTGTAAACATGCATGACATACACCAAGTAGTTTTAGTTCAAAGAAATCTAAATATCCATCTTTTTGTAATTTAGTCAAGTTATTTTCATTTACATGGCCTAGATGGTGATGCAAGAGTATGGTGAAGTAAAAGTCATGTGAATTAACATTGTTATTGATTTCCATTACCTGGTCTGTGTAATACAAAAAATAAAGGCCATTATTTAAATGTTCCTTACAATAAATTTTTTAACTTTATGAAAGAAGAAACATTTATTTCCAAATTTGAAAAAAAATCCATTTGAATCAAGTCTAGATACATATATAATGTTTTTGGTAACAGATGGAACATAATAATATGCTTTCAATACCAAGATCATTCAGGTCGGAAAGGTGAGGTGGTTATCTCCAATAGCTACCATAGTGAGTTTTACTCTATTGAACACACTTAGATCTACCTCCCATGATTCCATATTTCTGAATATACTTGGTTCATCTATTTAAACACATATACGATCACCAAAATTTGTTTGTAATACCCAATTTATAGAAACAGATAAATTGGACTCGATAAAAAATGCACCTGAAGCTTCCCCTTACTTATTTAGATGGGTGTAGTTTTTCCTCAAGTGACCCTTCTTTCCACATGTGAAATTGATAGAATCATATTACCTTTATTTCCCGTTGATATTACTTTTCTTGGATGGGAGTGAGTAATATTTGGGCTTAAATATCTTTTCTCTCTCTTTCCATTTGTTCAATATAAGATCATAATGATTTTCACACTTTATATCCATATCTACTTGGAGAAGAAGAGTGAGAAAATCTGGAATATTTTTCTCAATTCTTTTTATATTAAAATTCACAATAAAAATAGAGAATCTATGAGGGAGTGATAATAGAATGAGGTCAATTACCAATTCTTCAGGGAGTTTAAACCCTAGAACCTTTAGGTGATCAATCTAGCCAACTAGATTGACTACATGAGGCCTATATGGGACACCCTCAATAATTTTACTTTGATATATTGATTTGGAAATATCTAACTACTCATGTCTAGTTCTCTCATAGTAAAGACCACAGAGGTACTCAATCATTATATATGCATCCATGTTTTCATGAGACATTATGAGTTCAATAGTCACATATGAAAGCATCAAACATTGAACACAAACTGCATCACTCATATGTTTCTCATAGACTAGGAACTCTTTATCACTCACTTAATGAGTCAGTGGATCCGAAATTATGGATTCTAGCATGAAAGATTTCTATTTATGGTGTAGAATAACCTAAAGGTGTCTAAACTAACCCTAGAAGTTACTTCCATTTATGAGGTAATATTTCACCAATATAGATTGTAGGGATTGCGTGGATGAAGAACTTTCTATTTTCTTATATAATTTAAATGAGTATATTATTGATACTTTTCTTGATTATAAATTATGTGAGAAATAATAAATTAATTTATTTTTATTAAATATCCCATTATTTTATCAAGTTTTAATATCCCTCACCATTAAACTAGAAATGTAAAGTCTCTTTAACATTCTAGTGGAAATTATCCTTATGACCCTCTGAATAACCCCAATAATGGGTTTTCAAGCTACTTGAATGTATTTATGTGGGAAAGTATTTTCCATATGTGGGATTACAACTCCTTGATCCCCCAATCATAAAATCATAACATGGATTACCTCAATACTTGCCACCAAATTACACCAAGTTTAGAAAGGGATACTCCTATTGATGTAAAATGGTTAATTCAACCCAAAAACTTCCTAAGAACTCCCCTAATAAAAGTTAGTGTCCCAATAAGGGTTGGTCAAACACTTAGTTCAATTGAGTTTTGTTCCTAATTAAGTAATGAAAGGCTCTGTCTAGCTTAATATTATATTGAGGGATTTTAATTACTTATGATTAAATTTTATTATGTTTTATCTTTTACATGTCTTATTATTATGTGGATATTACTTAATTAATTAATCATGTTGGATGAAATATTTACACATAATTCATTTTTTTAATTTATTATGAATAAACTTTATCTTTTTTTATTATTTACATGTATTGTTAATATTTAGTGGATGTTACTTAGTTAATTAACCATGATGGATAAAACATTTATGCATAATAAATTTATTTTGAACTCATACTTTTCACATGAATTCATTTATTTATGTGACTGTGGATTTGAATCCATAAAATAAATAATAACATGGTCAGAAATAAATAAATAATTAAAAGATAAATTTATGAGATTTATAAAACTATTGATTTAATGAGTGGACATTAAATCAACATATTACCAGGGGAAATTACTAAATTTTCCTATCTTGTCATGAGTTACGTCATTCCCCATGTCCATCTGTGTATCACCTAAATCAACATCATAATGGTTCTATCCTGAACTGTCTCAATGTGCCTTGAGATACTCTATTAATTAAATGTATTTATAACTCACATGAAACTGAGGGGAACTGAGTGATTGGGTAAAAAATATTTCATAAATATCCTTTGACACACATGCCCGACATAATAATGTAAGGAAAGATGACACATAGTCCATCATATTTATCTTAATAATAAATTATTGAAAACTCATGTAATAAATTAAATTAAAATCTCTGATGTATACATAGGTCTAGGTGAATCTCATGAACTACCATACATGCAATTAATATGCAAAAGAAACTGGATATAACCAATTTCTTTATTTTTTATTTTTTATTTAATATGATCATGCTTGCATTAATTAATTAATTAATTAATTAATTTCCTTTCATCTTAATAATTATCTAATCTTAATTGGAGATACTCATAATTTATTTAATTCATTGAAACTAAACAAGAGAACCATTAATGAAATTTTAATTATAATAAATTAATTGAAAATTTAATATTATTCTAAACCAATATTAAATTATCATAAAAACATTGGTGTGACAATCAATTAAATAAGGTTTAAATGCTACATTTTTCAATTTAATGTAATTTTTAATTTTGTAATTTAATGGGGGACTACACAACAAGTATAGTCCAGCTACACGTTGTGTACCTCAGTTACCATGTATTCAAGTAACACTCTTGGGGCTTTGGAATGTTAACTCACTCGAACTACACGACGCGTATAGGCTAGATACACACCATTTATCCACTTTCCATGTGCCAGGTTTTCCCAGTCAACACATGGTGTGAAATAAATTCACTGTGTGTAATTAACTTCTTGGCGTATCTAGGTACAATGTTCAAGAGTACTCATTGAATTCTATGGCTACACGACATGTAACCTAGTTTTACCAGCAAGAGATTTGAAACTTATTGATGGAATATCCATTCATAATTATTTTCTTCTTAAACTTTTAAGAAAAAGAAACCCAGAATGAACATGATTAATATGTCAAAAACATGTTAATTCAAATTATATTAAATAATTAATAACATTAAATGAAAATATAACCACAATTGCATATAGATCAATAATAAAGTAAATATTAATAAATTTAAAAGTGACCTCTTTGATACCACTTGCAGGTTTTGGGTGTAGTGGAAGCATGCGATGGTGGGTGATATATTAAATTTTCTTTTGATAATCCTTACTCAAAACCGAGAGTAAGGATCTTTCACATTAAATTCATAATTTTTTTTAATATTTAAAGAAATATATACTTAAGCTTAGGAACATTCTACATTGGTGAATGTTTATCATTCGAAAATACCCTTTCGAATTAACTTTATTGTTCTATGAGGATCCAATGATAGAATTCCTTTAATGGTGATCCCCACGTGATACTATGATCTCTAAGAAACACCACTCAAGCTTCGGGTGAAATCATGGAGAGTCAAATGTATGTCATTATTAATTATTGATCACTCATTATTTGGTCATGAATAAATCTCTCTTGCGCTTGTCATTCTTGAGGGGGAGAGAGAATGAGGAGTTTTGAGAGAATTAATTGTGCACAAAAATTCTCTATTCTCAATTTTGGATGCACTACACAATAAACATAACCATCTATTTATAGAGATAATATTTTTGTTAAAATATTATTTAATTACTTGTAAGCCATTAAATAACATTTATTACATTTAATAAATCCCATTCCACATATTATTATTATTATTATTATTATTATTTTATAGCATGTACTAACTTTTACAATAAAAAATATTATTTAACCATCTTAATAATTAATATTTGTCACCGGACATGGTATTAGTATATTTGAAATCCTCTTGAATTTATTGAAAAACAGAATAATATTTTTATCCCTAAATCAATATTTCATTCACATACTAATTAATAAATATTTATTAAATATTCAATAAAATAAATAAATATATTTTTTTCACATGCTGACGAATAAAAATTTATTTAAATTATGTGATCCATATAAAATGAATAAAATTATTCCCCAGATTTGATAATTATATTTATTCAATTAATTAAACTCAAATAGAATTTAATTGAGATTAACAAAAACACTTAGTGTATAACACTCTGGGATTCATTCTTATTGTAATTAAGCGGGTTTGCCTATACAACAAGATTATTGTCCAACAATGGGTCAAGTAATCCAATATAAATAACTTAATATCACAATGTCGACAACCACATACAAACACTCACTATAAAATATAACCCCTTCGTCAAAAAATATCATCAAGAATATTTCACAATGGTGTCATTAAACTATTTACTTGATACGTCTTTCTTTGACTATCTCAAATAAACTCATCGTTACACCGTGACCATGAAATTTAAATAAACTATTCTATTCCTATAAAAGGTTCGAGATATCAAATTACTTAATGATGGAAGGGAAAAATACTTCCTCAACTTATCCATTAATGACATGTCAATCGTGATACACCCAACATACCCTACTTCATACCAACATATGGTTTGACAGTTTTGGTTATTAAATCTATTTGTGTGAGTCATGCCATACATTAATGATAATATTAAAGTATAAAGACCATTACACAAACTCACTGATAGGAATATATAATGGCACCCAAACATGAATAATTTGTACTGGAATATCTATTCTCAAAATCCCCCATTTCAGAGATTACCGAACATGAACTTCATGAGGAGAAGCCTCATATGGTTACGAGCACTCATATTTGATGGTGTAAATACTATCTATCCCATCACAGTATATTCTAAAAATGTATAACTATATTAATAATATTATCATAACACTTAAAGTTTATCATCATAGTAGGAAACTTCTATGACCATATCAATTTTAAAAATAATCCTAGACATTATTACATTAAGTCCTTGCAGAAAAAAAGAAAAATATGTAATAAGACATTAAATTAATATTCAATACATTAAATATACATGTAATAAAATTACAACAAGTTTCTACAAGTAAACCAATTCTAATTATATAAATATAAATTTCCTACGTAATAAAAATTTATTTATAGACACTTATTAAATAATCAATCTATTTTTAGCCAAGTAATTATATTCACCAGAAATATTTATTCTTAGAAATTAATTTTTTTGACATTTATGAGAATATATTATAATTAATTTATAGTGATTTAATAAATTTTTTTTTCATAAAACTAAAATCAATTTTGAACCATCATAAATAAATTTTGTTGAAATTTTTAGAAAACATTGATTTTCAATGAATAGTAAAAAATACCAATTTTTGTAAAAAAAATTCTTTTCAATAAACTAAGAAATTTAAATTACCAATAATATTTTAATGTAAAATATGTATTCTATAGTAATATTTATTCAAATTAACTATTTTTTAATCAAATTTATATTTTATTTTAGTGTAAGTTTATTTTTTGTTTTAAATAGAGTTTTTTTGCTAAAAATTGTTTTAAAGGGCATATTGTTTATCCATTTTAGTTAATTAAAATTATCCTTAATGAGGAATGTTTTAAATTAAATTTATATATTATATATCAATAAATTATAAATTATATTAATACAATTATTATTATTAAACATAGAGTTAATATAAAATTATCGTGTTCTTGAAAAAAATAAACTTATCGAAAACCCTCTTTTTCATTGAATCTACAAATTTTGTTTTAAATTAAAATTTTTAAACTTCTTGAAAATATATTTGAAAAAATAAACTTCATTTTTTAAATCTTAATTTCAAAATTAAATTTCTTTTAATTTTTGATAATTTTCAGAAAATATTAATTTTTTTATGGATAGTGGAAAATTCTAAATTTTAATCGAAAAAATGCCCTTTCATTTAAATTATTTATAAAAATAAATCTTATTTTAAATTGGTTTTAATTTAAAATTATTAAAATTATATATCTATTAATTCAATTTATGTCATTTTAATCAATTTAATATTGAAATTGGATATAAAATGTTTGTAAGCATTTGAACATTTTCTCTTTGAAAACCTGTTTTTTCGTCGCATCTGTGGGATTAATTTCAAAATAAAATTTATCAGTTATGTGAATTTAATTTTTAAAAATATATTCCATATTTTTAATCATAAAATTTTATATTATATAATAATGTAAACTTTATTTTTGATCAAAATTAATATAAAAAATAGTAAAACAAATTTACTGCGATTAAGGTAAAAATGATTTTATCGGGACTTAAACTAAAAAGATAAGGGTTAAAAATATCCCAAAACATTTCAACACCTATTTTATGGAAATATTTATACCTTATAGATTATAGGTTCTAGAATTTTATATTTTAGAGGATTTTTTCCTGATAAAAATATGGGTATAACTTTTTTAAAAAAATTTACAAGTGGGCCACTCACCTCACTTATAAATGATCTCCCCAAATTCTCTTTTACTTGAACCTTAAAACCCTTTTGGTATAACAAAGACATAAAACAATAACTTCCCAAATAACTTAATAAAATATTATAATCCTTATTTTGGACATAAATCCAACCTAGGTAGGATTTTGATTCAAACCTAAGGAGGATACCCAAAGAAAAGGTAACATTCTTAAACAAGCATTTTTATTATTTTCTTCCTCCATCTCACTTAATTATTACTAACCCATTATGATATAAAAACTTCAATATATTAAATGTAATGAGATATTTTTTGTTAAGTTAATGACCTAATAACAACTCCACATCCATTAAATGGGTTACAAAATCATCATTCATGTGTACGGTGGATACCGTCTCACGAACCGATGTCAATTGTTTTTCCATTACCACCTCTCAAGATTGTGTATGATGTAGGATATAAAGAATATATATCATATTTATAAAATAAATATATATATAGAGTTATTATTTCATATATATCTTTTTAATTTCCATTCCATAGGGGATACGATAACGTCACCTCTGTGTACGACAGACTACCACCTCGCAAAGCGATGTGATCCATTTTTAAGTAATGATTTACATGGAAGATAATAAGGATAAATTTAATAAATATATATGATATAAATTAATTAATTATTATATTAATGAAATATTTATAATTATTAAAATATAATATATCATTTTATTTATTACCTTTTCACTCACTAAAAGATGATAACATCGTTTGTATACTTGTAGGCTACCGCCTTCTTGAAGCGATGTGGCTCTCTCTTTTCATCACCACACCAAATAGATGATATGTATAAGTATATTAAAATAAATAATATTTTTTATGATATTTTTATCATTATATAAATATATAATATTACTTACCTCCATTTCCTAATGATCGTTGAAAAGTTGAAACGGTACTCATGTGTACGTACAACCAACCGTCTCAATATTTGTAACATACTTATTTTCTGAGAACCATATTTTATGATTAGTATTAAAAGTATAATTAATATATAAATATGATAATTATATCTTGATTTAAATTATTTATATTATATAACCATAATCAAAGTAATAGGATTAAAAATAACAAATCAAAACATATACAAAAAAACAAAGTGGTTATTACCTAAAACCTGAATTTAACATGGAATTGTCAATAAATGGGAAATAAAAGAACATAATAAATTCATATATGGTAATATATATTTAATTTTGGATATTTAATATACATAAAAAATATTTTTATTATACTAAAGATTAAAATGTGTATGATGTATGTTGAGACTTAAGGTAATGGATTTCAATCACACTTTTATTTTCTTTGAGACAAATTCCATATTCAACACATGTTTATCTTATATTATGTATATAATTAAAATAATTTTGTTTTATAATGATTATAAATAAAATTATTGGTATTTAAATATCTATTTTATGATCTCACTTTCAAGCTATTTACGGTTGAGAAGTTACAAAATCGGTAAGGGGTTTTTTGTCTCAATTTACTATCATTGTGAAATATGATTACATTATAAACCTATATTCTTATACATGGTATATATAATTCCGATTTGACATTTAATATCTTTAATTTATTTATCCTTAGGATATTTTATATCTCATTTAATGATATTCTTTCATGGGGCTTATGTTACAAAGTGACCAAAGTGGAAAAGATTTTATTTTAGAATCTCATCCTTTTTCGGAATTGTTTATGATCAGGTTTCAGATGATATAATCTTATGATTCATATCTAAATAAACTCATTAATTTTGTTATCCTTGGGTAATTTCATGATAATGCATGTTTTTAATTCTTTTTTTGTATTTATATAATTAATATTTCAAAAGGATTTTTTAAGAAAAATTATATTTTCAGTGGAAAACCATTTTTATTCTAAAACCATGTTTTATAAAAATGTTTTGAATTTTTTTTGATATTTTTAAAAGTAATTATTAAATAAATTTTTAACCATGATTGAATTTTGATAATTTTTTTAAAATTAATCTTCATGTTTCTTTCAAAAATAATTTTTTTTTTATATTTTGTCAAAAATGTAAATGGAATCAATGTTTTAATGTGTATGTAATGAATGGAATTTTCCACCATCATGACCATTATTTGATTTGATACATACTTTATAAACTTTCAATGATATTTTCAAACAAAATGATGTTAAAAATGTTTTATTTTTAAAAAGTTTTTTTTAAAATCGGAAAGGATATTTTCTTCATGAAATGTTTCAAATGATTTTTAAAGCATCCTTTATTATTTTTTCAATTTTACTTTCAAATAGAATGATTTAAATATTTTATAAAGTTATTTCTCAAAAATTTAATTTTAATAAATGGTTTTTTTCTTAAGAAAATATTCAAGTGATTTATCTATCTATATAATTTTTCATATAAGATGACATCCTTTAATGTTACATATTATTTACTAAGGATATGATCCAAGGAAACCAATATTATTATTTCTATTAGTAGTTTATGAAATGATGAAATGATTATGAAACCTATATATTTTCCATACGTTATGTTGTGATGAAATGTTTATGAAACCCCTTATATTTCATGGGTTTTGATATGATGAATATATTATGATCTTGTGGAACACATATGTATTTTTTTCATTACGCGATGGTGGTTAAATTATAACCAAGGAAAATGGTAACATTATAACCAAGGATAATGGTTAATTTTTAACCAAAAATGGGTGAGACCTATATCTCATTCTCATGTATTGGGTAAAGCTTTCTATCTAATGAGATAAAAATAAGAAACAAGTCAATGGGATTGATCCAATATGGGAAACATGTTTGTCCTTATCCATTACGGGAAACCCTTGTGTCCCGATCCACTATGGGATACATGTGTGTCCTAATCCTCTATGGGAGACAGGTGTGTCCTAATCCACTATTGGAAATAGGTGTATCCTAACCCATAATAGGAAACAAGTGATAAGTCCTGATCCACTATATTTATGGTCTTGGTATTAAACCTTAAAATTTGAGTTGGTTTTCAATACATATGATGGTGACACACTTTTATGACATGACCTTATGGTTAATGTTTGATTTATGGTTATTTATCACCCTTATAAGCCATGTTTTTAGAAATGAGAATGTTTTATTCCATGACTCTTTTTTACGATCTATGAAAGGTTGGGTATGAACTTTGCAAGTAATATTTATAATCAAATACCCTTATAATTATCTTATTATTTAATATTATCATATAATGATATCAATTATGTTTTCCCTTACTGAGAATCTGAGATCACCCTTTCATATGTTTCCTTCCCCATGTTATGAAGAAAGGATTAGGTAGGCTATGCCTGAGAGGAGTATTATGTGAGAAGATATTTCATGGGAGATTTTGATGATCTTTCACCAAATTAGAATATTTTTTACAAAGTATCCAAAGATAAAAGCTATTACATTCCTCAAGAATGTGTTTGTGTAATGTATTGAATATTAATCTAAGAAGATGTAATATCTATATATGAAAGGTATGGGTTACTATAGTTGTTATCAAAGGAATGGTTTAATTAACATTTGGAAACTAGGATGAGAAAACATTAGTAAGATCCATAGGGATATATCTATGGTTATGTCTATGGATTTTTTTAAGGATATGTCTATGGATAAGTCAAGGTACATGAAAATAACCTGAAATCATAGTAAAGGATAGAGCAACTATATTCAATGAAATTATATAAAATTTTGGATAAAATAAGTGGATGTGGCTCTATAATAGAGGTACCTATGGGAAATGAATAAAAAAGGGTGCATTGATCTAGACTTGATCAACACCTGGTGCACGAGAATATGCCTTGATACACACCTGGTTTGACACTCCAAGGGGACATGATTTAGAAACTCACAAACTCTTTATGAACCATCATAAATGATTAAAATAGACGATGACTATGAATAAAATTGTATAAAACTAAGGTTTCATAGATTAAAAATAATGTTTCATTATTTAGATATCCTATAAGATATTTTCTTCGTGATTATGTGGTTACCCACTATTAATATTGTTTCCCACAATATAATTTTCAGTTATAGTTAACAGAGGTAACCATAAGGAACTACGTTAAAATTAAATGTGCATAGAATTTAATAATGGTTATAAAAATGGGATAATGAATAGAGTGAATAATATTGTGAATATGACGAATCATTTATCAAAAAACATTATTAACAACATAAAATTTAACCAAATATCAGGCTCACCAATGAAGAGAAGGATAAAGTTCGCTGAGTGTTTAGGTAATGGAGTCCATAGAAGAAATATGAATTTGTTTCATATATACTAAGAATGTGGGAAGAATCACTAAAGGTAACATCTTAGAGGGACCTGAAGATGTTTTGGGTGTGGAAAAGAAGCATATAAAGAAAGTAGCTGTAATGGAAAAATGAAAAGTTCAATTAACACAAGGGTTGGGAATAATTCTCTCTATAAGGTATAATCGACTATTGAATGTTTTAAATGTGAAATGTATGGGCATTATGAAAATTTATTTTCTAAGGGGAAATCCTATTAATAGAATCAATATTATTTTACAAGTATTATTTTTATTATCGATGATGAAGAGACTAAAAATGACATATGAAAGGAAATGGGTATTCAGGAATAAGATGATGAAGCCTAGTTAATGGTATGAGAAGGAATTAGGAGGATTGAATTATTTATGTATTATAATTAAATAATTATGTTATATGAAACATGAAATATATATGTATTTTTTCAGTATAAGTTTTTTGTTATGGATTGAAAAAATATATTGAATGGTACTGATGACCTAGAAAATTTATATAATTGAAAGGTTATATTTTGATTAAGAAAATATAACCCTTAATATGTTCAATATTTTGAGATAATGATGTTGGGATAAGGAGATATTGGATATGAATAAGTAAATTGGACAATACTGATTACCTTAATGGTTTCTTGAAAAAGATGTATATACTATCATTGTTGGAGTTTAAACCATTTTTAGATTTAAGGAATATATCCAATAATGTAGGCAGTTAATGAGGGAAGTATTTATGTTTTTAATATGGTTTTATGGTAATTTAGGTTATCACAATTTTTTAATAGAATACATGGTGAAGGTATTCACATGTTTGGTATATGAAAATAAAGCTCCAATTTATGATATATGGGGGATTAAGGTTAATTTGATTTTGAGATATTTTGTGAACTTCTTTCTAATGTTTTTGATTTTAATATACTGGAAGGTTCATAAGGATAACTACTTATGAAATGTTTTAAGTTTAACTTTGGATGAGTCTTTTGATATTAATGTATTAATTCACCATATGAAGATTTATCCATATTTCATAATTTTTTCTAACCATATTGTTGTGATGAAAACTAGAGATAGAGGGAATGACTTATCATTCTATTTATGTATCTTATGACCTGTTAGTGATTCAGAAAAAAATTCATTTTTATTTGTTAGAGTTAGAGATGAAGTGGAAATTGATTATGGAAAAATGAATGGATTATATTGTTCTTATGAAAAGGAATGAAATAAATTAATAATATCTTATGGTGAAAATTCTCCAAAATTAGGAAAATAATATTGATTTTTGTTCCATTTTATCATTATTTTTATAATATCAATTACCTTTTTCATGCATCTTATATCACTCTCCATCAATATTTGGTTGTTAGTTTTCTCTTATAAATCCATGTTTTCACTTCCCACCTATGTAATATATTTTGAAAACCTAGTATCTGTTATTTCATATGAATTTCATACATCCCTTTATCTTTTTTAAAGAGTATGTTTTATTAACCCTTTTTATGACATGGATTTATATGAATCAATTTTAAAATGTTAAACATTTGATGACCAAGGAGATTTTTGAGGTAGAAATTAATTTTATTGGGGTTAGAATGTAACGAACTATAATTCCATAACCCTAGAAGCCTGGATCTGGTGCATTATTTTAATAAATTGGCATGAATACAAGGAATCAAATCCCAAAGGACTGAAACATTTATCAGTCTTGGAAAATAAATTACATACATGAAGTTAACATTATAATTTCTAACATAAAATAAGGCGTAGATAATCATTTTATAACACCATTATTCCCATATATTAACCCTTTATATCAATCATAATACAATTCTTGGCATATTGGGAAAATAAAACATAAGAAATGGGTGAGCTCAGATGCTCAGTAAGGGTAAATAATTCAGCGGAAGCTATAAAAGTTTAAGGTATGATTTAGAATAAAAAAGGGAGCCTTTTTAAAAATAAAATAGAACATAATATGGAAAAAATAAATCAAACATTACCACATAGACATGAACATGGATATTCTACTAATCGAATAATCACATGTAATAATTAATTTCATAATGAGGGAATGCATAATGCCAAACATAATAACTACTACATCAATGCCTTGTGCCAAGATCATTCACAAATATTCTGTCGAGGGCTTGTTCCAAGACAGTATTTTGTCTCATGAGACCTACCAATGCATCTAGGGGCTATATCGGTCCCTTCCTGTCACTTACTAAGTCCAATTCATTCCTCATATGAAATGGGTGAAACATGACATAATCATTTATATTAAAACTAGCATATAAAATGTCAATATTTTAAACATAAAATAGAAATGGTATAAAAATAGCACATCCACAGTAAAAAATATCATAACTAATTAAATAAAATATGGGATATTTTATTATAATAAATCAACCTGAATCATGAATAATATCTAGTAAAGGATGTGGAAATAGTTTAGAATGATCTATAAAACTCTTTGAGAGAAATATCCCTTTTTCAGGAAATTATTTAGACTTCACACAATTTAAAAAGGAACTCATTTAAAAGATATTTTTGAATCAAATTGTCCCATAAACCTTTGATACTTTTGAAAGGAATTAACATTTTAAAACAATCATGTCTATATAAATAAATCCTTAAAATCATTTTGAAAACATGTAAATTAATTAAATAGATTTAGAAAAATAAATCCTTAAAACATTTAAAATGATGATATAGTTAAAGAGTACCTTCCATAAAAGATTAAAATATTACAATTGAAAACATTTTTATGAAACATGTACATGGATGATAAATATGTCCCAGTAAATACTTACACATAAAAAATCTCATATAATAATGAGATTGAGGAATCAACCCTTAACTTAGGTCCGATACTCTTCGTACATGTCCGAAACTCCTGTATAATGTTTTTAAACATATTATTAACTTATATCAGAATCATAATAATATTAATTATATCATAAATTATTCTCTTATGACTTTATATTACCCATTTATTAACAATTCCAAGTTAATGCAACATTTTAGGTAATATCACTTTGTTTATCGTACATGTTTCAACTTGTTATTCTTGATCATATTAATTAGATAATGATTTAATTACTTCCAGAATGTATAATATGATTTATATAGCATATATATTCACAATATAAATAATATATATATATATATAATGGAATACACCGTTCATGGAGACGGTAGGCCGTACGTACGCATGAATGATGTTTCCATTTTCTTATCGTATTGAATGGGAGTAAGTGAATGAAATATATTTAAATAAATAAATATATTTATATATATAATTATAGTAGAATTATTATGTCACATATTTCATAATTATGAATAATATATATATTTTTATAATCATTCTTGGATGTTTAAAGTGGAAATTGAATCTCATCGTGTCGCGGAGACGGAAGGTCGTACGTACGCACAAGCGACGATATCATTTCTTTAATGATTAAATGGTATGAAATTGAATGAAATATAAATTTTATTGAATATATATCATGTTATATGTACCATTTAAATCCATTATATTCATATTTATAGCCATATAAAAAAAGTGTACATGAAAAACAATTTACACCACGATGTGGAGACGGTAAGCCGTATGTACATACTCATGGTGGTATTGTTTTTCATAGGATGCGTAAAAATAGGAATATGGTTGTTCAATAATATTGAAAAAAAAATAATATATTATATGATGTATTTATTATTTTAGTATGGTAACAACTTAGTAAGAAGAAGTAGAATAATAAATGAACTTTGAAATAAGGGATAAAACTATTACGTCGTCTTCGGGTGTCTTCTTTTGATTTTCACAAAATGTATCCATAAGTTGGATTTATTCCCAATGTGTTTCATCTAGGATGAAGTTAGGGAATTTGGGAGAAGATTTGGGCATGTTTTGTCTGAGAAAAAGGGCTTTGGAGGGGTGAATTAAAGAGAAAGAGAGGATCCCTTTTATAAAAGAGGTGAGTGGCACTTTAGGAAAAACTTGAAATATTAATTTATTATAAAATGATTTCGGTTTATAATAGCTCCAAATTGATTTATTTTAAGGATAATATGATTATGGTTCTAAATCCTCTCAACCAATAGGTGTTAGACATGTTTAGTTTATAAAAGTATCCCTATCTTTTGGGATTAACCATTAGTTAAAATGTTTGACTCTTACCATGTCTTCTTGTATTTTTATACTATAGGGTTAATTTAGTAACTATAAAATTCCAAGGGAACCTCAAGTGGATCATTAATGTAATATTCATCATTATCTAAGATAGTTGGAAAAATATTATAATTTTAGGATTTTTATATCATTTAATAAAATAGTATTTTTTTTAAAAACTCATTTTTGTCAATTTTGAAACTATTTAGTAATTGATTTTTGTTAAAGTCATAATAAATTTATTCCTTCATAAAAAAGGCATTAAAGCATACCTCCTATGTCAATTTAATCCAAAAAATACATGGATGGCATCAAAAGTTTCACTTTATATTTATTTTAATATTTATAATATCATTTATTTTAATCTTTCGTTAATAAGCTAATTATTGCATCATCATTGTGTCATAAATATATTTAATTATTTAATGTCTAAAAATTATAAATAAAATACCATGATATAGAATTTTTTTTAGATTTATAATGTATATTTATAGTCTCATTTATCTTATCTATAACCCTTTATTAAAAATGGTTTAGTTATTAAAAGTTTAATTTAACACTTCTAACACTTCTTTAAATAAAATATAATAAATGTCCCAATCTAACCCAAGAGGATAAAAAAGGATCATATTTTTGTCTTAAGGTTGATTGTTTTGAATAAAACTTATCCAATAGAATTAGGACATGTTTTGGGATAATTTTATATTATTATAATATTATTTTTACCATTAATCACCCTATTTACTTTTAACCGCGACAAATAAAATTCAAAAGTTATTATTCACTAAGAAATTATTTTCATCCTATTGAACCAAATTTTACTTACTTATGACAACCATGTATGTTAGATTTTTGAAATTCAATTTATAGAAGTGGTAAAATTACGTTTTATGCAAATTTGAAAATGCGCCTAGAAGGTGTGCAAAAGACGTTAAAAAGTTTAATAAAATTTTCTATATATAATATTATTATAAAATGACTCAAATGTATTAAATTATACTAATATTGGTTTTATTTATATATTTTGAATTTAAAATAAATTAAAAATAATTATTTAAATAAAAAGTCTGTTTTAAACAACAACACAATGTATTTAAATATTCATAAAAAAATTAAGGTTTTCAGAAAGTACAAAAAATTAACCCTAAGATAATTTTGATATAATGAATCAAAAAATTAAGTCCATTTTGAAAAATAAATTTATAAAATTTCAAAAAGTATGCATTACTATTCATAACTGCTTTATTAAACAACTAGTTTGATTGGTTGTGGTGCGCTTGAACTCAGTGTTGCGTACATCACATGCTATTGAATTATTTTACAAAGAAGCATACCGTGGAAGATTGGGGTGTTACACTAACTAATATATATATATTTAATTTTTTTTCAAATTAATTTAAATTCTTAGATAAATTTCATTAAACACAACAATGATTTTCTTCGATAATGTGCATGACACATGACACTAAGCTTCAGTGAACCATGAAATAATTTTATTTTAAATATTTTAGTTATAACCAAGTTATTAAATAAGTATTTATGAAAAGAATTAAAAACTTTATGAAATATATATATAAATTTTCAACCTAATAAATTTTTATTTATAAATTCTTAGTAAGTAATAAATTAATTTTTAATAAAGTAATTATATTCATCAAAAATATGTTTTCTAAAAATACAATTTATTTTCTTTTTATGATAAAATATTATAATTAATATATATATATATATATTATAATTTTTTTCATAAAATGAAATTCATTTTCCGAACTATCATATCTAAATTGACTTATAGTGAAATTTTGAGATTTTTTTAGAAAACATTGATTTTTCAGTGCATAGTAAAAAATTTCAATTTTTGTAAAACTATCATTTATTTTAAATAAAATAGTAAATTTAAATTCCCTATTATGTTTTAAAATAATATAATTATTATATATCAATATTTTAACTACATAATTACTTTATAAGTTCTTTTTGGGTTTAAAAAGTGGTTTTTTCTAAAAGTTCTTTCCAAGTGCAAAATATTTCTTCATTTTAATTAATTAATATAATACCTAATAAGGAATGATTTAAATTATATTTATATATTATATATCAATAATTTTTAATTTATATTCACATAATTATTATTATTAGACATAGAGTTAATATAAAATCATCTTTTTCTTTAAAAAAATTCCCTTCTCGAAAACCTACTTTTTCATTGCGTCTCTGGGTTTTTTATTTAAATTTAATATTTGAAATTTTTATAATTTTTTTTAAAAAAATAATAATATTTTAAATCATCATTTCAAAATTATATTTGGGTTATTTTTTGACAATTTTTTGAAAATATTAATTTTTTGATGAATAATAAAAACTAAATAATTTTAATTAAAAACAAATTTTCCGTTTAAATTATTTATAAACTAAAATTATATTTTACATTTGTTTTAATGTAAAATATATTTAAATTATATATATATTAATCAAATTTAGTTAATTTTAATCAATAAAATATTGAAATTTGATAAAATTACTTTGTAAATATTTGTACATGTTCTCTTTGAAAACCCTCTTTCTCATCGCGTCTTCAGGATTAATTTTAAATTAAAATTATCCACTTATGTGAATGGAAATTATAAAAATGATTCCAAAATTTTTAATCATCATAATTTATATTATCTAATAAGGTAAAATTCATTTTGAACAAATGAATAGTTAAAACAATTAATTTTTTACTGCGGTTAAGGTAAAAATGAGTTTACTCAAGGGTTAAACTAAAACGTAAAAGGATAAAAGTGACCCAAAACTTCTTCAAAACCAATTTTATAGTAATATGTAGACCTTATATCGTCTAGGATAGATAATGGACCATTTGGGATCCTTTCATAATGATAAAAACATGGATACACATTTTTCTTTTCAAAAATTACAGGTACGCCACTCACCTCACTTATAAACGACCAACAACTCTCCTCTCTTCATCACATCTTAAAAACTTTCGGTTTAGACAATACATTCCAAAATAACTTCCAAAATTACCTCCAATAATCATTTAATCTCTATTTTTAGATGAAATACAACATAGTAAGGCTTTTTGTGCAAACCCAAGGTGGTTATGAGAAGAGAATGTAACGTTCTTCAACATGCGTTTTTATTTTATTTCTTTGTACACCTACTTAAATAATTATTAAATGATTATGATATAAAAAAATAAGTATATTACATATAATTATATTTTTTATTTTAAGTTCATGACCTAAAACTATATACACTTCCATAAAATAGGTTACAAAATCATTGTTCATGCGTATGGTGAACTACTGCCTTGTGAACTGATGCCATTCATTTTTCCATTACTATCTCGAAAGATTGGGTTTGATGAGGAATACAAATTATATAAATTATATTTATAAAAAAATTATACAAATTTAGTCATCATAAAATATATAAAATTTTATACATTCCATTCCATATGGGATACGATAACGTCACTCATTTGTACGGTGGACTACCACCTCATAAAATGATGTGATTCGTTTTTCACTAATTATTTACATGGAAGATAATAAGGATAAAGTTAATAAATATATATGATATAAATGAAATAATAAAGATGTTAATGAAATATTTATCATTATTAATAGAAAATATTTCATTTTTTTTCTTACATTTCCACTCACTGAAAAATGATAACATCATTCGTGTATGTGTGGACTACTGCTTTCACGAAGCGATGTGACTCTCTATTTTCATCACAAAATGAAATGGATGATAAGTATAAGTAAATTTAAATAAATAATATGTTATTTATGATATTATTATAATTCTATAAAGATAATATATTACTTATATTTTTTCCATAATGATCATTGAAAAATTGAAACGTTACTCATGTTTACGTATGACCTACCATATCCAAGATTGTAACATACATAATTTTTCAAAAAAATCTTGCATAATTGCTATTAAAATTATAATTTATATATAAATATAATAATTATTCCATTATTATTATTATGGGTATTATTTAATGATAAACAATGTATGAAGATGAAAAATAATAAATTAAAACATATAATAAAAAAGGGTTATTAATCGAAACATGACATTTACATGGAATTGTTAAAAAAATGGTATAAGTAAATAATATATGATATGATATATGTAATTTTAGTTCATTAATATACTTATAATAATTTTAAATTTATTATAACATAGGTTCAATTTTGTATGAAAGATGTCGAGACTTAAGGTAAGTGATTTTTGTGTCACTTTTATTTTCTGTGAGACAAATGCCATATTCGATACACATTTCATTTATGTGGTGTATATACATCCCATGATTTTTTTATGTTTATTTTACTTAAAATTATTGGTATTTACATATCCATTTTAGGATCTTATTTTTTGAATTAGTGGTGTTTTGGTCTAAGACCAAAACACAAATTTTATTAGTGAAAAAAAATTATAGGAGAAAATTACATGTGTCTGAAAAATGAGATTTTTTTGAAGTGCCTATCATAAAGAGAAAGTAAATAAAAAGGGAGATAATTACTCTAGGTTATTTCATGGTTAAATCCCATATTATCGAGGCTATAGTTAATCTTGTTCGCTTCTCGATTGGCATGAGTGACAATAAATATGGTGTCCATGAGAGAGTGCAGATAGTCTAACCAACGTGAAGTCAGATTCCTTTCATGGTGAACAACACCATTCCAAATGGATTTCACAATGGTCATTGAATCTCTCTCGATCAAGATATTGTTCCATAAATTATGTTTAGAAAAATAGATAGTGTGAATCACACTCATCATTTCAGCTTCTAAGGAAGAGGCGACACCACAGTTGCCAAAGAAGCAGCCAAGAATATACCCAAAGTGGTTTTTGTAGATAGATCTACATACAGAGGGTCTCGGGTTGCCTTTAGAAGCACCATCAACATTTAATTTGATCTATCCTAGAGGTGTATATTTCCAGAAGAATTTAAAAGTACATCTAGGTTGGGGGTAAATTCCATTCCCCCTAGTAGTCAGAGAATCTCAAGTTCTCTAACAGTGTTGCTGCAAAGATCCATTTGAATCGAGACAACTTCTTGAATGGTAGTAAAGATTCTAATTTTACCTATATTTAGACTAAAATAGTAATTTTTATGAATATAATAATTTTTTTCATCATATATCACATGGATAAGCTCAGATATGGCTGTTAGATAGAGATTCTTGATTTGGTGGGAGTCGGTCATTTCAACACAATGCTGCAGTTACGAGTTGATAGATTCATAAAGTAACCATCTACACTCAAAAATATGAATGAAGTAATTCCAAAGAGCAGTTTCCATATCCCAAGAAAGAAACAAGTTATTAATTTCTTCTCAGTGTTGGTTATAAAAACAAAATTTAGAGAAAAGTTGAACACCAAAACATTGAAAAAAGTGTCATTTGTGACCCTTTTGTGCGTGATACACCAAACAAGTGTGAATATAAAGGGATTTAACCATACTTTGTTAAAAAAAATTATCCAACTCAAGTTATTATTGGAGTTATTAAAAAGGTGTTTATAAAAGTTTTTTTGAGTCAAGAATGCCATTATGACTAGGTTCCCAATTTGAAAAGTCATCAGGGGTGGTAAAGGGGTAATTTTCAATCAACAACTTAATATTGTCAGGTTTTTTAGTGTTTTGAGAGATTAACATATCTTTATAAGTATTATTAGAGTGTTCAAGAAATTTTTTTCATTGAAACCATGGAAATGAGAGGATCACCAGTTGATTTGGAAAGCTAAAAATTCAAGGTAGAGACTTTACTCACCATCCATCTCGAGTTAGACATTATGGTTCAAAAATAATTCCTAATGGAGGGCTATATGGATGATCTCTTATAATTTATATTTTCTTTATTTAATTTTTCAAGGAAATGGTTTTAAGGAAATCAATGGAGGAAGAATTATTATTAAGGATATTCTAAGTGAGTTTGGCTTACATGGAATCATAGAAAAAATTAAGATTTTTCTTCCAAACCCACCTTTATCCAAAGGCTTGCAACAGGTAAACTGGGGAACTATTACTAGCTTCCTATTGAGAGTTATTCCACTCCACACAAGGTTTTTATGGAAAAATTTATTCTATTTATGAGACCAGCATACCATTTATAAACCATCATGGAATAAACCATTTTGGAAACAATCTTATACTTGACAAGACATATCCTACTCACCATGGTGAGGGATTTACCTTTACATGAGGAGAGATATTGAATAATTTGGTCCAAAATGGTGGATAAATAATTAGATTTGGGTCTTCCCCAAAAAATGGGAACACCAAGGTAGGTAAAGGGGAGGGATCCTTCATTAATTCCCAAAGAATGTATAATAATGATTTTTTCTATTGAAAGGAAATACTTTTCCAAAAAAGATGAAGGATCTTCTCTAAGTGATAGTTTTCCAAGAAACATATTCATAGTGTGAGAGGGCACTTTTTAGGTTGTTGATGTTTCTCTTGTCACCTTATAAAAAAGGACGATATTATCTTCATTCAAGAAATACATGGGGGTATTCAAATTCATGGAGGCATGAATCAGTTTAAGCTTGTTTTGATCCAATTTTTGAGTTAGTAATCTACTCAAGAAGTCCTCGGAAATCTAGAAAAGAATATCAGAGATGGGTTCACCCTTATAGACTCCTTTTGAGCATTTAAAGTATCCCCTAGGAGAGCTATTAACAAGGATTGAGATGAAAGGAAAATTGAAAAGAGTTTTAATTCTATTGATGCGAGTGTTATTAAATACAAATATATTTAGAACTTAAAAAATAAAGCTCAAATCAATGGTATGAAGAGATTTTAGAATATCAAAATTGATGGATATATTCCAACCTCTACTAGTTTTACTCAAAAGGTTGGTGCATTATGAGGCAAGAAAAATACAATCCTGAATGAACCTTCCTTTAACAAAACCAAATTGATTACAAGAAATTTTTTTTGATGGTGGAAGATATTCTATTTTATTGAAGCTTGGAAATTATTTTTTATAGAGAATTGATAAGGGAAACGGGTCTGAAAAGGTGAATCTGGCCAGCATTCTCTACTTTAGGGTTTAGTGCGAGGAATTGGGATTTCATCCCATGATGGAGAATGTATTTGGAAAAAATGGTCATGATCAATCTGCAGACATCATCTTGGATCACATACCAATATTGATTATAAAAGCCATTATTGAAACCATCTGGCCTCAAAGAACTGTTAGGATTTAGGCTAAAGACCGTGTCTCTAATCTCGTGATCAAGAGGGATGTTATTAATAAAAAGTTATCCTCTTCAGTTACCAAAACCAGAATGACATCAGGTAAAAGTTATTTATTAATGTTAGTACCATTGAAAATATTTTTAAAATAAGAGATGACATGATTAGTAATACCCTCAACATAATCAAAGAGGCTGTCCCCATCCCTTAGTAAGGAAAAATTCCTACAAGATTTCTTGGATCTTTGAAGGGAGTTTTAGAATTTAGTATTTCCCTCACCATCATTGAGACATTTAGTTTTGAAAATTTGTTTACTAATGTTTTCTTTGATGTTGAGCATAAGAAAAAGTTTAGTAGAAGTATTAATTTCATTCTCAGGGTTAGAAGAGAAATTGGAACTAGTATTTTTATTCTAAATTTTGGAGAGTTCCTCTTCCATAATAAGGATGTCATAGTACATTTGTTTAGATTTTGGTTTACACCACTTCTTAAGGGCCCATTTTAGATTTTTTTTGTTTAATTGGACATGAAAAAGAGTCATTCCAATTGTTCATTATATACCTTGAATTTTTTATAATGTTCTCATAGTCTGGTTCTGTAGACCGAGTGATGTTAAATCTAAAAGGTAAAACTGGCTTAATGATATTGAGAGAGAAGTTGACCAGGATATGATGGTGGTCAAAGGTAATTTTAGGAATTTTTATGATATATATGTCGTCCCATTTATCAAAATCTATAACATTAATGAAGGATCCATCTAATTTTCTAGAAACCACCCTGTTGTATTGTTGTCTATACCATGTAATTTTTGTACCAGTGAGATTAACATAAATAAGAATATTATCCTATATAGAGGCTTTAAATTCTCTTGAATAAATAGTGGAATGTGAGGGACTAATTTTCTCACTTGGGGAAAGAATGGAATTAATGTATCCTATTACAAACCAAGGATCATGAATGCTATTGATAAGATGGGAGAGTTCATGCCAAAGGGGCCTCCTATCTTGGTATCTATGTTTGGCATATATAAAAGTAGAGTAAATATATGAGTGCTCAATGATAAAATCATAGTTAAAATATTTCTTATAAATACTAAAAATATTAACATTTTGTAAAGAATAATGAACAAAAATCTAGATCATTTCAATAGATGAGCCTTTGTTACATGCTCCCAAAAATTAACACCAAATTGACAAAGACGCAAAAACCAAGAATCAAAATCGGTTTTAGGTTCAGTAATTCGAAAAATTTTCAGATGATTATTATTGATAAAACATTTTAAGACATTAAAGGTGTCAGGGTTTGTTATACCCTGACAATTACAAAATAAAATATTCATTAAAACGTATTCCTGGGGTCTGATCCCCTTTTGAGGATCTCTATTTTTTTTGGGTTTATGGTTCAGAAGTTACCAAATCAGTAGGGGTTTTTTGTCTCAATTTTACTTCTTTGAGACATATGATTATGTTATACACCTATGTTCTTATACAAGGTCTATATAAAACCCATTTAAAAATTAATATCATGAATTCATTTATCCTCATAATAATTTATATTTCATTTAATGATATTCCTTCACGACGTTTATGTTTTTAAGTTACCAAAGTGGTAAAGATTTTTTGTTACAATCTCAACATTTTTTAAGATTATTTATGATCATGTTTTTGATAATAGAATATTATAATCCATATCTCAAGAAACTAATTAATATTATTATCCACTATTTATTTAATGAGAATATATATTTTCCTTTAATTTTCATCTCTTTATACACTCAATATTTCAAAAGAAATGTTTTTAATGAAAATAATATTTTCAGTAGAAACCCCATTTTCGTTCAAAACTATTTTTTTCTATTTTTTTAAAAATTATTAAAATGATTTATTATATAAATTTTCAACCATTATTGATTTTTTAAAATGTGTTTTAAAAGGAATATTCATATCATTTAATAAAACAATTCCCATTTGAATTTTACAGAAAACATGAAAGAAATATTTGTTTTAACATGTATGACATGAATTGAATTTCCCACCATCATGACCATTATTTTATTTTATTTTTACTTTATATGTTTTCAAGGACATTTTCAATGAAAAGGATGTTTAAAATGTTTTTGTTTTATTTTTTTTACAAAGTGGATAATATATTTTCCTCAAGAAATGTTTTTAATGATTTTTATAGATTCCTCTATATTTTTTCATATTTATTTTTAAATAAAAGGATTTCCAAAATATTTTATAAAGTTTAGTTTTAAAATATTATTTTAAAATTTAGGTTATTTTCATTTAGAAACGTTCTATATGATTTATCTTTCAAAATCATTTTCCATGTAAAATGACATCCATTGATGTTACCTTTTATTTATTGGGGATATGATCAGAGGGTGCCATTATTTTTCCTTATATGAATGGTTTATGTCAATGATGTATATATGTTTATGAATCCCATTTCTCTTCAATGGATTATACCATGATAAAATTATTATGAAAACCGATTCCATTTCCATGAGTTAAGATTTGAAGAAATTATTATCAAACCTTTTTATTTTCTATAGGTTTTGTTATGATGAAATGTTTATGAAACCAATTTCATTTTGTGGATTCTGATATGATGAATGTTTCATGATCTATTAATATAAAAATTTATTATTTTTATTATGTGATGATGGTTATGTCCTAATCAAGTATGGTGTTTATGTTATAACCATGGGAAGTGGTTATGTTATAACCAATGATAAGTGGGACCATTATCTCCCTGCAATGCATTAGTTTAGAATTTATATCTCATGAGGAAACAATTAGAAACAAGTTGATGGTATTGATCCACTATAGTAAAAAGGTATGTCCTAATCCATAAAAGGAAACAAGTGCGTATTGATCCACTCTTAAAAATAGGTGTGTCCTGCTCCACTATAGGAAACATGTGTTTCCTTATCCACTATGGGAAACGAGTCTAACATGATCTTCAATGGGAAACTTATGATGATTCCTAATAGACTAGTCTAATGGTCTTGTTAGTTAACCTTGAAATACAATTTTTTTTAAATATTTATGATGTTTCTACACTTTTATGACATGATATTATGGTTCATTATTGATTTATGATGATTTATAACCCTTATGAGACATGTTTTAAAAAAGGTGAAAGTTTTATGTAACACCCCAGGTAAATAAAGAATATGACATTCTTATATTTATCCATATTTGTGAATAAAATATTAATATTACTTTAAAGGGGATTCTATGCTCGATGGCGTACCCAATACGCAACAACGAGTTTCATGGGAATCTTACGTTGCACTCCAATAATAAAATAATATTATTTTAAATGGTAGTTAATGCCTAGCCGTTGTAATGGAGGGAATGAACAGAACTAACTAAAAAATGATTATATATGTTTGTCAAATATTTTTACTCTTTAAAATAAATGTTAGAGGATTAAAAATGCGAATGAATCCAATTTTAAGCGTAGATAGTCTAATATTCTTTAAAAGGTCGATTAACCGCCTTTTGATGGTGAACCTCTTTAAATCCACTTTTTGACAATTTTATGTGTTATATTTGAAAAAATAAAATTCTTCTTTAGAATCGGGACATCAAAATTTACTTTGTGTAAATTTTTGGTATTTTTCCGAAAAAGTTCAATTTTTAATGAATAGTGAAAAATGTTGTATTTCAATTCAAAACCTCTTTTAATATAATTTATTTATATGATTAGATTATCTTTTGAATTGGTTTTAAAGTGAAATTAGAATATATTTTTACCATTTAATCCAATAATGGTTGTTGTAATTAATTTCACTTTGAAATCGGACTTAAACTAGTGTCAATCTTTTGATACATTTTGTTTCATAAAAACACGCTATTTGTTTTGACAGCGGGAATTAATTATTAAATTAATTAATGCAACTTATGTGTTTTGAATTTTGTAAAATAGAAGTAATTTTTGAATTCTAAATATCAAATATAGCTTTGGGTGAAGTTTTGGTAATTTTCTGAAAAACCTCAATTTTTTGATGAATAGTGAAACCACTAAGTGGTACTTATAAAAACTGATTTTTCCGTTTAAATGAAAATTTTTCATATTTGTGTTTTGAATTTCAAAAATCCGACATACATGGTTGTCATTAAGAAGTAAAATGTGGTTCAATGGGATAAAAATAATTTTTGGTGAATAGTAACTTATTAAGTTTTTAATCGCGATTAGAGGTAATTAGTGTAGTATAAGGTAAGAATAATGTTTTAATAAAATGAAATGACCTAGACACATGTCCTACCCTCATTTTATGTGTCATGGCCGACCAAGAAAATCCATGGGTCAACTTGGGTACCCCATGGATCCACTTTGGTTGGAAAAAGACATAAATACCTTTTTATTTAATGTTAAAGTAAAAATGACACAAACATGAGATGTTTTACTAAAAAATTTTTTACATGGGGTTATACAAGTCAGAGTTTTGACTATAAATAGTCATTGGAAAGATAAAAAGATTTACTACATTAGAGTATTTTTTATATAATTTTTAGACGTTAAATAAATTAAATTATTTATGACATCATGATGATGTAGCGATGACCTCATTATTTAACGATTTAAATAAAATGGAAAGATAATGTAATATATAAGACCTACACGTGTCCAAAACTTATTATATGAGTGGATTTAGATCCCTTATCACCTTATCCTTGAATTATATCAATTTGGGACCTCTGAAATGCGAATATCATTTTAAAATAAAGTGACTTTTCTTTACTTTCCAAGAGTGCCCCTCCTCTCCTCTTATAAAAGGCCCCCACCTCTACCTCCTTACCCACACTCCCAAAGCCTTTGGATCGGTCAACCCCTGCACATTTTGTCTCTCCACTTCCCTCTATTACTCCTTGAAGCCTCAATTTGGGCATAAGTCTTCCCAAGGAAGCCTTTGAGCTCAAACAAAAGGGAGTTACCCGATTTTAAGGTAATGTCTTCACTTGAGTCCTTTTGTTTTATTTTGCCTCTCCAAACCCCTAAACTCTTTTTATTAATTTATTTTGTAACAAAAACAGTATCTTAAATATACTAGGATGTTTTTATAAGAATTATTATAGCTACAATTACACACACCTACATCTAATGGTTAAAGAACATACTGTTTCCGTGGATGGCGAATTTCTGCCTCACGAAACGATGATTGTTCAACACTCATATAACACTTTCAAAGGTGGCCATTAAGATGTCACTATATTTATATATGATATATAATATGTTTATGTTTTACTTAATCTTCTGTATTTTTCATTTGTGGCTTACCTTTATGGCTTCCATTATGGGTATACGCGATATCTTCATTTTAGGAAGTGCGGACTACCGCCCCCTCAAAGTGATTTGATTCGTTAATGCCATATGTGGGATGTATAAAGGATGGATTTAAAGTTATTATATATGATGTTATAATGTAATTATAATATACCTCTATATAATTATTATTTCTTTCCATTAATGTATGAGATAGAAATGAAAGTAGCGTTCATGCGTACGTACGACTTACCGTCTCCACGAACGGTGCATTTCATTTCTAATCCCCAAATGTAATGTACTATTATAAGTACATATTTATAATGTATATATATAATTTATGTTACATATAAATGATGAATATAATTCTGGAATTAAAATATACATACCTCTCATTTAGTTTTAATTCCATTAATATGACAAAGAAATGAAAGTATCGTTCATGCGTACGTACAGCTTACCGTCTCCATGAACGGTGCATTCCATTTCTTACCTCTAAATGATTATGTAATATTATAAATACATGTATATGATGGATATATATGATATATATGATATCCAAATCCTGAATATCATTCTGGATATAATGAACCATTGACCACATGAACAACATGTAATTGTAAGAAGTTCACTTTCAACTAAAGAACCAAATATCGACAAAACAAACATTATTAACTTAAATGATTACATAATGTTTATAAAATGTAAATAAGTGATACAAAAGGAATAATGAACTTGAAAAATGTTCTTAATCAAATAGAAATTAACTCAAGTTTATTATTCAGGATGTTAAAGAACGATCGAGTCAAGTCGGACCCGAGGTAATGGATCTTACTCCTCTCTTTCTTTTTAAGTACACTCTTTTATGTCATTCCTTATAAAGCTCATCATTATTGTTATTGGGATGTTATTTTATCTTAATATTACTGTAATTTTTATGTTCATATGATGAGAGACCCTATTCTCTCTCATCAATCCATTTTGGAAGTTTTGAGTGGCGCCGTTAGGCTGCCGAATTTTCGTAAGAGATCAAACCCCTCACTTTCTTTTAAAGTACTCTCCTTTATGTCACTTATTTTAAGCTTCTCTTTGTTATGTTGGGGGATGTTCTTTTATATTCCTCTTTCTGTAAACTTTATGTTAATATGATGAGAGACCCTATTTGATCTCATCAATCCATTTTTGTAGGTTTTATGTGGCGCCGTTAGGCTGCCGAGTTTTCGTAAGAGATTTTTCATCTCACTTTTATTCCCGTGAGATTTATGCTACATTTTCCACAATTTCATTTGAGTGGTGTATGTACTGCCCATTATTTTACTCATTGTGTAATATACTTTCATTTATGAGTATTTAAATCAATGTTTTATTGTCCTTCTTTCACGGGGTGCATGTCTCGAAAGATACCCATGTCGGTAAGGGAACCTTTCACCCTCCTCTTTTTGAAAGACTTCTTTTGTTATGTCTTTTAATTCACATAATATTATGTTGGGATATGTTCTTATATATCTCTATTGATCTAAATTTTATTTCCATGTGACGAGATACCCTTTTTATCTCTCATCAACTCTTTTTCTGAATTTTGAAGTGACGCCGTTAGGCTGTCAAATTTTTGCAAGGGAACTTTTTAACCAAAATTTGATTCTTTGGGATAAACTTGTACTCCTTAAAGATGTCATTCTATGAATATGTGTGAATAACCTCTGATTGTTTTACACTTAATATCCACTTATATTTGGTGTATTCTTTTGTCACACATAATTATGCAATTTATTTATCCTTAAACCAAGGATACCGTCTTTGTAAGGGTCTTCGTCTCAATCTACATTCATTGAGGCATATTTTGTTTTATACACAACCTTATTTTATACGGTGTATAAACCCCTTTGACTTTTACATTTATTCAAAATGAATCTTTTTCTACGAAGCATTTTACTAAATGGAAAAAAGGAATGTTTCTTTTTACGTACGCGGTGACAATGACCTTTTCCGCCGCCGCGAGTATTATTTGGTCTTTGGCTTCCTCAACAAGCCGTAATGTTTTTTTAAAATAAAATAAATACCATATACTTTTTTTGTATTTTGGTATTAAAAATGGTTTTGATAAAGGATTCTATTATGTCAATTTATTTAAATGATATATTGTGATTGAAATGTGGAAATGTTATCATTCCTTTATGTTGGTTTTATGTTTTATAATTTTATAATGGTACTTGGACATTTTACAGGTGGTTACGTGATAAACCATATGACGGGTGGTGCCGTGAATACCAGGATGGGTGGTTACGTTATAACCTCCAATTCATTGGGTATGGAAGTCCGCCGTATGGATATTCCATTTAGTATGTATGGAAGTTGGCCGAATGGCTATTCCATTAAGTATGTGTGGAAGTCGATCGTATGGTTATTCCACTTAAGTATGTTTATGTCCCAAGTTACCTTTATATGTTATGTGATCTTTATATGGGTTTTATGGTAATCTTTTGGTTACAGAAGGGTAAGTAATGAACATTTATTCAGCGAAGAGTTTTTACTACTTCGAAAAGGTGAAAAGTATTACTTTGATAAAGTATACATGGTTCACTTGTTGTTTTGAAAAACTAATAGTTTTCATTATTTGTGTATCTCTTACTGAGATTTTTAGGCTCATCCCAAGTTTTTGAAATGTTTTTCACAGGACTTAGCGTGGAATAGGGTCAAGGATGGGTTCAAGGGAAAGTCATGCTACCTAAAACATGGAACTAGACATGTTTCTTTTTAAGAGTTTTTATTTTATGGAAATTTTAGTAGAAGCGACTACTTTGTAATCTTTTGAGATGTAATAGTTATGTCCTAATTCTCTAAAACTCTAAACTTGAAAAGATCCTCAATGTGAATTACTCATTTAATTCAATATTAAGTAAGGTTTAAGGCTGGGGCCTTATATTTTATGCCAGGAATCATGTTTATTATCTATGAAAGTTTGGGTATGAACTTAATAAGTTATGTTCATGATCACATACCCTTACACTTATCTTATTATTTCACATGATCATAGATTGATATCTCTTATGTTTAACCCTTACTAAGCATATGATCTCATAATTTCTCCTGATACCTTCCCTGAGTTATGAAGAAAGTTTTATGCCTAATATGAGTAATATGTGAGAAGATATTTGTTGGATATGTTGAATATATTTCACCAAATTATTAGATTGTGTACCTAGTCTATAAACACACTAAACTATTATGGTTCTTAAGTGTTTGTTTGTGTATTGTATTGAATATTAATCTAAAAATATATAATATAGATCTATTAATATCCTAGGTCACTATAAATTAAGGTCTCAAAATAGATATGGTTTGGTATATCGATGGATTTTGTGTTGGTAATTTTCTGATAAATGAGTTTCTATAAAGATATCTATGAGATAATAAACTAACCAACCATGTAATCCTGATTTTCATCTACCTGATTGTAGATTTTAGTAGAGTGAATAGTGATCTTTTAGGTGAACGAGATCATATGGATTTATGAGTTTCCCTAGACGATCTTTATAGATCAAGATACCTATTGCAAATCCTAATTTTAGAGGGGACTACTGCAGTAATGTTTTACCTAATTGTAGATGAGTATAATTTTCTATTATTGGATAGATATCTAGACCAAGTGGAATATCCATGTCCTTGAAAACATGATGGTGGATTGCATAGTAGTCATCATCTAGAGCTGGTAGGACTATTTACATTGTTTTAGTTCTCCAAAAAAGTACTTTTCACTCTACTATTGACATGAAATGATTCAAGGACCTGTATGAGAGGCCTTTCCAGCCACCCATATACTAGATGGATATAGGAAATTAATTACATTTTGTGAATAATATAGTTTACATGATTATAATGACTATTCAAGTGATTTAGAATAGGATGATGACCACTAATATCCATTAAAAGTCTTACATATACCATCAGAGGAATATTTTGGATTTTGAGGAGGGATAAAACATTTTCTAGAAAGTTTATGACCAGTGAAGCTTGTGAATATTTGGTTGAGGTGGAAATCCTCCTCTAGGATTTATTACTCTATTCCAGTTATTGAATATGGTAGGCATGGTTTCATACAACTTGGCATTGAACCCATAATTGGATCTGGTAAAAAAAATTTCCATGTGTCATAGATAAGGATATACATGCACTTTCTATCAAATATTATAGAATGGGGATATCTAGACATCGAGGTTAGAGAAACCATTTTAGAGTACCCAATGATTATTGAGGATAAATAGGAGGGTATACATTATAGATGTTTTATTCCACTAGTTTGTGTCAATTGGTCATATGGGAACCTACATGAGATTTCATGGGAGCATGAGATCCTTGTGTGGTCTTATTTCCCTCACCTTTTCAAGTAGATTGTGATTTCTAGGAAAAAATATTTGAAGTTAATGAGGGTATAATGACTCTAGATTTTGTTTTTAAACCCTATAAATATTATTAAATATATTTATAAGTTTAACCATAGTGACAAGGTAGAAATGATGGTGTTTTGAATCTCCAAAAATATATTTTAAAAATATTATAAATTTTAAGGCTAGTGTGCACACATAATTGTGAATTATTATTTTTTCTTCTGAATGGAGTAACAGAAAGGGAAACCAAGAAAAAAATTAAAATATTATATATTTTTTACTCTAATCATAACGTAATTTTCATCTACATAAAGTTTCATAATGGGTTTTAATAATGTGAGTATTTTAGTAGTATATTATTTAAATAAATAAATAAATGGGTAAATTAATTTTATAACCTAAAAATACTCTATTTAATAATATCTTTTACATATCCATAAGGTTAGCCACATGACCTTTTTATTATATAGGAGACTCCAAAAGAGAATTATTTTAGTGTAGAGATAATGGAGAATCCCATAGTCACGAATGAATTCAATAGATAAAGGTAGTGAATTCAATACGAATTAAATTATTCTATAAAAATCACTCCATCATTGAGTTAGGGATTTTTTATTGGTTGTTTTCACTCCATAATTTTAGATTTAAAATAATTTATTGATAATATTTTCTTTATTTATTCTATTTTCATGGACTTATCAACTTAAAAATTATTCATTGTTAATTATTAAATTATTAAGCATGGGTTTCTTTATCTATTTTTTTGAATCCACGCTAAAGATAAATGGTAGAGTTCATGATGGTCATCAATGATACTCACTATTATATTTATTTGGTTATCTCCCATAGTTCTTCTTACTATTCATCATTATCCATGATGTGGTAGGAATTTTGACTATATTTGATCTTGTTCATGTTGTTATATAACCTACAAATTCATGTTGTGGTGGTGAAAAAAACTAGAGATATAGGTTCTTGAATCAATCATAGAATAAAATAGATGAAATGAGTTTGGTGAATGGATCAGGTAAAATATTTCCTGAGGGAATGGATGAAGGTGATGAGTTATAAACTATAGATTCTATTTCTAAGAACCAATGACTAAAAATTATTCTTCAATAGTGGAAAATACATGTATTATTTTTTTTGTAAAATTATTAGGAATGATTAGAGGTTTAATTAGGGTAAGTGGTGGAGAAATTTGGTGACTCGTTGAATCTGTTAACTTCATAAAATTTTCTGAATACAAGACATATAGTTTGAAAAAACACACACAATGTATATCAACCACTATGATGGCTAGGTTATTGGGTGAGATAAATACCACACACTATATTGCATCACCCATATGTCATGTGATCCTACCTATCTAGATATACATATATAGGGAGTATATAACTAGGTTCTATCTTGTACCCTCATAATCTATAGCATAACTATGGATCTATGTATCACTGACTGTTTTCTTGGAATGTAAATTGGGTATATTACTAGGTAAGTATCTAAAACCACACGTCATATTTTCTAGAACCACTTGAAATTTATGTGAATATTTACACACCACATGGGTTATAGTATATGGATAGTTTAAACATAGAAGTTATACACAATGTTCCCTATGGGACATGTTGTGTACCTGTTATGGAACTAAAAAACAACTATATTTACTTAATAATACTTGTATTTGGATTTATGAATAGTATATTATATGTGAATCTACATGTTGAAAATGATGGTGGCCTCTTTTTGGATATTCATGTTATGGGGTGGTGTACTATGAGAAGGTTGTTCTCATCAAAAGTGATTAGCTGATGGTGGGGTTCAAACATGGTTTTCAGTGAGTTTTTGTGGATGGTACTCTAATTTGAAGAAAATTTATTCCTATGAACTATTTATCATTTCATATGTATAGAATGTTTGAGAACCCCCCACACATCCAGGGCATGTTCCTTAATCTAAAGAGCTGGTACTCCACCATCTTGGAGCTTTGGTAGGTTGCTGTCCTCCACTCAGGATAGGTACTTCATATAGTCTCATACACCAATCAGCAAAGAATAACCCCCCATATCTAATTTGGAGAGGCTATAATGTTATACATGTTTTTTATGATTCAAATTTAAGATTAATGAATATTTGAACCTATTTATGGTTGTGTGGATCAAGACATCTTCTGTTACCTTGGGTTTACCTTGATCGTATATAGGTTTCTATTATCCATTTCCCCGAATTTTTGTTTATGATTTGAGTAGTCATTGATGATTATTTATGGATTCCATGGTGTTATACCAGGTATATATAAACTCAACCCTATATAGTGATCTTTCCCATATATTTTTTTTCATTTTCAGCTATGAGGAAGTATAATGGGGCCTTGGTTGACCAGTTGTTAGTGGATCTTACCAGTTCTTAGTGGTGGGATTAAGTTAGCAGGGAATGGAGATTGTGATTCTGTATTGGGACCTTAATTCTATCATATTCTTAATTTGGTTTCCATTTATGTTGGGTGTGTATTATTTTCTTTTACATTGGTATTTATATATTAATATACACCTATGGATCCTATATATTGTTAAAAAATTTATTACATTTTTTTAGTAAATATCAGTAATAGTTTACATTGTTAATGGATGTATAGAGGTTTGTGATAAGTATAAGACCTTTATAATATGGACCTCTATTGGTGTGTTATGCATACTTAGTGCTGGTAAATAGTCACTATCCTATAAGAGGCAGGCATGGGGTGACACACTTAATATAACTCCACTAGTGAGAGGAGAAGTGGGCTTTGTTTTGTCACTGGCCTTATTCTAGATCAATAGATGAAAAGTAACTACATTGAACTTCCCCAGTTCTTCATAACTAATTTGAGATCCTATGTATGATAATCTGTGGGGTTGGAAATAATACCATCCCTAAAGAGCAGCTTAGGTCACAAAATTTCAAAATAACAATGATCTATGGACTTTAAGCTTCATATCACTAATCATAGTTAATTATCTCCTAGAAAATGTCAATTCCCATTAGTGAGTGATCTAATTTAAAAATAATCAATTTTCTAGAAGTGAGGATTTATCTTTGATATCACTTCAACTAATATTCTAAATATAAAAATCATGATGTTTTAATCAGATGTTAGGGTTTGGGAGTGAGGATTAATATTGTACAATTCCCAGTTATGGATTGATTAATTACCAATGGGTGGTGCTTTTATTTTTTTGAGGCCTCAGTTATTCATACATGAGTGGATGAGATTTGGGATTTTATTTTGATGTTGTCGGGTTTATCTTACAGAATGGTTTTTATACATGGTTATTCTTATATGATGTATAATTAATATGACCCATCCGTTTTATCCCACATTTAGTATATTGTGAGGCATCTTAATAACTTGTTTCTCTTCAGTTATAGAGTAAATATTTTTACAGGAAGCTCACCCAATGTTTTTTCCTATATAGTAGTCCCCATGCCTTATTTAGTCATTAGAAAGTGATCAAGGAATCCATTAAGTAAACTAAGACACACCATGGACACTTTTATCACCTATAAATATCATACTTAATCTAAATTAATGTAGGATATGTTCAAAATAATATCATATTTTTTTTAAATCTAGGGCCAAAATCACTTTTTATTATGAAATAAAAGTACTCTTTCTTATCTGAATACAAGGACACCCATTACAAATCCCACAAGCACAAGAATAAGTTTCCTTCTTCATACCTACATCACCACTTTCGCATATCACTACTAGCCCACATCATGACGATATCACCACCACACTGGTCTACACCTAATCAGGGCATGCATCATAAATCTCTAAAGGGGATTCCCATGATTTGATTTAATTTTGAATAATTAATAAAATAACAAAAAAAATTAATCCATTTTCAATTTAATACTTGATAATTTAATTTTTAATTTTTAATGGATTTACTTTTTATTAAAAAGTAATTAATAATAATAACTCATCAAAAATATAAAATAAAAAGTGAATATTAATGGTTTGATCACTCTCTCATACATGAAAAAGTACTTTCGATCATTTTCACAATGGTTCCAGTTATCCTAAAAAGTAATATATGGTTCAATGATTGTAAAAACAATATAAATTAGTGGAATAAACATCTGAACAATTGGAAATAACATTAATCCCTCAATTTTATATTCATGTTCCACCAATTATTATTTTATCATTATTGATACTTCTTATATTAATTTTTTATACACCAGTTTATTCTTCATCCATGCTCACATTTCCTAAAATATTTAATTCCCCTTTGAAAACTAGTACAACGTGGATTTTTTCTATCCATTTCTCATACATAGAACATATTGGGAGACTATATCTAAACCTTATCTAAACCACCTCAAGGTATATGGAATCCCCTAGGACTATGTTTAATAGCCATGGAAAGGAAGTAATTCCTAGGAAGCTGGCACTCATGCCACTCAAACTATTATTCAATATCTTAATAACATGCAATTATACTTGGTTGAATTTGGAAGAATTCTAGATCATATATCATATTCTTATTATATAATTGTTCAACTGAGTTATCAAAATTTAATTTATGGAGGCTTCATTAGTTGGTAATTATACCCATTGGAAAAGTTACCAATGATCATATTATTAAATTCAATTTTCCCTTGTTAAAATGATAATACCAATTAAGTCTCATTCATTAACCACCATATTCCTTATTCCAAAATAAGAGTTTCAGTGGTAATAATGTTACCTATTTATTTTTTACTGTGGGTATTGAGACATTTTTTATAATAGACTCCAATTTTAATTCAATTCTAAAAACACAAAATAATTAAGAAATCCTAATAAAACTATTTATGTCTAAACTAACAAAACCAGTCAACCACAAATATTATTGTCACTTAACTCAATTATTTTAAACATTTATTTTCAATGAAAATATCAGACATAAGATATAAATTTCCAAAAATAAGCAATAATTAAAGAAAAAACCAAGGGATGTTATACATATTTATCCAGGATAAAATTAAATCCCTCCAAGTATTATTTCCATAAATCATTACAGATATTTGTCTACTATGGTACATCACCTTTAAGGACTTATATAATTATACTAATTTAATTCCAACTACTCAAAAACAAAAAAAAAGTGAAAATGTAAGTACTTTTCCTTTTGGAATGAATTTTACCTTTTATGAGATTCATCGATAATGTAAGGTGTAACACTTTAAACACAAACATGGAAAATAATTCTTTTGAATTTGTTTATTATGAACTATTCTAGTCCTTTCATTTTACAATAAGTAGTTCTCATATGTTTCTATCCTAATCTTCTAAAGCACCGTTATTTGAAAAACCCTTTTTTCTTTAGCCTTACTCATATCCATATTTAACTTCTCCATGGATTAGAATTATTTGTGTTTCCACTCAATAAGAAAATTATTATTTTTACAATGAACAATTCTATAAAGATATATACTGAGGGGATCTTGACTATGTTTTTTAAACACACAATGCATCATCAGAATTCCTTCTACAATCCTTTTGATTGGGATATACTTTACTCTCTATAATTATATTCACTTATCAATTTTAAATGTTTTCCAATATTTTTATATATGGATGGTATCTATTGGAGGTCTATTTTTGATATCTATAAAATTTCATGAGTGATACCATATTTTTCTTGTATAAATTCTTGACCTAATCCCTAATGTTTTCATGGGGAATTTTAATCCTTAAAAAAATTTGTGATATAAGAAGGTCTATAACAAAATATCATTAATAAATTTGAGAAGATTTAGATATAATTCACTTAGATGCATTTTCTACTCCAAAGAGGACATAGGTCAATAAAAAAAGAGAAATGAAATGGCTATATAAAATTTACTCCACAAAAATCAAATAGTTACTAAAAATACCAATATCATTGGTGGTGTATCTTATTATTGGAAAATACCTCAACCAAACTGACTATTTATAAATTAGTTAATTTTTTTTGGGAATATATACTAATGATAGGATAATAAAGTCTAACCTCTATGATCTTCCTAATGGTACATTGAGGTCCAAAAAGAACACCATGGGAAAGTGTGTGGTAATAATTTAGTATAGAAGTTCCTTCAATATCCACAATACATATCATTTTCACCTAATCACTATTGATCCTCCAATAAAAGAATACTACAACACATAAAACCATTAATCAGATTCCATATTTTGAAATTATTTTTAGAAAATATTATACATAACATTGATGTAAAAAAATAATTCACATATATGTATAACATGTCACAATACTAGTGATCCCATAGGGATAATCATTGGAGATTGATTCATTCAGAGTTATTTTTGGAAGTACATATGCATTAAAAATGTGGTAATTTCGTTTCATATGGGTTTTAATCATTTTCTAAAAAACATTATTAAAATTAATATCTATGTTTAACTCTTAGAGGAGTATTATCCACCACACTAGAATTAGTTTTGAATCATATGTCATCATCAAGTACTCAATAGATGTGTTTCTAGTGTAAACTGATACACTGGTTCTAAACATGTAAGGAATAAAATTTTCAATTGAAAAAATTATGGATGAAAGTTTATTTTCAAGGGGTGTATAATTTATTTTAGCGAATTATAGTGTTTGTAAGGAATAATTTATCACATGATATTTTCTTTCAATTTTCTAGGTAAAGAAATATCCTCTATCCTTATTCAAATAATCACATAAAATTTTGATATGCTCAACTCATATTGGTGGTCATATGATAGGATTCTTGGTCAATCTATCTTCGAGTTCATCAATTTTTCTATAAATAAATAAAAAAAATGTCAATTTATTTTCTGAGTAGAATTGTTATAGGAAATTAAGTTTTGATAAATAATTTAATAATACTTCAATATATCCTAATGTAACCAAGAAATTATCTAACATGTTTCATTGTGGTGGAGTATGATAATTAAAATATGAAATCAATCATAGAACCATCCATCTCAATTCCATTTTCAGAAATAATAATTCCCAAAACAATCACCTTTTCCCCTATAAAATTGAATATTTCAAATTTGTTTTGTCCAAATTAATTTCAATTCAACAATTCAAACATCTATAAAAATTCCCAATTCTGCTATCAAAATATATTCTATAAAATATAATTTTATCTTGGAATACCTCTAAATAGATTTGATTAAGGTCTGAAAATATTCTTACCATACAACATTAGAAAATACAAATATCTTTGAATACAATAAAATAAATCTTATGGTAAGAAAGTAATGAATTTTGATAGTAAATGTGGTTTTATAGGATCTTATTCTATAATGATAACTATAAAATAGCTAGAGAAACCATTAAGAAAATAGTAATTTTTTTCCAAGAAAATCTCTCAAGAATTTTATTATTAAAGTGAATGGAGTGGTGGTATTTCATGGTAAAATGGATTAATTTTATATAATTAATATATAACATCCACCTTTTTTGAATCCATGTGAGAACTAGTTCATTCTTATCATTCTTTGAAATGTTTATTCCAATATTTTTGAGAAAACTTTTCATGGGGCTCACCCACTCGGAATCCAAAATTGAATAAATAATTCCAATTCTAAAATGATTTTAAAACTATTTTTAAAAAATATCCATTAATGTTGAGTTTTTCCTTCTTTTGTGTTTTTATACAAATTTTTAATTATTCTCATGTAGAATTCAGTGCATGAAAATTATAGGGATAATACCATTTTTGAAATCGAGTGTTTAACCTATGGAATTGAAATTTTGTTTCAAAAATATTTAGTAGTTTATATTATTTTTTGGGTTTCATATTATATAAAATTATCATGGGTATATTATCACCATCCAATTGATAGTTATATTTCATATTTGAGGGTAATAATATCAATTCCAAAATGGGTGGTTTTTTCAATGATGGTGTGAACATGGTTTTACTCAATTTTTCTTCTTATATATGAAAAGAAAACAAGTTAGTAAATGGTTATAAACAAGAAATTTATCTTATCAAAAAACTATTCTTATAAATCATCATAAAAACATTTATCACACACATTTGGTTAAATATTTAATTAAATTTCAAAAACTATATTATCAAAAAAATATCATGAAGGTAAATATTCTCATAAATATTGATTTAATCTAAAATTAAATTATACATATATGTGAAATGATTAAAATCAAAATGACAGAGGGTAAAAAAAATTTCCCTTCAAGAGAAAATTTCAAAGAATCATAGGTATTGAAATTTTTAGTGTCTTTATAAAATTTAATTGAAATATTCCTTTTATTAACATTTATTTTTAGTTCTTGTTGTTTTAATGTATTTCCTTCTTAAGAATATCAGAGAATAAAATGTATATTTTTCCTCATTTTATATTCATGATAAATAAATTTGAAAGTATCAATAGAACCTTCACCCTTAATATAACATCTTCCAAAACACCCATTGGACAGGTAATGAATTTTTTAGCTAACTGTATCCCCATGAGTATTTTCATTAGTTTACCCACCATCAAAGAAGATTAGATCATGTGAGGCAAGAAATTAATAAATTCACCCAACTCCTATTGGTCAATGTAATATAAAAGATTATGGGGGTGTATTTCCTTTTAAAAAATAAAACAAATTAAACAGTTGAAATTATTTAACAGATTGGTGAATTTAAATAATAAAAGTAAGCACAATTGAATTGATAGTTATATTGAAATTCAAAATGATGGTTATTGAAGAAAAAATATAATAATTAAGTGGGATATTTATTTACATATGTTAATTTATTAATGGTTTGATATAATTAAATATTAATTTATTAATCCAGAGAAATAGATTAAAATGTAAAAGATACAAAATGTAAATAAAATATAATGGAAAAAATTTGATCAAAGAGTTTGGTAATATCTCAAAAATAACCCCTATATCACCAACCTCAATTTCCTATCGGTTTAAAAATAACAGACCTTGAAATTCAGGCTATCTAAGAAAGAAATAAAAAACTTGTATAATTTATTGGAATCTAAGAAACTAGGAATAAGACATTGGTTTTTTAATTTACCAAGAACCTAAAAAGAAATATGTTGGTTTTACGAGTATATAAATAACCTAAAAAAAGGTACAATGAGGTATGACTAGGCACAAAACCACATAAGAAATTTTCTCAATTCTCTAGATTGATTGAGATGATGAAATTGAGAGAATGAGAGAGAGAAGGATGAGAGATCAATGCGTTTGAATAAATAAGTACAAAGTGATATAATGTGAAGGAGAAATGGAATTAATTTTGTATTTGATGATATTTATCATTTTATATAGATAAATGAAGTTCATTGAAGATTGATTTCTATATTTTTACACTCTGAGGTTCCAAGGGTTGAGTTTGAGATGTTAATGTGTAATCAAAGTCGCTAAATACTACCATAAATTCACCCTTTGACATGCTAACTCATAACCACCGGCTAGCCTCATGATTCCACCAACTAGCCGATGATATTTATATAGGATTATAGGATGCTAAAAAATCAACTAGGTAGGTAGTGAGAATCTAGTAGACTTTGATAATCTTTTCACTTCCATAGTATAACAACCCTTGATTAACATAAATGGATATTTTATCAATTTAAATGAATATTCCTAAAATTAAAAAAGTTTATGGTTTATGAGAATAATTTTTTAGTTTATTTGAAAACTTGGAAGAAAATATTCAAACTTGGTGAAATATATTTAATGTATCCCGCAAAGATCTTCCCATTTAATTATTATACTTAAAAAATTTATTCATAACATAGGAAAATTAATTATAATAGAGGGTGATCTTAGATGATCATTAAGGGTAAATAAAGAAGATTTATAAGCATAAAATGATTATAAATATAAGAGAGCATGAGAATAAAATTTGAAGAACATACTATACATATCAAAGATCAAGCACATGTTTCATGGCGTAAAGATTGGTAGTTCATAATACATGAATAAGAAGGGTTATAAATCATCATAAATCAATAATGATCAATAAGATCATGTTATATAAGTGTGGCACCATCCTAAATATAGAAAACCATTTCATATGTCAAGGTTAACTACAAAGACCATCAATATAGTGGAATTGGACACACTTTTTTCCCATAGTGGATAAAGACACACCTATTTCTCATTATAGATCATGGAACAACTATTTCCCATTTTGGATCAAGACACAATTGTTTCCCATTTTGGATCAGGACACACATTTTTCCAATTGAGGATTGGGATACACCTATTTCCCATTGTGGATCAAGACCATCACCTTATTTTCTATCATTTTATCATGAGATATAAATAATTACCCAATTAATTATAGGGATATATAGGTCCCACCCATAACATAATTAAATCATTCATATATTTTCTAAGAAATAATAAAATATTCATCATATAATGACACATAATAAGATATGGGTTTCATAAACATCATATCATAACCCATGAAATGAAATTGGTGTCATAAATATTTTATCATATCATAATATATATAAAATATAAAGGTTTCATAATAATTTCATCATATAATAACCTATGAAAAGAAGTGGGTTTCATAATCATTTATCATGGTATAACCCATGGAAGAGAAACAGGTTTCATAAACAACATTTCATCAAAAGAATAAACCATTTAGAGAAATAATAAGAATGATATCCTTGGATCAAAACCTTAGTAAGGTATAAGTAACATAAAATGATGTTATCATAGATGGAAAATAATTTTTAAACATCCTTTAAAACATTTAATGAGGAAAATATCCTATCTTCATTGAATTTTTTTTTTGTTAAAACACAAAACCTTTGGAAAACTATTTTCTTTGAAAATTGTCTTGAAAACTTATAAAGGAAGCATTAAAAACCATTTTAAACACTTTTTTAAAACATAAAAAATTTTTAAAATAATTTTCCTTTAAATTAACTTAAAATATCATTTAATAAAAATTTTAAAACATTAATAAAAACCATTGATTCAAAGGAACACAAATTTCTAACCGAAGACAGAAGTAAATTCATATTTTCATAAAAACACACTCTTAGTTATCTTAAGTACCAAATAGAAGAAAAATGGTACCATTACTTGAATATATCATTAATTAATAGGATATTTTAAAATTTATGATAATTATTGAGATATATGTCATAATATTTCATCAATGGAAGCATAATCAAGAATAATCTCGATAAACGATGAGATTGCAGCAATAAACAATTACCACTTTGGTATCTTTGAATCATGATCCACATGAAAGAATAAAATTACATTAATATTATAAGATCATTAAAGGAATAATATTTATGATAAAAAATGTCAAAGGGAATTATATACACCTTATAAAATAATATAGGTACATAACATAACCTTTACCCCAGAGAAGGATAATTTTAACCTAACTACATTACCAATTTGGTAACTTTTAAACTGTAACCCACATAAAATAATGATCATAAAATTTATATTTAAATACCCATAAATCTAATTATAATTATCATATAAAACATTCAGGTGAATTATATACACTACAAAAATGAAAAGCGTAGTGAATATGGCATAGGTCACGTAGAAGTAAAAGTGAGACTAAAAATCCCCTTACCACTTGAGTAACTTTTTAATCTTGAGATATCTGAAAGAATAACATAAATTGAAACACTTAGTATCATGAAATAAAATAAATTCATGATATAACACATCATTGTTCATTATATACACCATAGAACAAGAATAAGCAGTGAATATAGCATATATCTCATAGAAATAGAAGTGAGACGAGAAAACCCTCATCTTAAGTCTCAACTTTCTTTGTACACGTTAAAAACAATTATATAGTAAGTATAAGTTTATTATAAATATAATTAAGAAGTATATTATTATATATAATACCATATATGATTTTATTATGAATTTATGTTACCTTTTTATTAACAATTTCATGTTTAAGTTATGTTTTGGGTAATATCCACTTTGTTTTTTGTATATGTTTTGACTTGTTATTCTTGATTCTATTAGTTAGATAATTATTTAATTATTTAAATAATTTAAAATGAATTAAATATCATATATATTTATTATTTAAATATTTATAATAATATATAAAATATATAAATATGAAATGGAATACACTGTCCAGGGTGATGGTTGGCCGTACGTACACAAGAATACAGTTTCTATTTTATTTCTATATTAAAATAAAGAAAAAAATGATATATATATATTTGTTATGATATAATTATTATTTCATATATATAATATACATTTACTAAACCCATCCTTAATAAATTCTATGTAAAGTGTGAATGAACCACATCAGTTTGATGATGCAATAATCCACACAACCAAAAAAGAAGTTATTGTATTTACAAAAAATGGAAATCATGAAGTTATGTTTTATATAATATTTAAATAATAATAAATACATCATAAATATCATATATATCATGTAAAAATAGTATGTTCATCATAATTTTCATCCATGATTGGGGGTAAATGAAAAATGGACGACATCGTTTCGTGAGGCGGTAGTGAGTCGTACACATGAAGAGTAGGTTTGTTACCTATTTGATGGAGGTGTGTGTAGGTTTAGGTAAAAACATTATAATAATAAAAATATCAGTATATTGAGGATATTTATGTAATTATATGATCATTTAATAATATTAACTGAATGGGTGTACAAATAAATAAAACAGAATTGCACGCTGAAGAATGTTACCTCTTTTTCAGGTAACTCCTTTTGGTTTTCACCAAAGGGATTTCATGGTTGGATTTATGACCAAATTTAGGATTCTAGGATGAGATTAGTTATTTTTGGAGCTTATTTGGATAGGTTATGGACCATAAAATCAGATTGAGAGGTGTGAAGAATTGAGGGGGAGTGGGTGATTTCCCTTTTATAGTGGAGGAGGAGTGGCAATTTTGTAAATATAAAAGGTAAACACTATTAATGGGTCTACTATACATCATGTGCCTGAAATAATTTTTTATTTTTGATAAAAAGGAGGATATGGTATAAATATTACCATAAAATGTATTGTGGACATCTGTATAGGGTATTTGGCCCCTTAAGTTAATGTGTAACCACTAAGTAAACAGGTTTTTACCTTAATCACTGTAATTAATTTAAATTACATTCACTAATATATATGTTTAGGAACAGATTTTAAAATTATTATAAATTATAAATTATATGGAATCCATTTTTTTAAATTTTAATCATATAAGTGGCAGAAATTATTTTGAAAAATAATCTCACAGATGGGACGAAACAATAGGTTTTTAAAGTGAAAATGTGAAAAAGTTCGAATTGTTTTTATACCCAATTTCCATGTGAAATTTATTAAAATGACCTAAATTGGATTAATTTATGTAATATTTATATAAATATACTTTAAAACCAATTTAATACATAATTTAACTATATAAATAAATTAGACAAGAAAATAATTTAAAATTAAAATTCTGTATTTGTTACAATTCATTAAAAAAATGAAACATCTCAAAAAAATAAAAAAATATCTCAAAGTAAATTATGAAATTTAATTTAAAAAAATTAATTTTATTTTTTTAAATAAAAATTATAAAAATTTCAAAAATTAAATTTAATATAGGTATGCCATTAAAAGGTGGTAAAATTACCTTTTAGAGATATTTCTTTTTATTTATAAAATTGGAATTTTCTTATATTATACCTATAGAATATATTGGATGAGTATAAATAATATTTAATGAGTATATAATATATGAATTTTATTTAAAACATTCATCGAATGTACTATTTATTTTATTTTATTGAGATAAAATGGTGTGTCACGAACCCGCCCGAGTACCCTAGTAACCCGATAACCGAGCTGACCTTACATAACCTGAAGGGCGTTCCCAATCCCCAAGAGTTTGTGACTAGAACCTAACATCATAGAACATGCTAGTGGGAATGAATTTACCACAAAACATAATAGACATAAAAGAGATAATACAATATGTATAACAAAAGGAAGCTCCACTGGGAATAAAGTACCAGAATACAACAAGGAATAAAGATACCAAAGTACTACAACCGAAGTACTAAAATGGAAAACAACCCCAAAGTCCCTAAGGAAACAACTCACCAATTATAAATCTCAATAGTTGGATCCACCTCCAAGAGATCCATTCCCTTTGGTTGAACCTAGAAGAAGAAAATCTATAAACACCCGAAGGAAAAAGTAGGGTGTGGCCCAAATCCCAATAGGATACCACCAGAGATTCCATAACATATTCTAAATATATATTGTCCAATTAAAAGCTTTCAATTTTCAAAATAAACTGGTTTGGTAATTCAAAATCATATTTAAACAAAACATACTATACATTTTCATACTGATGGAAAAATAATTTTAAAGCACGTTCTTTACTTTACAAGAGATAGAATATTTCTAAAAAATAACTTAAATAAAACAGTTATATAAAATAGTTTATGTAAATCCAGAAAACGCTTTTAAAGTAGTTTTACAATATTTTCATACATTTATATCTAAAATATAAATAAATAAGTGAGCAACATGGTCATCTACCAAGTAGGTACGATAGTATTAACTAGCTATAGGATTCCACACTCTCTAAGTTATTATAGAGAAATGAGTATACTCACATCCCCCTAACACTATCTAGAGGTGACTCGTCACCTTCCCATCAGTGATGTGACCCACCACAGGTATGTTTTAGAGTGTTATAATAGGGTAGAGTGTATCCAAATAACTCACATACTAGCTAAGGCTTTCATGTGCTCTTATATGATGGGAAACCTATTTTAAGACTTCTTAAAATATAATAAATACCATTCTTCATTTTCAAAAATTTAAATTTTTTCCATTTAAAACCAAAATGGGTTTTAATAAAAAAACATTCCCTTTACACAAGATAAAACCACTAGGTTTCTATCAAATAATTTTTAAGCCATTTTCAAAAGTTTGAAATCCATTCAAAACCAATTTTATCTTCTTACCAATTCATTTTCACAATTAAATTCAAAAATTTATTTGAATTTTTTATCATAAAATCCAAAATTTAAATTCAACAATTTAAATTCAACAATTTAGATTGGAAAATTTCCATAAACACGCCCCGATTAAATGTAATTAGGGATTTTCCAAATTTATGTGCCAAAATCATTTCAAATATCCCCCTTCACTTGAATTGGGGTTTATTAGTTTAATTGAAAGAAAATTTGAGCAATTGAATTTAAAAAAAATTTAAATAAATTGAGTAATACAAGGATAATCAATTTGGTTAATCAAGATGGTACCACCTACCTTAAGGTCATCGATGTCAACGGAAAAGATAAACCACCCTATGTGGTTCAATGCACCTCCTCACAACCTTATTATCGTAAGCACTGACACACCAATGGTTGACATTCGTCCAGGGTTCCTAGAACCTATACCAGTTACTTTATTTAAAAAAGTAATAAAATATCACATGAAATGATACATTTTATCTCTTTGAATATTTTCAAATTATCGATTAAAATATTACATGCGATAATATTTTATCTCCCTTGGATAATTATAAAATTATTGATTAAAATATTACATCTGATAAAAGTTTCTCTCTCCTAGACAAAATCTGGATTATCATTTTCTATTAATGCATGTGTTTGAAATTATCCTTCAATAGTTCATGCAATTATATGTTTATAATTTTATATTTAATAAAATTATTCTTAACTTTTGATGCAATTATAAAAAATATATATCTAACTATATATATATATATATATCTTTTTAAAATAAAAATAAATAACATTAGATAATTTTAATAAATTATCCCAAGTCTGTTTATATATATATATATATATTGAAATTAATTATCTTTTGATATTAGAAATAATTATTATATGATAATTTTACACAATTATCCATTCAATAATTTTTTGATAATTAGTTTGGATAAAACATGTCATTGTCCTTTGACAATTCAAATAAATTATTGTATGATAATTTTAGAAATTATATCTCAATAAAAAAAATGTGATTATACTTTGGTAAACCTGTTTAAGAATTATCCTTGATAATTTAATTAAAATTATTCTTTGATAAGTTGTTACAATTATCATTTGATAATTCTTAATAAATTTATTTTGATAAATTTATTTAAAAAGAACCATTTAAAATGAAGAAAAAAAAATTGAACAATACATTGAGTCCTTCAAATAAAAAATATGATTTAGGTTATAATTGCTGATACAAATTCAAAGACACTGACATTGTGTAATTCTGATCAATAATGTAGGAGATATTGAATTTAGAACATTGGAATAGTAATAAAAAAATTTAATAAAAAAATTATTTAAAACAATCCTCATTCTAATGTGGTGCACACAATGAACATAATCCTGGAAGGGGACGACATGCCAAATAGGAAATAGAAGATCAGTCACCCACCATGAAAGATCATCAGACCTCCACCGATCACATTTAGAGAAGATTTGGGGTCATATGATCTCTACAAAATCATCCAACACCGAAGGTAAAATGATTTAGATATTTAAAACCATAAAAACACATACTTGAAAACCCCACATTCAATATCCTTTTAAAATCTGAGATTCAACCTAAAATTGAGTACAAAGTTATTAGTTTTCATGAATAAGTAATTATAATGATTTATGTGTCCAAAGGCATTGAGATCTAAGGTTTTGAATCAACCTGTGAACAAAAATGGTGGTCACACATGTTCAAGAAGATGAAAAAATAAAAAAATATTTGATAATTATAATTGTATTTAATTATTAAATTAAATTAATTATTTAATATAAAAATTATATGACATTAAACATCATTTTTGCATAAACAGATACAATTCCTAGGTAAAACACCCCATTCTGGACCCAATAGTGATCTCATATTTCTCATAAAATGGACCGTTTGAGAGATATCAATAGTTTCTTATTAAAAAGATAGAACAAATAATTGATTAAAATAAAAGGGTTATTTTTGTAAGAGAGACATTCAAATGTCTGACACTTACAAATGTTATAGCCCATCTAGGGTAAACACTACATTATGGACCTATCAGTGGTCTCATATTTCTCATATGATGCACTGTTTGGGAGATATTTAATTATTTTTTTATTAAATAATATATTAAATATTATTTAATATTATTATCTCAAGAGAGAGGCTTCCAAACATCCAACTCCTTTGAATGTTATACCCCTATTAGGGTAAACACTGCATTTCAGACATAACGGTGGTCCCAGATTTCTCATACGACACACCATTTTGGAGTTATTCAATAATGTTGAATAAAAAGTTCCCAGTTAATATATTATATTTAATATTTTTATTAATTTTTTACCAAGAATTTAAAGGTCTCATAATCTCACACTAACTCAGTGTGGAACTCTAAAAAAATCAATTTAACATTTCAAGATGATAAGTGACACTGAAGGTCTTTAACACATTTATCAAAATTTCACTGATAAATATATTTTTTTTCTTTCCCATTTAAGATATTAATAATTTAACATAAGAGAGTTCAGGAATACTGTAAAACAATAACCATATGTTACATGGTGTCTTTATATAGAGAAATAGTTTTTTTAGAAAAGGAGTTTCTTTATTTTCAAGTAGTTCTTAATTCAATTTCTAACTAATTGATAACCAAAGTATTCATTTTATATACATGTTTAAATCATATTTTTACAATTTATTTAATATTATTCATAACATCTATTACAAGGGCTAGGTGGTAACTATAATGACATTTTAAGAATAATATCGATATTACATTATAGTTTTGTAAAACTATGTCTTTATGTAGAAAAATCTATTAGGGGAACTAAAAATTATGTATAACACAAGAAAAACATAGTGTTTCATGTATCTCAATCTAATCTAAGTGTTGCATGTAGTGTAAGATCGACATGGTGTTATACAAAAAGTAAGAATAACTTTCTACTTTCATATAAAAAAAGATATATTCAGTGTTGTTTGAAATGAAAAATATTGAATAGTTTAAATGAATTTGAAAAAAATATTTCATGAAATATCAAAGTGTTACATTATATCCCCCTTAAAATGAATTTCTCCCTCAAAATTCATCATGGTTATTAATGGTTTAATAATTGAAAGTTTCTTTAATAAAAACCCATAGTGTAAAAATGAATACTAAAACTTATTTTAAACAGAGAAAGTTAGAATCATAATAGTTACTCAAAGTAACTCATAATTGGTTTACAAATAAGAGAACATTGGTTGGGAATAAAGATTGGACATGGAAGAAAAATGTAAATGATTATAGAGAGTGATAAATATCCTTGATCACCAGTAAGTGAATGATTAATGGAATGTTAAGGACTCAAAATAATAAATCTATGATGATTTATAAGACCATCAGTTCAACATAATTGAAGGTATTATGATAAATCTTTTTCAATATCCTTTTCATAGAGTTGAGGAATTATTTCACTATCTAATAACATAAGGAAATATACATGCTTTATTTTATTCCTTTCCATATGAAAAATATCACCCTTTGGTTATGCCTTGGTCGATTTACACTTCATATGCTACTCCAAGAAATGAAGGTGAATTTTTCATTCATGAAGTACTAATAGATCATGAGGTAGAATGATAAGTCTTTCCATATGTATTTATTTAGATTCATAGTAAAATGGTTATAACTGGTTTTCCAATATGCATAAATCCTCATATGAAGAGATAATAATTTAATCTCTAAAAACCCATCCCAATTTTTACATAAACCATTTATAAATGGTTAGCCTTGTAACCCTTATAAAATATAAAAATAAAAAACTTTATAAATAAGTTCACTAAATAAACTTATAATTGATCCCCCATATATCATATAGTGTCTCTTGGTTTCCAGATTCTAAACATGTAAATACCCTCATCGTATATTCTCTTAAAACATGGTAATAACTTGAATTGCCATAAATCCTTTGAAAAAACATACACGCTTCCTTATTATAAATATTACTACATATATTCCGTAGGTAAAATAAGTTTTAAACTTCATCTATGATAACATAGACCACTTTGTCAAAAAATCAATAATTATTTCCATGGTAATCAATATTATCCAACTTACTTTATCCATATCAATAATCTCTTTATCCAAGCTAAACACAATTTTCTCAATATTGGTAACACATTAAGGGCCACCTTCCCTTAATCAAAATATAATATTTCCGTTAAATCAATTTTCTAATTATTCAAAACCATTCAATATATCCTTTTCAATCATTAATAAAAACTTATACTAAAATACATATATATTTCATGATTTGTATAACATAATCTTTGAATTCTAAAACATATACACATTGATCATCTAACTTTATTCTTAAGAGATTACTGAGGATTCATCATCTTATTCCTTAATACCCCTTTCCTATAATATGAAATATCAATCATGTCTTAAGGTTCATAAATATCAATCTAATCGTTCTTCTTACATTTAATGTAAACAATACAATTATAACATCTTTTACCTTTCATATGTTGTTTTTGGTCCCTTTATCATAAAAAATATAACCAATAATTATACCACCTTCCAGATTCTATTTATGAGATTTATATTTAATGAATATACTTCCATAATGACCATACTTTCCACATCTAAAATATTCAAGTTTAACTAAGTTCCTTTTAGTTCCTTCCATTGAATAGTACCAAAAATAATAGTGTGAGCAACACTTATCATTGTGTAAAAACAAATAATCATGAAAAATCACCTATAGGATGCCTAAATTATAAAAGCATCATTAATCTATGGAAACTTAGGCTTATCCATATAGACATCCCTAGAAATATCCTTAAAAATTATCCATAGGTATCACGCTAAATTTTTCTCATACTAGTTTCTAAAGGTTGAATAAACCTTTAATTTGTTACCAACTATAGAGAATGAGTCTTAACATATATGGATATTACATATATTTATATTAATATTTATAATATTATAAAATTAAATTCCGGAGGACCATAATAGTTTATTTTCGTTATAAACTTTGATAAAAATATTATAACTTGGTGAAAGAACTTCAATGTTTCCCACAAAGATCTCCCCCTTTAATACTTCTACATAAAACATTTCTTCATAACATGGGGAAAGGAAACATAGGAAAGGGTGATCTTAGATGCTCAGTAAGGAAAAATAAAGGAGATATATAAGTATAACATGACCATAAGGGTAATACATGAATCATAAGGGTGATAAATCATTATAAATTAGTGATGAATCATTATATAATGTCATATAAGTATATTACCATATTAAATATAGAAAATCATTTCATGTTTCATGGTTAAATACCAAGACCCTCAACATAGTGAATCAAGACAAACCTATTTCCCATAGTGGATCAAAACACACCTTTTTCCCATTTTAGAATAGAACACACCTATTTCTCACTATGTATTATGAGACACATGTTTCCCATTATGCATTTGGACACACCTATTTCTCATTATGAATTAGGTTGTAGTTGTTTCCCATTGTGGATTAATCATGTCAACTTATTTCCCATCATTATCTCATAATATATAAATATTTACCCAATTAATTGTAGGGAGATGTAAGTCCCACCCTTCACATAATGAAATAATTAATACATGTAACAAAATATAATAAAACATTCATCATATCATAACCCATAAAAGAGATGCGCTTCATAAGCATCATATCGTAACCCATGAAATGAAATTGGTGTCATAAACATTTTATCATATCATAACCTATGAAAAAATGATAGGTTTCATAATAATTTCATCATAGAATAACCTATGAAAATAATTGGGTTTCATAGTCATTTATCATGGTATAACTAATGGAAGAGAAACAAGTTTCGTAAACATCATGTCATCATAAGCATAAACCATTCAGAGAAGGAATAAGAATGATATCCTTAGATCATAACCTCTATAAGAAATAGGTACATAAAATGATGTTATCATAGATGAAAAATAATTTTGAAAGATAATTTAAAACATTTTTTGAGGAAAATATCCTTTATTATTTGAAAAAAAATACATGATAAAAAAAAACATTTTGAAAAAAATTTTCTTAAAAAAGGGTCATGAAAACCTATAAAGTATATTTTGAAAACAATTTTAATTTATTTTAAACATAAAACATTTTTAAGATAATTCTCCATGAAAATTAACTTAAAATATTATTTTAAAACATTTTAAAAAAAAATTTATAAAGAATTTTTTTTGAAATAACATAGATTACCAATCGAAGAGAGAAATAAGGTCAGATTTTCTCAAAAACATTTTCTTAATTATGTTAAGTAACAAAGAGTTGAAAAATGGCACTATTAATTGAATATATCATGAATAAACAAGGTATAATAAAATTAATGATAATTATTAAGAGATATATCATAATATTTCATTAATGGAAACATAATAATGAACAATCTTGATAAACGATGAGATTGTAACAATAAACTATTACCACATTAGAAACATTGAATCATGATCCTACTGAAAGAATAAAATTACATGAAAATTATAAGAACATGAAAAGAATTATATTTATAATACATAATTTTAAATAAAATTATGTAAACCATGTAAAATAATATAGGTTCATAACATAACTTATACCTCAAAGAATGAAAATTGAGACAAAAATACAATACAAATTTGGTAACTTTTGAACCGTAAACCCTATAAAAGACAGATCAAAAAATAGATATGTAAATACCCTTTAATTTAATTATAATTATCATATAAACAATAATTGGAATTATATATATAAAAAATGAAATGATTGGTGAATATAGAATAAGTCTCATAGAAATAAAAGTGAGAATATAAATCCCTTTACTACTTGAGTAACTTTTGAAATGTGTGATACATCAAATAATATAATCAATTGAAGCTTTTAATATCATTAAATAAATTAAATTCATTATATAACATGTCATAGGGTAGTATATACAAAACAAAAAAATAATAAATGGTTAATATAGCATATATCTCACAAAAATAAAAGTGAGACGATAAAACCCTTACATTAAGTCTCGAATTTCTTCGTACATGTTCAAACCTATAATATAATAAGTATAAGTTCATTATAAATATAAATTATAACCATATTATTTTATATTTCACTACATATTATTTTATTATGACCTTATATTACCTATTTATTAATAATTTCATGTTAATGTTATGTTTTGGGTAATATCCACTATGTTTTTTATATATGTTTTGAATAGTTATTCTTAATATGCTTACTTAGATAATTATTTAATTATTTAAATAATTTAATAATTAATTTAAATATCATATATATTCAGTATATAAATATTTAAAATAATATAAAATATATAGAAATATTAAATTGAATTCTCTGTTCATGGAGATGGTAGGTCGTACGTATGAATAGACACTGTTTCTATTTTATTATCATATTGAAAGAAAGAAAGTAAATGATTTATATATATATATATATTATCATTATATTATAATTTATATTTTATATATATCATACAATTTTAATAAAATAATCCTTAATAAATTCCATGTAATGTGTGAATGAAGCACATCACTTTGAGGAGGCGGTAGTCCACACGTCCACAAATGAAGTTACTGTATTTACACAAAATGGAATGAATGAAGTTAAGTTTTATATAATAATTATAGAAGCATAAAGAAATAATAAATATCACATATATCATATTAAAATTATATTTTAATCATAATTCCCAACCATGATAGGTGGTAAAGTAAAAATGAACGAAATTATTTCCCGAGGTGGTAGTCCGTTGTACACACAAATGGTAAGTTAGTTATCCATTTGATTAAAGTGAGTGTGGGTGTAGGTTGAATCATTATAATTAAAAAATATCAGTATATTGAAAATAATTATGTTATTACAAAATCATGGAATAATAATATACTAATGGGTTGAGAAATAAATAAAATAAAAATGCATGTTGAAGAACGTTACCTTTTTTCAGGTAACTCCTATTGGATTTCACCATAGAGCCTAATTGGTTGGATTTATAAAACAATTTAGATTTTAGGATGATAGGAGATATTTTGGGAGCTTATTTGGGAAGGTTTTCTATTATCTAAATGGATTTATAAGTGTAAATAAGTAAGAGGGTGAGTTCCATTTTATTGTGGAGGAGGAGTGACATTATTGCAAATATAAAAAGGTAAACTCTATTGAGATGTGTTCCTTATATCATGTGTATAGTGAACTAGACTTATCATACACGGGTATTACATCATTTTAGATTAATATTTAGTACATTACAATAATACATGCCTGAGGACCATAGTAGTTTAGTGTCTTTGGAAACATGGAAAGAAAATATTCTATCCTGGTGAAAGATCTTCAACATATTCCATAAAGATCTCCACCTTTAGTGATTATACTTAAAAACTTTATTCATAGCCCAGGGAAAGGAAACACAAGAAAGGGGTGGGCTCAAATGATCTGTAAGGGTATACAAGGGAGATATGTAAGAATAATAATGAGAATAAGGGTATGAGAACATGATCATGAAAATAGAATATCATACCCTACATATCAAAGTTCATATATATGAATCATGAAATAAATAATGGTAGTTCAAAAGACATGAATCAGAAGAAAATAAATAACATAATCCAAGAAATAATCACATAGGAATAAAACATGTAATTGTGGCATACACATAATAATATTATATTGTGAACATGTATAAGTAGAAACATGTTCACTAATTAGGTTAAGAACACGAGACCAAGACCTCGCATGAACTTATGGACATTCAAGTAGGTACCTAAATAACATTGTTAACATATAATCAGGTTCACACATAGTATTCAAAAAATCACTTACAATTCCATACTGTTAGTATGGGTTCACTCCCCATAACATCTTTCCAGTCATGGTTCACTCCCATGACCATCTTAGTAGCATGATTTCACTACTCATACCATCTTGGTAGTAATGTTTCACTATCATAGACATCTTATTAGCATGAGTTCACTCATCATACAACCTTGCTATCCTTGGTTTACTACCATGGCCATCTTAGTAGAACGAGTTCACTCCTCATACCATCTTGGTAGTCATGGTTCACTACCATAGCCATCTTAGTAGTCAAGGTTCACTCCCAAGACCATATTAGTCTATCTCATGAAATATAAATCTTTACCCAATTAATTGGAGAGAGATATAGGTCCCAACCATCTCATAATGAAATCATACATACATGTTCCATAAGATCATAAATAATCATATCATAAACCACAAAATTAAATGAGTATTATAAACATGTAATCATATCATAACATCGGGAAAACGATAGTTTTCATAATCATTTCATCATAAACATAACTCATGAAAAGGCGAAGGTTTCAAAATCATATAACCTATGAAATAGAAAGAGGTTTCATAAAGACCATGACATTAAGCGTAGCCCATTAATATAAATAATATGAATGAAACCTTTAGATAATTTCCTATAAGTTCATGATTAAAATAAATGGATGTCATCTTAAATGGAAATTAGTTTTGAAATATATTTCAAGAACATTTCTTGAGAAAAGTATCCCTTCCCCTTTGAAAAATCCTTTTTAATACATAAAACCACTTGATAATAATTTTCATAGAAAATAAATTTAAAACTTATAAGTAAGACTTGAAATCATTTGAAAACCTTTTTCCTTGAAAGATTATAAAATATGCTTCAAAACATTTCAAAAAACTTTTTCTTCGAAAACACCATGAAACATTATAAAGAAATCTTGAAAATGTTTTGAAATTAATTTCATTAAAAATAATTTGAAAACTTATAAATAGTTCTTGAAAATATTTCTAAAACTATTTTCCATGAAAATATTTTAAAAACTTATAAATAATGCTCAAAAACTTTTTGAAAATCCTTTTCCTTGAAAATACTTTTATAACATATAAATAAAGCTTGAAAAGGTTTTGAATTCTATTTTCCTAAAAACAAAATAAATGAATCTTGAAAACTTTTTGAAAAACATTTTTCTTGAAAAATTATTAAATAAGATTGAAATAATTTCGAAAATCATTTTGTTTTAAAATATATTTTAAAAATATTTTCATAAAAAAAAATTTAAACATGAAAATAAGTCTTCAAAGGATTGACAAAAAATAAATCTGTACATGTCATACGAGGTAAAAAGAACATTCCATTTACACAATAAAAAAGACAGAACAATGTCTCGTTTAGAAAGAGGAAAGAATATTCCTTTGAAAAAATTTGTAAAATACAAAAGAGTTAATATTTATTTTAATTATCATAGGATATTAGTAGTATATTATTATAAAACCTTAACAGAAACCATGGTTTTAAAGGAACACATATTTATGACTGAAGAGAGGGTAATGTTGGACTTTCTTAAAAAAAATTATTAACTATCTTATGTAACAAAGAGTATAATATAGTACCAATACATGAATATAGCATGAATAAATAGAGGATATTAGAATTCATGAATGTTTTGAGAGATGTAACATAAGAATTCATCAGAGTAATCATAAATTTAAACAATCTCGAAAGGCGATGTGATTGTCTCAATAAACTATTATAACTTTGTAAATTGGGATCATACTCTCCATGTAAGAAAATAAAATTATAAAAATATAAAAATATCATTAAATTAAGGATATAAAGGATATAAAATTTAAAATGTAAGTCTATACACCTAAAACATATTTTAGGTTCATAACAAAACATAAGTCTCAAAGACAGAAAATTAAGATAAATCATTTTTACTGATTTGGTAACTATTGAAAATTAAACCCCATGAATGAAAGATTATAAAATGGATATGATAATACCCATAAATTTAATTATAATATTTATATAATAAAATTATGGGAAATACTTACACCACAAAAAAGGAAAGGGTGGCGAACATAACATGTATCTCACGAGAATAAAAATTTAAATGAAATCCCCCTACATTGCGTCTTGACTCTTGTCGTACTCATTCAAACCAATAGTATAATAAATATAAATTTATTATAAATATTATAAATAAAAATATTATTATATCTAATACCATATATGGTTTTATTAGGACCTTATATTACCTTCTGGTTAACTATTTTATATGGAGGTTTCACTTCGGGTAATATTCACTTTGTTTTTCATATATGTCTTAATTTGTTATATTGTTGGTCCTAATACTTATATCATGATTAAATAATGTATAAAATGTTATAAATATAATTTATATACATTATATATTTATTATAATAATATATAGAATATATAAGTGTGAAACCGAATACACCATTCATGGAGACGGTAGGCTGTATGTATGGATGAACTCTATTTCCGTTTAATTGGCGTGTTAAGAGAAAGAAAGTAAAATAAATATATATCTATATATATAATTATTATAGTAGATTTATGATATCATATATATCATTTATATTCACTAAAACTATCCTTAATATAATCCATGTAGTCTGTGAATGAATCATATCGCTTTGAGTGGGTGGTAGTCCACACTTCCTCAAATGAAATTATTGTATTTACATAAGATAGAAAGCATAAATTTATGTTCCAAATAAAAATTACAGACATATAAATATAGTATAAATATAATATATATCATATATAAACATAGTTTTCATCTTAAAGGCCAAAATAATAAGTGGTAATGGGAAAATGAAAAATCATCATTTCGTGAGGTAGTAGTTCTCCATACGTAGAAACATTATGTTCATAACTCATTAGATGGTTGTGTGTGTAAGTGTAATTAGAACCATTATCATAACAAATACTAGTATATTTATTATACTGGTGTTTTTATAAAATCATGGAAAAAAATAAAGTGGAAGGGGTGGAGAAGGAAAGTTAAAGAAATAACCTTGAGAGAAGGCATTACCTCTTAATCGGGTAAATCCTTTTGGTTTACTTCAAAAGACTACCTTGGATTTACATATTCCAAAAGGGGGATTAAATAATTAATAGAGGGATTTTGGTAAGTTTATTTTTTTGGTATTGGATTAACTTAAGAGGTTTTAAAGGTGTGATAAAGTGGTAGAGGTGGTGGAATTTTATAGGGAAGGAAAAAGACTCACAATTTCAAGAATCAAGTTAGGTGTACACATTTAATTACCTAAAAAATGTCATAGAAAAATAAAAATCTCAATAATTTTAGGTTTATGGATGAACTATGAAAATCAAATGGGTATTAAACTAGTGTCTAGGACATTTGGGACCTTAATTTTAAGGTTTACTCCATAATTAAGCTTAATTTGTCCTTAATCAATATGATTAATTTTAATCACTTTTACTAATCATTTTGGTAAAAAATTAAATTTTAATTATTAGAATCTAAATATTATAATGAATACAACGGTGCATATCATTTTTTTAAATTACCATCAGAGAAGCGGAAAAATAAAAATTAATGCTAATCCTGTAGACGAGATGAAATAATGGGGTTTTAAAGTAGAAAAATGTTCAAAAGTTTGTTAAGATTTTGTATTAAATTTCAAAGTGAAAATGATTCTAATGAATTAAATTGTATTAATATATGTAATATTTATCTAATGTGACCTTAAAAAAATTTATAATGTCATTTAATATTAATAATTAATTAAACTAAAGGAAGGTTTTAACTAAAAAGTATTATTTTCACTATTCATCATAAAAATGAAGTTTCTTAGAAAAATCACAAAAATTATCCCCAGGATAATTTAAAAATTATGATTTCAAAAAATGAAGTTTATTTTTTCAAATTAAAATTATAATGTTTTATAAAGTTAAATTTATTATTAAAAGTGGTTCATTCAAGAAAAGGGTATTTTTAACATAAAAGGACTTTACTAAAAATCATATTTTTTATTATCAGTATGTTTTATTTATATAAAATTTTTATAAGATTTATTTTAATAGTTTTTATTACTATCCCTATAACTAAGTTTAATGACTAGGTTATAATTATCTCATTCAAATAATTATATATATATATATATATTATATGGTTCATAAAAAATCAGTGTTGCGTGCATTGTATTCCAAATCGATGTTTCATGTAACATAAGCCAAGTCATAAACCAATATAGTGTTGCATGAAACATACTCCAAGTAGTACTCCAATATTGTGTTGTGTGTAAGGTAAGCCAAGTCGGTGTTGCGGGTAACCCAAGCTAAGTGGGTATTATATGTAGAGCAAGCCAAGTCGGTATTGCGTGTAGTGCAAGCCAAGTCACTATTGTGTGTGAAAATAATGTTTGAATTAGTTTTTTGATATATATATATAACTATATCTAGTGTCATGTGAAATGAAACATTTCCAAAACAAAAATTAATTTTAAAAATAATAATTCAAAAAATATCGGGGTGTTACAACGTTCCTCCAATAATTGTCAATTTTTAAGCAAATGAATGATATGGTTGAAATATGGAATGAAAATTTATTTTTTAACATGTTTATTGGCTATTCCCCCTTAATTTAGAGTTTAACCAGTAAGTAAACTCTTTTTTTACCTTAATCATTGTAATTAATTTTAATTACTTTCACTAATAATTTGGGTCAAAAACTAATTTGAACTTATTATAAATTATAATTATTCCAAATATGGGATTTATTTTTTTAAAATTACAATCACATTGTTGATATAAATTATTTTAAAAATAATCTTTCATATGGGACGAAACAAAGAGTTTTTGAAGTGAAAATGTTCAAAAGTTAGAACTGTTTTTATACCCAATTTCACTATGAAATTGATTTCAAAAAACTAAATTGAGTTAATTGATGTAAAATTGATTTAAATATTCTCTAAAACCAATTTAAAAAAAAATAACTATATGAATAAATTAGATGAAAAATTAGTTTTCAATTAAATATTAGTGTTTTTCACTACTTATTAAAAAATAAAACTTCTTAGAAAAATAACAAAAATTCACCGTAAGTATATTTTGATATTTATATTTCCAAAATAAATTTTATTTTTTCAAATAAAAAATAAAAAATTGTAAAAATTTATATTTAAAATAGGTTCACCTTTAAAAGGTGGTAAAATTACCATTTAAGAAAATACATCTTTTTATTCATTAAATCATATTTAATATTATCTTATAACTATCAAATATATTGGGTGAGTATCAAAAATATTAATTGAATATATAATATATAATTTTTGTTAAAATATTTATCAAAAGGGGTTTGTTTAATTTATTGAGATAAAATGGCGTTTATACAAAGAGAAATAGTTTTCTTAGAAAAAGAATTTCTTTATTTTCAAGTAGTTCATAATTTCATTAATAACTAATTGATAACTAAGTGATTCATTTTATATATATGTGTAAATAATATTTTCCTTATTTATTTAATCTTATTTGTAACTTCTATTCCAATGGCTAGGTGGTATATATAATTATATTTCAATAATAATATGAATAATATATTATAATTTAGTAAAACTAAGTCTAGCATGTATTGAAGCTATTGAAGGAACTCAAGATTGTGTGTAACATAATCCAAGCATAGTATAGCATGTACCACAATCTAATATATGGGTTGTGTGTAGCGAAATATCAGTATGGTGTTGCATACAAATCAATAATAACTTGGCGATTTCATATAACACAAACTATATGAATTTTTGCATGAAGTAAAAAATATCAAATAGTTTAAATTAATTCCAAAAAAATATTTCACAAAATCTTAGTGTGTTAAACATAGTCTGGTTGGTGAAACTCTCTACCAGTTAGCTTATGGACCTCCTTCTACTAGGGTTTTTTTACAAATTCCACTGGATGGCTGGTGACACTCCATAAGGTAATAGGTGGTAACTTGTCGTATAGGCTACTAAATATGACCAGGATATTAAATTTTATGCATTTATGTTTCTTAGAATACTCTATAATTTAATTTTTAACATTAATAATTATTATTGAAATAATTAAAAAGGTTAGAAACATGGATGGTTTTTGTGATCATTAAAATAATATAATATAGTGGGGTATAATAATTTCTCCCTTCTAGATGACCAAAAACACCTGGAATATAAGAAAGAAATTTTTGAAATGAATTTCAAAACAAAATATCCCACCCATAGTGAAACAATAAAAAGAAAACATTAACACTATAAAACCTTAAAACCAATAATTACTATACTTTTATTATAAATTTTACACACATTTTAATTAGACAAAAAAAATCATAAGCAAGGTTAATGAAATAAAAAATAAAAAGAAATTATGTTACTATTTATCGATGATTCTTCAAGATAAATAATATTATAATTTCTGATTTTATAAAAAATAGGTAATCCTTTTAATTATACCAAAAAATAGATTTTATTAGAAAAAAATATTTATGTATAGAATAAATCTCAAAGGTTTCTTTAAAAGTTGATAATGAATATTCTCATGATTTAAATGAATCAATGATGAATAATTTTTTTATTTAAATAATTTAGTGATTGAAGTAATGAATTGATGTATTATTTTTATAAAAAATAAACTCAATATTGAAATAGGTTATCTCCACGTGAAAAATTTAAGAATTAAAAAGACAATATCCACCTTAATAGATGATTTTAAAAAATATAAGAGACCATAAACAATGAAATTCTTCAGATAAATAAAAAAGTCATAAAATATTTAAAATTAATGAATGAATTTTTAAATGATACTATAAAACATGAAAACATTTTAGAAATAATGAATTTGAAAGATAATTTTAAAATAATTCTTTTCATTAAAACTTAAAGTCCATTATTATGGATATGAATTTTTATGTGAATAACATAGTTCATATTTATTGGAGTTTATGGCTTGGTGTAAAGTAAAGTCCCACTACTCTTGACCAAAGTAAAGATTAAATTAAAAATTTGACCATCCCATTTTCATGTTACAACCACTAGGTGCATCCATGATAGAACCCTATCCACCCGTTTGTATCCAAATAGAATTTTTTTACTGATATATTAAACTCACTTTACTTTACCATAGATTATGGATTTTTTGAAATCATAATATCTTTTTAAATAAAAAAATTGAAACAAGAAAGGATTTTAAAAATAAATAATTATATAAATATCATGATTTTATTATTTAATTGATAATATTCACAAGCATACTCTAAGAGACTCACCATTAATTAAATAAAAATGATCTATATAAAGGGGTTTGATTAAGATATCAGTCAAATGATGATTTATGCTATTGAAAAAAAGTGTAATATCACCTTCTCAGATGTTATCTATTGAAAAGTGGATCCTATTATCAATTTTATTAGTGAGAGAGAGTTTAATTGGATTTCAATTAATTCTAATTGATTTTTTTCACACCTAATATAAACATGATTGTAATTCATCGCACAATCTATGAGAGTGTGTTTATTCAAATAATTTGTTTGCTGTAACTTCCCATGGATATATATTACACTTCAACTATATAGAGGTAAACCGAATTTTTCTTCTTAATACTATATGAGATAAGTTAATTTCCATATATGTGTTAATTACAACTTTTAGTTTTCCAATCTAATTGGCATCCATGAAAATCAACATCAGAAAAAATTATACGTTCAAAAATGGTGTCAATTGAATAAAATAAACCAATATTTTTGGAACCATTTAAATATATAAAAAATATATTAATATCATTAAATGTGTTTATTTTTTATTTTATTTAAAATGAGAAAAAAAACACTTCACAAGATGCTTGGCCGAGTCATAGTATGTTAATGAATGATATCAATCATACCTCTATAAATATTGTTGTAAACTGGTTTACCATCTTTTTACAATGTTATATTATAATAATTTATTATAGGTTTCTTTATTTAATTTACTTTATTAATTATAATATTCCATAAAATTTCATCAGTGTATTGTCTTGGACCTATAAAAACCCCTTTATTATTTTGAGAAATTTTAGATCTATAAATATTTATGTTCTCCCATAAAACCCATTTTATATTTTTCTCCTTAAATAAAAAACTTCATTATAGATATATTCTACAGTATAACCAAAAATAATATATTCAATACAAATTTTAACAATTAATAAATCATTTGAAGTATATTTTAAAAACAAATTGAAATAATTTTTTTTGAATTTTTAAGATCCTTTTCTGAAATAAATTTAGTTATGAATCTGTACCATGCTGATGTTCCTCCTTTTAAACCATTTTTATCTTTTTTTAACCTAAACACATCATTTTAAAATTTTGAATCTTTAAAACTAAGAGGTGGTTCAATATAGATATTTCCATAAATTAAACAATTAATGAAAAGAGTTTTAACATCCATTTAAAAAATATTAATACTTAAATGAGCAGTGAATGCCAATAAGATTTTAATGGACTCATGCTTAGTGTTATGTTTGAAGGTATATCCATAATCAAATCCATTTTCATGATTATAAAATTTCTTATGAGTCTACCATTGTTATGATTAGTATTAATTTACTTATCTAATATATATTTATATATAACCCATTTAGTACCAATAATGGGATGACCATCAAGTCATTTAACAAGTGTCAAAACTTTTTTCCATGTGAATTGGATTAACTCCTGTGTCATTATAAGTACCTAATTTCATCATTAATGGAAAACAAAATATTTAGGGGTTATATTTGTGTAGAAAATAATAATGTTCAACCACATTTAAAACCAATCTTATATTAAGAGTACCATTTTGAAAAGAAATGATAACATTTTCTAAGGTATGGTCATTATATTTTACCCATACCTTGGGTAAATGGATATATGATGGTTCTTTTAAAAATTCAATTTCTTTTGTAGGAGGATATTTTTTAGTTCAAATTTTCTACATCAACCACAACAACATCAAATTGTTATTGAGGTATATGATAATTCTAATTAAATTTTATTTAAATTGATTCTTATACGTTATAGGTACTTTTATTAAAGACTCAATATTATTTACATGAGTTATATTACCCATTAAAAATACCTTCCTCATGTTTTGGTTCAAACTTCCCAAGGTTTTCATTTGTGTTAAGAGTACATCATTTACATCCAAATACTTTTAAAAAGATAACTTTATGATTTTTTTCCAAAGTTCACAGGGAATATCTTTAAGGAAGTATCTTATGATAACACCAATAATGGTATAAAAGTGGTGTTGACCACATCGAATAAAAAATATTGAGGTAGTTTAAATTCATTAAAAAAATTGTTCATGTAATTTCTTAAATATTCCAATTACATCTCATAGAAAACACATTTTTAGAGTACTTGGATTGGAAAAATAATGATTATAACCATTTGAATTATAAATTTCATCAAAATATTTATTATCAAACATTTCCATGTGATCATTTTGAATGGATATTATCTTATATCCTTTTTCATTTTCATCCATCTTGGAATATTTAATAATGACTTTAAAATACTCATTTTTTGAGATATGATATAAACAAATGTAAATCATTAATAATCCTTGATAATTACTAATGTTTAATATAGACCTCATACACAAAAAACTTATTTTTTCACCAAAAATATCAAGGAGAATAATATCAGGGGCCTTAGTGGTGGACACTAACTTTTTATATTTAAAGGATGTATTTGTTTCTTTCCATGTTGGTAAGGTTCATAAAAAATGTTATTTTGAAATGAAATTTAGTTAAATCTTGTTCATGATGATTTAAGTATAGCCTGATAAGTGTGTGTGTGGTACAATGAATAAGAAACCAATTCAAAATACATGACTTGATAAATTTGTTCTCTTAAAAATATTTCATTTTGATTTGAAAATGATTTTAAATTAATAACATAATTATTTTGAAAATTAAAATCTTAAAATAAGATTTTACCTTTGGAATAAAATACTTTAGAAAAATAATATTCAAAATATACTTGAAACCAGTTATCATAAATTTTAAAAATTCTTAGTAAATTATGATTTAATACTTCAAAATATTTAATAACATAAAAAATTGAAAACTTAATAGTACCTATACCAATTATCTAACTCCTTTAATTATCATCAAAAGTGATGTGGCCTCTGTATTTCTTTTAATGATGATGGAACTGAATGTAGTCACTACACATGTGTGTTAAACACCCTCTATCAATATTCCATGTAGTTTATTAGGATTTTCTCTTGATAAATGTTTCTCATAATAATTTCATGAGACTAAGGCCTATTTTATCCACATCTTGGCTCCACATATGTTAGCTGAAGAAGATTTTGGAACACATACTTGTTTAGCATATGATTTTACATAATAATTCTTAAAAAAGTATTAAAAGTGATATGAATGGACTTATCCCACCCATAATTATCATTTTAATAATCATATTCATAAATAAGATTTTTTTTATAGTTGAAAAAAATTTATCAAACCATTTCAAAGGTACTAGTATTTTTTGAGGTGCTAGATTGATTTTTGAATGTAGTACTGAAACAATTTTTTTTTGTTATTAAGAAATAAGGATTTTTTTAAAACCTTTCAAATCAATGGTGAACTTAGAAATATAATTTTTAAGATCATTAATTATTGAATATAAATTTTAATCATTTTATTGTTATTTTAATTTCAATGAAAACTCCTCATTTTCATTATCAATTTGATTTATTTTAAACACAACATGATTAAAATTATATTTTTAGTACTTTAATTTTTTTGGTATGTTTAATAAATTAATTCAATAAATATTCATAATCTAATTATGATTTTGAAAATGAAGGGGGTGGAATAATTAAAAGTGGATGATGTTGGTGAATTAACTTCATCACATACCTCAGATTTGACTATGATACATTTTTCTCTATTGTCAGTTGAATTGGAAGAGGATGGAGAATAATCACATACTCTCCATGTAGAAACATTGAAGGAATTTTGTCTTTTTTAAAATTTATTTTTGAGAAATGGGAAATCCAACTTGATGTGTCCATATTTGTTTCAATGATGACAATTTACCTCAAATTATTTCCATTGAGTAACTTTTTTTTTCATAGTGGAAGGATCAATTTTTCATAATGAATTTGTTTAATTCATTAGATATATGTACCTTCTCAGAATCACTTCTAGAATAATAATCATCAGTTGAATTAAAAGGAATTTTCTTATTTTCTTTCAAATTATTTCCTTTTATTTTAGATTTTTTTATTCACAGTGATCTTATAAGTCATTAGGGATTGAATTAGTTAATCAACCACCATTTTTAATATATCATTAACTTCTTTATTGTCCCTACCTTGGGTGCTAAAGAAAATGGAAAAAACCAATGCATCTTATTAAAAATATTCTCTATATAAATATAACTATTAAGATATTTTATATAATTTCAAATGTTATTATATCAATTAAAAATATCATTAATTGATTTAATATAATGCATAAAAAACTATTAAAAGTAAATGATGTGGAAATAAAATAAATTAAAAGGATCTTGAATAACTAAATTTGGATCCCCTAAATATCCCACATTATTTTATTAAGGGTTTATAAATAATAGACCATGAATTTAGAGGTAAATAATAAACATAAATAAGAACACAAACTCTTTAATTTAATTAATTATAAGAAACATGCAAGAATAAATTAGTTTTAGTGGTTTACCAAGAACCTTAAAAAATGAAATTGGTTTTATAAGTTTACCAAGAACCTAAAAATAAATACAAGAAGAGGTGTTCTTAATCAAAAACCCATTTTATAAGTGAAATAAATTCTCAGTAATGATAGAGAAAATATATATGAGAGAATTAATGAGAGAAATATGGGATATCAAAGTGTTGGAATAAATAATTACAAATAGATATCAAGAGGGGGAGTAATGAATGTAATTTTATATCTTTTACTCATTTTCTTTCCCTATAAATGAATGAAATTCCTTGAATATCTATTGTTTCTTCATTCCATGCCTTCCATGGGTAGTATTTATAGAATCCCAGGGTCCAAGGGTTGAGTTTGAGGAATTTTCTTCAAGAAAAACCTATTGGATACTTCCATAAAATAACCATTTTACTTCCCAATTAAGTGATATTATATGGCCAACTAATTCCACTGGAAAGATAGTGGGCCTGCTGTAGGATACCAAGCTATTGCACACTCTACCGGGTATCCAATGAGCTTCACTGGGTAGATGGGGATATTACAGTATACCGAGTGGTTCTCTCTTGTTCCACAGGTTTTTTGGTGCTACTCCACTAGGTAGTTAGTTTACCACCTGCTGCTTGGGTGATTCTATACAATGACACTAGTTGATCATTGAAACTCCATTGGAAAAAATATAGTAACATGATATGTGGGATATTTCATATGAATACCATACTCTTTTTGATTCCATAATATTTTCTAGAAAAATCTCTATTTAATATCAATCCTCAATAGATAGAATTAACATAATTAAAAAGGATATATACATGGTTTGTGTTTGTTATTATTAAAATAATCTAATAGAGTGAGTTATAACAAGTAACATAACAAATTTTTAAATTTCATCATTCCTATTGTGAATTGGATAGTAAAGGTTCGTCAATATTAAAATTTCATGGGAAATTTTTGTCCGATTAAGGTAGAAAATTTCCTACTGAATCTCATCCTCTCATCTCTATGAAATCTTTTTATCATTATATAAAATTATTTGATAAATTTGGAATACCTTTGATTTTGAATGATTTTTTTTTGATTTGGGATCCTTACTTAATTTTTTTAATGGAATAAAACATATCTATTTATAGGGATTTTCATTATTATTGTTTAGTGGAACCATCCTTGATGGTAAGGGTGGTAATGGTCAAAGAAGATCCTCCAACTTATATTTTCTTCTAACCACCTTAATTGGTTGTGTATTATTGGGTGCCTCCAAATGTGGTTCCATAGGACCATGCTCCTCTTTAATGAGTTGTACAAATTCAGCTTGTGAAGCGTTCCTTGATTTCAAGAATGGTGGGGGATGATATATCTACTAGAATAAAATCTATTATTACGTTATGGTAAAAAATACATTCTATACCATTGAATATTATTTGATACAATGATTTTATTGTTTTTGAAACTATCTCTCATATGAGGAATTATATTACTCATTTACCTATACTTGAGTGAAGAAATAATTGTATGGAACCTACAATTTGAAATATTGGAATACAAAAGGGGGTGTCATTGGTGGTTTACATTCAATGATTAGTGATAATCATCACACATGATATGTCACTACAACAAAATTATATTCAATTAAAGTAGAGTTAGAACCTTTTACGTAATGGAAACCCTTATAGAAATATTTACAACTAATTTATGTGATTTCAGATAGTTCTTATCAATCAATTCCACAGCCTCTATTGAATATGTTTCTAGAAGAATCATCCTAATAAAACATAAAATATATTTATATAATTATCTAAAATGATATTATATAATATAAAAAATAAATTGTTCTCTTATATAGGTTAATTTGGAAAATTTTCACATATATTATTAAACCTATCATAATAAGCATAGAGTATTTCTCACCAATAATTAATTCTATTATAGATCATTTTACACAATATTGTGCTCAATAATTCATGAAGAATGTTTCTAGGAATTATCTCAAGAGTTCTTCTTAGAATTTAACATCACCAAATTATATATTATATATCCATTCCATTTTTTAACACTCCGAAAAAATGTGAATTACAACCACTTGATTTGAGATCCTAGAACACCTCTCCAATAGTAGGAGATCCAAAAATTGTTGAACTCCTTGAAATTTTCATTGTGGCCTTCTTTTGATAAACCAAAAAAAATGGAATAAGATAAATAAATAAATTATTAATATCAAAATATATATGATTAGTTTGTAACTCTTTCTTAGTATTTTTATAATTAATATTATGTGAACACAAAATATTAAGTGTCATATTAAGGGGTGTTATGTTCTCATCATTGTTATTTTAGCTTTAAGTTGTTTTAAAAGTATTATTATATGTTTATGTATAATATATTAAGAAAATATTAACAAACAGTTTTTTGGTATATTCAATATGTCTCAAATTTTATGCACCTTCCAGAAAATTTCTCTCACCATCAGGATTAAAACCTAATAAGTTATTCGAACTAGATATAATCATGTAGTGGAAACATATACTATAAGGAAAATATAAAGGAAAAGTGGATATTGGCTCACCTACATGGAAGAGGATCTAATTTATTTACTCTTATATCACGGTATGGTTGAGAAGTACATGTTTTGAACCTAAATAAAAATGAAATATAGTGATGTGAAACAAGATATATCACAACTGGTAGTTATCCTCAGAGTTTCGATTGAGTGTGGTTTCTGGTGATTATGAGAACCATATAACCAGGTGTGTTACTTACTTATTAAAATTAAAGATCATTTTAAATAATTTTTATTACTATGGAATTTTCTCAGTTATTACCTCTACCTTACCTGCAAAATAATGATTCACTCAATTAGAAATTCTTATTCTTTCTATTTAATTGGTTAAACTTTCATCCAATTACTCTTCCTTATTTTAAAGGGATTAATTAGGGATATTATATTAAAACCACATAACCTAAATTTACCTCAAAAAAATAAATTAATGATCCTTTATCACAAATTAATCAACCTAACCACACCCCGTCATAAAAGATACAATGATGAAAAAGTGGCTATGTGAAAATCGAATAAAAATATGGGAGAGTGAATTAAAATTTTCTAAATAATAGAGGATATTACTTAATTATTCCCTAAAAAAATACAAAAATACTAAATGAAATACAAATACATATAAATTCATTATAATTAAAAAAATGGTTGGGGAGATATCATTAGCACAACCACAATTTGATTAGATTTCTATCACTAGAGAGACAACAATAATGTAACAAAAGGAAATGAAAAAATAGCTTACCTTTTCAATACTAGACAATATTCATTTTTATTAGTAATGATAATTTTTTCGAGAATATTTATAGGTCTAGATGAGCTCCACATAAAGGTCAAATCCCTGATCTCCTCAACGTGGCATGAATTACATTTCCCTGAGTGCTTGGATGAATGAAGAATTACTTTGGTCCGAACTAAATCCTCCTCTCCATATGATGGTTTTCCATATATAATCTAGTCAACACTTTTTTTTTAAAATTTTCATAGGTAATGAGAGTAAAATATTACTAGTCTCCTCATGCCTTGTGTGGACCTCGTATGTCATTATTCATCAATGGAATCATAGGAATTCCTTGACACTTACTTAGTGTTTCTTGAATGATATGATATCCTATTCTTGATGATCTAAGGTATTTTAATTAGTATCTATTTTTAATGGCATCTTGATTCTAAAATTTTATGAGTAATATATCATCATTGAATTTGAATTTTATCTCTAAAATTTCAACTAAAGATCTCTTTGAAAACATTGAATATCACTTCAAAATTCCATATTTTTTAAATGATGATTTTTTATGAAGTGGGGATTGAATTTATCATAGCACTTTTAAATATTATCATGTAGTGAAAAATTGGAATGTTTTAATATAATATGAGTTTTTAAAAGTTGATATTAATATTATATGGCTTGTAGTCATGGAATGGTTAATCAAATGTGAATAATGTATTTATTCTCACACTAGCCACCAGTAATTATTACATTATTTTATGAGACATGGGGTTTTAATCTGATATGGTAGAGGTTATCTCACCCAATTACCTAGAATTTAGGATTATTCCTATGTGAGGTAGACTTAATCTGACATATCCCCTTTGTCCCCCCATTTAGTTTAACATAAACACTTTTAGTCATCGGTATTTCTTCCACCATAGTGTTAATCTATTGTTGGGAAAATCACACATGTAATATCCCTAATAATTGATCCCCATGGCTAGTTAATAAAATGAAAGTTCCCAGAATACCCATTTATTCATCCATTAAACTACATAGAAAATTTTATAAACAAAATATATATCAAAAGTCACATGAATTAATAATCTTAGATAAATTAATCTCTATTAAATATTCCATTTATTTATAAAAAATGAAACATAATGGTAAAAAATCTATAAAAATTAAAAAATTAACAAATAATGGATTGGTCAAGGGACTAAATAATGAGTTGCGTATTTTATGGATAATGAAAATGTTGGTGATGATGATGTGGAGTTGAAGAGACACACCATCAATTATGTGATTTGGATTTACATTGACCCTATCATTATAAATTTAACATTCTCAACTCTATATTGAGTTATCATTTCCATGATGTTTTGAGTGGTGTGATTAAAAGTGGTAATGAACCTAGGACTCAGTAGTGAATTAATTCAATATTTTTAATAAAAAATACTAAGTTCGATATTAAATGATGATAATGACTTTTCATAAATTCTTCTTAAATTATCCAATCTATATTAGATAATATTCATTAAAAAATATATATTTCATTGTGATTAATTTTTAACTATATGGTTCCAATATAAAATTTATTATCATAGTGAATCAATTGATTCATCTAACAAAGAAAAATATCTAATATTAGGGAATTTAATGGAATAAATATTATATCTTTTTAATCCCCTACAAAGGAGTTGTTATCATACATAAAAATATTGTTATAATAGGTATAATTAGATCAAAGAGGTTCAATACCTGTGAATTTATCTACTGGTGTTATCTTGATAAATTTTTTATCCCCATAGAGAATGATATAAATATCAAGGGAGTTCCACTCTTTGATGTGATCAATTATCAAATTTTTAAGAACATAATTAGTTAATATGTATGATCTATTAGGATTTATTTCTATTTATATTTTATACATAGAATTCATGTAAGGATTACAATAGAGATTTATTTAACTAATATGGAAAATCAAATCCATAATGTCAATGATAAAATTTTAAATTCACTCAAACCCTCTCCCTTGATGGAAGGACCTCTCGAATCAAAGGAATTTTTATTCCCTATCTTTTCAACTCATTTACGGATTATAAGTAGCCATGTTAATTGGTCAAATGACCAAATTAATTCTCCAATAACAACACATGGAGTGGAAGTATTTAAGAGAAGAAATCGGTAGTGGTAAACTAGAATGAATGTGTTGATGCCAAAAATGTGATTTTTCTATAAAATGTGGGTTTTTTCATAAACCAAGGACTTTTTTAACCCTAAGGACGTGTTCTGATGACTCCTTGAGGGTCTCACACAACTTAATATTTTTGTGAGAAATGTGTGTGTTGATCATGTAAAGGACTTACAAGAAAAAGGCGATGTTGGGAGGACATCGTTTCACGGGAACCCTAGGGAAGCCATGATTTTTTAAAGAGATTTGTGTATAAGATAGAACCCTTTCATGATACCATATATGTCACATGAACCATTTTCATATAAAAATAGATGATAAAAAAGATGCCTTCTACCCTTCACTCATAATGGAAAAGGAACAAGAGTAATACAACATGCTTTGCATGACCTAGATATAGATGTGTGTCATTGACCACCCATTTCAGCTATAAACAGAATCCCCTCCACCTTAGAAAAAGGCTCTGGAAGGTGAATCATTGAATATGGATTGTAAAACCCATACTTACTTAGTGATCATGTAACCATGAACTTCATGGAACACTGAAGGTAGGGAAATTTCACCCCTGACCTCACATGGGACCCAACTTAGCCTAGCTTATTTAGATATTTTGTCAGGAAACATCCCTTAAAAGATAAATTGGTGTGGGCAAGATGACTTGCCTTCATGAAACCCCATGATTTGTGTAACTCAAGAAGTTACACACACCTATCTCTTTATGGAACATACCTGTGTTGGAACCCACATTTCTCAACACTCTATTTTCACAAAAAACCTATAGATTTTCATGCAAAAAAATTTAGGCCCCTAACCCAACATCCCCTATGAATCTACAACCTAGACCATTACCTTACCTTATACTCCTAAATATAGGTATCCTAATGAATTTTTATCCTATGAATTGGAACCCTAACATCAAGAACCATGATTTCAACTCATCTATAGTAGTGTTTACACAATGCCCCTCCAAGAGGTGCTTGAGAAATAGACACTTAAGACCCAAACGTGGAATCAACATAGTAAACTACTGAAATTTACTCATAGGAAGACCTTATGTAAACTCTTCCTATTATAATTGAAAATAGACTCCTCCAGTGTAGTCCCTTCCAATGTCCATGCTATAAGAAGTAAAATGATCTATTCAGATGTCCTAGTCTTATGATATTAAACTATATGAAAACAACCTCAGCACATGATGCTAAACTTTAGCATTAATCTGTGTGATCAACATGAGATTTTCCATGTATGATCATGATGGGATGTCACTCCTCCCCATCTGTGGGTTGTCACCTTATAGACATTACCACTAAGAAACATTCACATGTATGCCCCACCCCATCCCCCATTTATGTTCCTTTCATGACAACAGAGTCCTTACCGCATGACATTATACAACATGGACTAGTCATGCCACATGAAATTAAACTTTATCAACAAACTACAAGGGTTTTTTCCCTATTTATTGATTGGGTACATATGTTGCCTCCATGTTGTTCAATCTTGAAAACTCAACAAACATATGGCACCTCCATGAGGTTGAATCCCAAAACCCCAACAATACCATGAAATCCCAAGTGTGAAATGCTCTCCCTAGGGAAACACTTAACCAAATACAATGTGTGAAATCTTTCCCCTGAGGGACACACTTAAACACCTCCACTATCCCGAGAAGTCATTAAACCTATGACCTACCTATCCCCAAAATACATTAAACATGTGACCTACTAGTCCCCACAATGGTAATTCATGTGACATACCTATTCCCAAAATATATTAAACCAGTGACCTATCTATCATCACAAGATGCTAAAATTGTGATCAACATATCCCCATAAGATATTATATTTGTGACCTGCCCATCCCCACAAGACTTTAAAAATATGACATTATTATCCCCAAAATGCCTTAAACTTGTGACCTGATCTAGAATATCTACCCTATAAAATAAAATTTGGATGCCTAAGGTAAAAATACTTGGAATACTTACACCCTTATAATCAAATACCCTAAGGTCAACACATGATGCTATATTTTCCACACCTATGATACCACATATGATATTCCCTCAACTTCAAAATGAGATTAATTATATGATTCAAAACAAACCCAATATCTCATGATTCCTAGATATTCTCAATGCTATAACCTATTGAAACCAAATGATTTTAATATATGGAGACTAAATGATTTTAATTAAATAATGACCAAATTATGATGGACATGTGAACATGTTTTAATAAAATGACTCAAATCTATGAGGGAGACCAAAACTATGTGGCTTGATCCAAGGAAGAATCCAAGTAATGAGAAACTGGCATCCCATCATCCTTTGTTGATGAAGGATATGAAATCATCGATTAAAGTGATAGAAGACACCCACCTTTAGAAAGTTGGAATGTGGGGAAATAAATAGCATGTTAGTGCTAGATGGGAATATTATGTATAGCCCCAAAAAAAAGTTTCATATATAAACATTGTTCACACAACATGAAATATAATCCTTCAACTATAAGGAATATTAAAATTAGGGATTAGTCATATTTTCATGCCATCAGATCAAGATATTTTGTTTTAGGTGCCACTAAACAAGAGGGGGGACCAACATGAAACTCTCTTGTGACTTGGGTAGATAAAATTGGGAATCCTCAATCTTCTACATCACTAGTGTTGATCACTCTTCTATTTTAGAAATAATGGTTTACATTGAGACATTTAGAATCATATTCTTCAGATATATTATGGTGGTTGATCCCATGTACTTTATAGGACCTAAGATATTGTATATTGATGATGTAATGAAAATATGTGGGATTCATGGGGTATATGGGTGTGTAAATCCTGTAAAATTATGTTCCTTCCTTGAATATGACAACATCTTTAGATACTAGGAATATATGCCCCATTTCACCCTCCTAGGTCATCTGGAGGATGGTGATCGATTCACTTATCTTCCAATATGAACTTGAAGGGGTCATTCCAACTGGTGATATGGACCAACATTATATCAAAGCAGCATCACCTCAATGAAACTGCTTCCCCCAAGGGATACCTAGGGAGAAGCCACCACCCATTACAATGGAAAACCACTTATAGAGTCTCTCTATAGAGTGATTTGAAAGCTCATTCCTCTATGCGAAAGAGGTAGTGTATGTTCAAATAGTACTAATCATAGAAACTTATCAAGAGATAACTAGGTGGGCTCCCACTAGGAAACTTTAGTTCTAACATTGACCATTTTCATAGGTTGATGAGGGGCTTGACTTCACCCCTACTCCACTAACCCTAGTCTAGAGCACCCGATGCAGACACCAGGGTAAGTCCCAAAATATTTCCTAATAAGAGGCATCTTTGGTAACACTAGTTCCCTTGAAACTACTAGTGTATCCCATGACATCCAAAAAAATGTTGAACATGGATATATCTTCACCCACTTGGGATCAATAACCCAATTTACTCTTAATAATTCCAGGTTAACTTTCTCTATTGCTGCACCATCGAAAACCATTATCAGCCATCCCACGACAAGGAATACTAGTGCGATGGTCCTACCTACACCACCACCAACCAGTACTATGGTTCTCCCCACACTACCATAAACTAGCATAGAGGTACTCCCCATGACTTATAAATTCCATGCTTTAATAAACCATGATGAGTTAGGAGGGGAATCACCCTCCTTGTGGTTTATTCCCACAAAGTAGGTTGTAACAAACTAGGACAGAAACCTAGAAATTCCCAATAATTGGACATGGGAGTATTATAATACCTTAAGAGATAAGACCATATAAACAATTGTGTCATAATAAATCACTTAGACATTGAAATTATGGATGAATCAATGAAGGAGACTTTAACCCCCAGTGCCAGAGTTGAGAGGAAAAATCCCATCAACCAAGTCTTACAATACTAGAAGATGAAGCCTAAAAGATCCCCAAATATATTCACAATTATCTATCAGGGGTGGATATTCTGGCCTCCATCCAAATATTCACAGTGAATCCATATCCATTAAAATTAGTTTCCCTCTTATCTACCTCCACACTAGAAGTTAGAGAGATGTCAGGGTCTAAGTTGTCACTATAAAATGATGGTGATAACTCCTCCAATCCGCAAAGAGATTCTTCCACTCTCACTAATGAGGAGTTATTAAACACCTTATCAAATATGGATATGATCTTGGAGTTATCCTCAACTACAAGAGCCGTTACAATATTTCATAGATGTTTAACCTGGGTGGAAACCCCTCTTATAGTAAATCAATATAAATGTAGATATACTTTAGTGACACAAAATGTTTCTTAAAAAGAACCAATTGATGACTGGGATGACTAAGAATAGGATCATTCCCATTTTGATGAACAGAAGAATTTATGGAGACTTCTGACTACCAAACATCTATCAATTAGGTTCTAGCCACCTATAACCCTAATATTTGTCATATAGAAGTCCTTAACTAAGGACGAGGTGGTATGTTTACATGAGAATATCTATGTTACATTCAACAACCTTTAGACCATCATATAAACTTCCCAATAAGACATAAGAACCTAAATTCCATTCGCCAAAAGTGAAAGAGGGTTGAGATCATAGCGATCCCAGTAGATCATCATTCTAAATTGTATGAAAACTACGAGGCGCTCTAGTGAAATTATGTTAAGAGCCTCACTATGCTCTAGTGAGTAATGGTAGAGTCATCTCAACATGTGAAGATCATAGATTGGGGGTAGTATACTTCCCTCCATTTCATGCATATCCCACAAAAATAACATGATTGTAAGTTCATCCCATCCCTTGATGGTGAATGTTCTCTTCTACTGACTACCACATTGAATGTGGCCACTATTGACCCTCTTGAGGATTAGTGAAACTGATCCATTGACATAGGGAATGGTAGGGATAACAAGTTCCAGGGGGTGGAATAGTATTAGGAAGATCCCATGGTAGGAACTCAAAGTTGATAGAAGAGACTGGATCTCGGTATTGGGATTCCACCAATGATACATTACCATCTGGATATCGATATATTGAAAAAATAAAATGGATAGTTGAGATTTATGGTCTATATATAGTTTCACTAGAAACCAAGAAAGACCCCAGTGTAGTATCTTTACTCTCGGAGCTAAAGGATTACAAGAGGTTCACTTCTGATCTTATTTTCGAGCCCTACCTAGGTCATGAAAATGTCAAGAGAGACCCCGTTCCTCCTCTAGTTTGTCACCCATGCCTCCTAGAATAGGAAACTAGATTTGAATAATGTGTTATTGTTTATCTTCTTAGAAAGGAATCTGGGATCTATGGTAAATGGACAAGATATGAGCTACCTGCTCCTCTTGAACAAGGGTCCTATCAGCTACGAGATAGGGTCCACCCCACCTTACTGGTCGATGAACCAGTTACGGAACTAGTGACTGTAAATAATCATCAAGATGATACTATAACTGATCTTATTACGCACCTCAACAATTTTGAAATAAAATTGGCATTGGTTCCACCAGAAAGGAATTCATATCTGGGGTGGGTAGACTAGTTTTTCCCTCCACTAGAATTAGACAAACCATGATTCACAACATTGAATAGAACAAGTTATCCACTATAGAACCTGGAAAAATTATCCTTGTATTGTGGTCCCATGTTGGGGACTCTCGAATAGAAGTAAACTGTCAAGCTCTTGTGTGTTGTACAAACATTAGAAGGACTTGTATTCTAGTGGTATAGTTATCTAGACCTGAGATCCTTTTCAGGTTGAAAGGATCTATACAAGAAGTTCCTCTATAATTTTTGTTCCATATCATGAAATACTATCATTAATAACCTCTCCAAATGAAAATAGGTCCGATGAGTGATTTACTGAATTTATTTACCAATTTAAAGGGATCACATACTCTCTTGACATGATGATTTCCCAGGAATATCTTCTTACAATGTGTGTGGAGAATGTTAATGATTATCCAATTATTACCCTTATATCCACGAATTACTTCAGTTTATTTTTAGAGTTCTCCTCAAAATATAAATATCTAGAAGAATCCTTATAGTAGACTAAGAAATGATCCAGCTAATTACCCCTTACAGATCTTGTGAGAAGGCTCATGAAAATAGAGATAGTTTTAATGGTGCATATAAAGTATCCTAATTATGCCCACCTATTGGAACCTTTAACATATGCACCTTGGAAATTATCTCTCCACAAAGTGTAGCCTCTCCCTGTGTAGCCACATCAGGCACATGCATAACCTCATAAGGAGAAAATTTACATTAACCCTCATCATAGGTAGACGCCCAAGGTTCCTTTCATAGAAACAAGGAAGTTGACTTACTCCTTGATGGATGATAATGTATAAGGTTATTTCATATGAACCATATGATAAGGTATTATGAATATTCAAGAATAAATAAGACCCCAAGAAGCTAAGCGTACCAATCACACCGATCACATCTTATATCATAAGATTCTTAGACACACTATCAAAGAATTTTTTTCTTCAAATATTGTCTCTAGGGATAAGTGGATCAAGATTTAGTCAAATTGGGTGATGTCCTAGAATAGGTGGATCATTCCTCTTATAACACCAATAGTGACAATGAAGGGTCTAGTGAGTGAAAACTATCCCCTTGCCAAGGAACATCGAAGTTAAATGACTGGTTAGCTCTTAAGGTAGTTTCTTGAACCCATGGTATCTTTTATGGACACCTGACCAAGCTAGAACATCATGGGAATTTCAAAACTCAAACAAATTATTCCTACACATTAGAACCATGGATTTCCAATTCAGATAAGAATAGACATTGTCAGCATAAGGGAAATTAGAGTCCTCAACTAGTGCGAAAACTGGACCACACCCTTGTTGACTACATGCCTCTTGAGTTGGGAGATGTCCCCAGAGTACATTCACCTTTGGAATATTCTTCCAATGAAGAGTGATAATACACCACTATGAATGTTTTTGAACTGGTGGAACACTATACAATACTCATTAATAAAGAATATTATGTGTCCCCTCAGGTTCCTCCAACCAATGCCATCAAATGATAGGTATAGGTTGAAACAGAAGATGTAATAGTCATGTAGGAACTCAAAACAAATCTTTTCATGCCACCGAGACCAAAAATCAAGCCTTTCCTAGGGTCCATCAAGAAAAACCCTCCTAGACTGCTTCATCAGGCATGCCTCTATGACTGATTGTATTAGTTGACCATACAACTCTGTTGTGTCAACAACATGATTATCCACATCTAGCCAGGGACTAACCTCAATCTTCTAGTGCTCATCCATTAGATGTTCAAAGTCTACTAGCTAACCAACAAAAAAATATCACTAGCACTATCTATGCCCTACTTCCCCAAGCAATGAAATCTATTGCACTACTTTCTAAAAAATAAACCAAAACAGGAAAAAACATTCCCCTAAAATAGTTGTATGATGTGTTGAAGCATATACCAAGAATACCTATGAGGCTTTAAATTCTATAGAAACTCCACCTATCAAAGGAAATATGTGAGGTGTAGTAAAATCCTTTAAAATCCACCCTTAGTTTGTTATTTAAGTAGCTAATGTTGAGGTATACTATATAGAAGAATCTGAATGAGGGATGTTTTGAGCCATCATCTAATTTTCTATAGGAGATGTGGGTTTCTCCACTCATGGGTGTATAATTTCAATATATAGTCTAGTTAAATGGAAATTAATCCCACTTCTTCCTAGTGGATACTATCTATGGGATCAAACTTATCCCCACATCGATGCTCCATAAGCTTGGACTTATCAAAGAATATATGACTCCCTCCAACCCAAAAATTCTAGGTTATAATAATAGAGATTATAAGATTTATGTAACAATTCATTTGATGACCAAATTCAGCTTCCTAGTACCAAGAATTGAATTCATGGTGTCCCCATAGGATAATGCCTAAAAAAAGTTATTACGAAGGCCGTAGATTTATTTTCAGAAAGCAGTCCCCTATTCATACCACTAGTGCCTCACATACTCCATGGATGGTCCTGTAGGGGTACTAAAAGGTGACACATCCCACTTTGACTACTGTGAGGCCCATTATATGGATTCTAGTTACTATAAAATGGATTGAATTGAAGTCCATATTGATAATTTTTAGCTCATAAATTCTCATAATGATCTAATGGATACTGCCGCAGATCCATTGGAAGACATGAAAGATAGATTTGTTATCCCAATTCATCAGTTGAAACCCAAGATACCAAACATTATAGGTTGTTTCATCATCTTAAAGATGAATTATTTATCATATATTACCTCTTACTCCTACACTAGACATGATCTACTAATTCCAGAAGACCCAACTTTTATGAAGTATCAATAAGATCACCCCATGGAAACTGATCAACAATATTTATATATATTCTAGAATGTAGTTCTGGATTAGTGGAATTCAACATATCATCATTGCTTTGACATCAAGGGTGGACCTCATATCTAGAAACCGAATGTGATTTGTTTGAAATATTTTGTTGTCTCATCAAGGATTCCATATCCTCCATAGAAAAAACTAGTTCTAGATCAGGGTATACTAATATAGAAGAGTTACCTCCACATTATGATTCACATATCTAATTTGATGAATAGGACTAGGATAAAACCCTCATTCACTCGACGTGGGTGTCTCTACCACTATTGAAGAGATGAATCAAGTAAATCTTAGCACTGAAGAGGGTCTGAGGTCGACCCTAATCAGTGTAACTATTTCATTATAGGAACAAAAATAATATATTTCTATCCTAAAATAGAACCACAATGTGTTCACTATGAATTATGATGATATGTTGGGGCTTTACCCTAAAGTTATCATTCTTCTCCTTGGCCACCCAGTGGGTCACCATGGGTTAAAAATTCCTCACATAAGATAAACACATCTCATTATTCCACGGTCAATGTTGAAGATGATAAGATTATTAAATAAATATTTTTTAGAGAGGTTCGGTACCCAAAATGGATTGATAAAATTTTACCAGTTAGGAAGAAGAATGTGTAGATAAGTGTCTACATCAACTTACAAAACATCATTATCCATTTTTCTAAGGATGAATTTTACCTTATAATGAAAAATTTATTTATTGATGCTACGACTGGGTTCCAAAATCTCTCCTTCATGGATGGATACTCCAAGAATAATCAGTTTTGGATGGCCCATGAGGATGAAGAGTACTTCTACTTTAAGGTACCCAAGGGAAAATTATGATACTAGGTTATGCCTTTCATATGGAAGAATATAGGATCCAATTACCATTGGTCCATGCACCACATCTTTAAGGAAATTCATGGGACATTGGTGGGGTGCTACATAGATGATATGGCATTCAAATACCACATAATCTAAGACCATATCAATTATCATAGGGAATTTTTTAGTTTCCTCCATTCCTACCACTTGAATATGATCCCCTTGAAGTGTATATTTGGAGTCACATCTAGAAAATTTATCTTTTTAGTTGTCAAATATAGAGGAATCATGATCGATCTAGAGAAAAATAATGTCATCAACCAAATTAGTCCTCCATACCACCTCTAGGAGTAGCAAGGCCTCCATGGATACTTAGCATATATTCACACATTTTTTTGAAATATATCAAGAAAGTGTAATCCTCTCCCGAGACTCATAAAAAAAGGAACTATTTTCCAAGACGATGTGAAACTCTATACTTATTTTGATTGTATTAATAAATACCTTCTATAGCCTCTAATTCTAATTCCACTTATATATAGAAAAACTTTGGTCCATTTTGTGACTTCCTTAGAATGGTCCCTTTATGCCATTTTATCCTAGAAGATCAATGTGGGATGGGAAAATATCCTATATTATTTTAACCACATGCTCCCCAACATATAGGCTAGATACCCCCCATTGATGTTGGTCTTCACAGTGAAAAAGTTGTGACATTATTTATAGGACCTTGAGATATAACTGGTGTCAAAATATGACCCACTAAATTAAATCCTCAACCACCCCATTCTGATGAGATGATTAGAACATTGGGAATTAATACTCATGAAGATTGAAATACGGTTTTTATTTTAGAAGGTTGTTAAAGGATAATCACTACCAGACATCCTGGACACACATCCAACCCTTGGATGTTTATTTTCTATATGAAGTTATTCTATCTGTGTAAAAGGTTGTACTGTATTAGAAGATGCATTTTTATGGTTCCTACATAAGTCCTACTGGTAAAAGGATCAACAAACACATTCTCAATAGGGTAAGGATGGGGATAATTTTCATCACTTGGACAAAATACATGTTTCTATACTCATTACTATTGTTAGATATTTACAGAAACAATGAGGCAGAATATTAGTCTCTTATTGCTGGTCTCGAGTTGGCCCTGGATTTTGATGCCAAATATTTACATGTGAAGGGAGACTATGATATAGTCATAAAATAGTTCAAGGGTGACTATGTTTCCATAAAGAAAGAAATTATACCCATCTTGGAATGAACTCATTAGCTAATGGACTAGTTTACTTTCTAACCAATGGTTACAAATGTTATATGGCCATAGAATGGACAAGATTACACTTTGGAAATTTTATCCAAATATCTCATGGAGCATAATCAAGATGACTTGGCCATTCATGTAGCAAATCAGTGGGTCATAACCCCCACCACTTCTGAAGATGATGATAATCAGTTGGTATACTATATAGATTACATTATTTCAATGTCAGTGACAACAAATTCCCATGTGATAAAGGAAACACCTTATTGGAAAAATCCCTTGTTTGAGTATCTTCAACAAAACATCCTCCCACTGTGATGATCCAAACGTGAGTGAGTCCACCAGCGTGCAACATAGTTTATCTTCTAGAGTGGCCCTAGCCTTAAGAAAACCCTCTAGAGGTGTGGGTTTGTTTGAATTCTCATCCACTACAGCCAAGGAGAGGAGATACCTTAAGTCATGTGGGAGGTCCATTAAAGATCCAATGGAAACCATCAAGATGGATTGATGGTCTCCCACAAAATATAGAGGCTCGTTTAATTTTGGTCCATGATGGTTTATGATTTAATTGAGTCCTTTAATAGGTGTCATGCATGTCAGTTGATGAAAACATTATGCACCAATCTCTATAGATACTCTATAGAACAAAATATTCAAGGATATTTCGCATTTGGGGACCTGATGATGTGGGTCCCTACCCACTAGTGACTATTCAACATTGCATGTTTATTTTGGAAAAAATGGACTTATTTTCCAAATATCCCAAAGCAGTTCCCATCAAATAATTGAAAAACCTATCTGTGATTGAGTTTGTGAGCTCCCACATCAACTATTAGTTTTGGGTTCCCCCATCCTATTCTAAAAAAACGACAATATCTTCTCAGTTTCTGAGCTAAATAAACTGCATACCAAGTAAAACATACATTCCATCCATACTTCCACTACTATTAATAAAAAAATGGATTGATTGAGGAATTCAAAACAACTCTCTCTAACAAAATACAGAAGATAGTGCATCAAACTCAAAATATTTGGCCCCAAAATCTACATACTACCCTTTGGGTATATTGAAGACAACTATAAATTCCAACTGAGTGACCCCATACACCCTGATGTATGGAACATAGGTATTTTTACCTATTGAGGTTCAGTTTTTGTCACTACAAATGGGCTTTGACATCTTTTTTCATCTCATCAAGGATTATATATCCTCCAGATAAATCACTAGTGCCAGCTCATGGTCTTCTAATCTCAAAGAGTTACTTCCTCATTATGATTCAATTATATAATACGATAAAGAGGACAAGGATGAAACCCTCATTCACACGATGAGGGTGTCACTGCCACTATTGAAGAGATGAATCAAGTGAATCTTAGAACTAAATAGGTTCTGAGGTAGACCCTAATAAGTGTAACTATTTCATTATAGGAACAACAATAGTATATTTACTTCCTAAAACGGCACCACGATGTGTTCACTCTGAGTTGTGATGAGATACCGGGGCTTGAACCTAAAGTTTCCATTCTTCTCTTTGGCCTCCTAATGGGTCACCATGGGTTAAAAAAACCTCAAAGAAAGATGAACACATATCATTATTCCTTGGAAGAGGTTAAATATGATAATATTATTAAATAAAACTTCTCTAGAGAGGTTCTGTACACAAAATCGATGGAAAAAATTATACCAGTATGAAAGAAGAATGTGTAGGTCAATGTCTACATCGAATTATAGAACATCAATATCCATTTATCTAAGGGTGAATTTAACCTTCCAATGAAAAAGTTATTGATTTATGATATGTATGGGTTCCAAAATATCTCCTTCACGGATGGATACTCCAAGAATAATCAGTTTTGGATGACCCTTTAGGATGATGATTACTTCTCCTTGAAGGCACCATAAGGAACATTATTCTACTAGGTGATGGATTTCTTATTGACCAATAAAGGATCTAATTACCATTGGTCAATGCACCACATATTTAAGGCAATTCATGGAATAATGTTGGAGTGTTACATGAATGATTTGATAATCAAATACCATATCAATGATCATTAGGAATTTTTTAGTTTCCTCTATTCCCACCACTTGAAGATGAACCCCTTGAAGTGTATATTTGGAGTCACATCTTAAAAATTTCTCTGTTTAGTTGTCAAATACAGATGAATCATGATCGATCTAGATAAAAATAAGGTCATCAACCAAATTCCTCTTCCATACCAGCTCTAGGAGTAGCAAGGCCTCTATAACCACTTATCCTATATTCACTATTTTTTTGAAATCTGTCCAGAAAGTGTAATCCCCTCTTGAGACTCATGAAAAATGGAACTATTTTCCCAGGTGATGTGCAGTTCTATACTAATTTTGATGGTATTTAAAACAACTGCTATAGCCTCTAATTATGATGGCACCCATATCTAGAAAGACTTTGGTCCTTTTTGGGACTTCCTTAGAATGGTACCTTTGTGCCCTTATAACCTAGAATATCAACATGGGAATGGAAAATATCCTATATTATTTTAACCAAATTATCATAAACATAGAAGAAAGATACCCCAAATGATGTTTGTCTTCATAGTGAAAAAGTTGTGACATTATTTACAGCACCTTGAGATATAACTAGTTTCAAAATAAGATCCACTAAAGTACATCCCCAATCACCCCATGCGGATGAGATGATTAGAGCATTGGGCATTAATACTCAAGAATTTTGAAATATGGTTTTTCTTTTAGAAGGTTGTTAAAGGAAAATCACTAGATGATATCCTGGCCACACATCCAACCCCTGATGAACATCCCCTGGATGTTGATTTTCTAGATGAAGCTATTATCTCAGTGGAGAAGGTTTACCATGTTAGAAGTTGATTTTTATGGTGCCTCCTTGAGTCCTACTGGTAGAAGGATCTATAAACTCATGGACAATAGTTCCTGAATGGAGATCATTTTTATCACTCTGAAAAAATACATCTTTCTATACTCATTCCTATGTTTAGACATTTACACTAACAATGAGGCAAAATTTCAGTCTCTTGTTACTGGTCTCGAGTTGGACCTCAGTTTTGATGCCCACTATTTACATGTGAAGTGAGACTTTGATATAGTCATAAAATAGTTCAAGGGTGAATATGTTTCCATAAAGAAAGAACTTAATCCCATGTTGGAATTAACTCATCAGCTAATAGCCTAGTTCCCATTCCAACCAAAGGTTAAAAATTTTATATGGCCATAGAATGGATTAGATGACACTCTTGAAATCTTATCCACATCCCTCATGGAGATTAATCAAGATGACTTGGTCATTCATGCCGCAAATCAGTGGGTCATCACCCCCACCACTTCTGAATATGATGATAATCAGTCATTAAAATGGATGGATTACATTAGTTAAATTTTAGTGAACAAAACTTCCCATGTGATTAAGGAAACACCTTATTATAACAATCCCTTTGTCAATTATCTTCAAAACAACATCCTCCCACTGTGATGATCCAAAAGTGAGTGAATCCACCAACATGAAACATAGTTTATCTTCCAGAGTGGCCCTAGCCTTGAGGAAACTCTCTCGAGGTGTGGGTTTATTGGAATTATCCTCCACCACATCCAAGGAGATGAGATACCTTAGGTCAAGTGGTAGATCCATGAAAGATCCCATGGAACCCATCAGGATGTTTTAATGATCTCCCAAAAAATATAGAGGTTGGGTTACTTTTGGTCGATGATGGTTTATGATTTCATTTAGTCCTTCAATATGTGTCATGCATGTCAGATTCATGATAAAATTATGCACCAATCTCTATAGTTCTCCACAAAAAAAATATATTCAAGGACCTTTCCCATTTTGGGACCTGATGTTGTGGTTCCCTACCCACTAGTGACCGTTCAATAGTGCGTGTTCATTTTGACCACAATGGACTTATTTTCCAAATGGCCAGAAGTAGTTCCCCTTAAATAATTCAAAACCCTATCTGTGATTGATTTTGTAAGAACCCACATCAACTATTGGTTTTGGGTTCCCCCATCCTATTCTCAAAGGAAACAACAATATCTTCTCAGTTTCTGAGCTAAATAAACTACATACCAAGTAAAACATCCAATCCAAACATACTTCTACTATTATTAATAGAAAAATGGATTGATTGAGGAATTCAAAAAAACCCACTCTAACATCCTATAGAAGATAGTGTCTCAAACACAAAATATTTGGCCTAATAATCTACATAATACCATTTGGGTCTATTAAAATACAACTATAAATTCTACCCAGGTGACTTCATACACCATGGTGTATAGAACATAGGTAGTTTTACTTATTGGCGTTCAGTTGTTGCCACCCAAAATGGTTGTTTATGACTAGTAGATTCTATAAAGAATAGTGGAATACCTTCTAGCTGAGTTGGAGGATCTTTAAGAAAATAATCTTTAGGAATTTCTCAATATAGAGAGGCACTAGAAAAGGGAAGTAATAGTGTTCACCAATAATTTCTACCTCAGCTCCTTACTATAGGGTTTCATGGCACTATGTCTCAGAATTCTAATGGTACTCGGAAAAAAAGTCAATGAAGTTAGAGACCAAATGGTAAGGACCTTAAATTATTCATAAGGTTTATTCTAAGGGATCATACTCTTTCATCACCATGGACATAGATCATATCACACCTTCCACCAATTCCATGTTTCTCAAGTAATAATTTTCTCAAACTTCATGGTCCAAGCATTAAAACATTACACTATTTAAAACATGGTTATAATCATTAAAACCTTAATCTATTTTCAGGCACAGTCTAAACTCTACGACCATAAACTAATATCTTCCCCTATGGTCTGATCTCTATAACCTTAAACTAAAAGCATCAATATTTTGAGATGTAGGGATCCAATCTACAATGAACAATGTCCCCAACACACGATATTAAACTATAGCCTTACCCGATGTAATGAAAAATGGATTTCTCATATAAAAAACATGGGATGACTAAAATTGGTGTCCTCATGACATCACATTAATCTTTAGACTTACATTGTATAATTTTGGGATTACTCATATGAAATATATGACATGAACAAAACCAATGTCTTCAACACACAATGTTAATCTATAGACATCACCAATATAAAACCAAGATTCTTCATATGAAAAATATGGTACAACCAAAATCAAAATCCCCAGAAAACAATTTCAAAATGTATCCTTAACCTGTATGATGAACTCATGAGGCCTCATATGACAAATATGAGATGATTAATATTCTGGTAAATAGAGAAATTCTCATCTCTGGTGTCATCCTTCTACCATAGTCTGTACATAACTATTTATGGCTTGATCCCCATGTATGATAGGATATATAAGGATGTCTGGATCCAGCATTTCAGGCCTAGCCTTAACACTAATCTATTTCATGGAATTCTCCTAGTTTGAACCTTATGACCTTAATCTATATGAAACTAGTTTTATGATTTCTTTGTGTGGTGTGGAGACTCTTTATATCATTATTCACATTTTGTTTTAAATATTATGCATCACCCAATCATTCCAGAATTACCTACACCTCTTCAGTTCCAAGATTCATGTCTTTAAACTATATACACCATCCCCTCATAGACCCATTGTTGGAATAGTTTTCTTCACTCCTGGTTTTTCAGTACACCACCCCATCATAATTTTTTCATCATATTTCCACTTGAGAGGAGAGCCCCATACCGATGTCGGTCTATAAAACCCTAAATTCTAGAACTGTGTATGGATTGATCCCCATTCTTGTGGGATATAAAGAAATAGTTGGATCTCATATCCTAGGTCTATCCTCCACCATCAATTCATTACGCGGTTAATCCTCCCTCAGCACCATGAAATCCAAATATATTCATATTTTCTTGAATTTTTTGTTGAAAAGGCTCTCTTTGACCATCCTTTCATGTCTGTTTATAACTCTTTGTTCCCACACAAGCCTCTTTAATACATCCACACCCTTTGGTTTGAGATCCATGAGCTTAAATAAAAAATATCCTTAGTCTGATCTATATGAATCTAAACAAAAAATCCCAATGTCCTGAGGACATGAAATTAAACTATAGCCTTACACCATGTAAAACTGATATACCTCATAAAAATGCGATATGTATAAAAAATATCCTTAGCACATGCCGTTAAACTATAGCCTTACCCAATGTGATAAACATAAGATGAATCAAATGAAAAACTGGGATGACCAAAACCAACTTTCTCATCACATGATGCTAAACTATATCCTTACCGCTTACTAAAACAAAGATTCCTCATATGAAAAATGTGATTTTATTCAAGGTAATCATTGGAGAGGATTCCAACTTACTAACATTGGACTTCTACCATGCTGAATTCTAGAACTATGGGTGGATTGATTTCCATTCTAATGGGATACACAGTGATGTGTGGATATCATATCATGGTTACATACCTACCAAAAACTCATTGCATGGTATTCCCCCATTAAGTTTGACTTTCTCCTTTCCTACCCACATTTTCATCTAGTATGTTTGATTTTAGGGAGGAATGGCCCCTAGGACACTCAACATTTCCTCTAGAACATTCCCTAATTCCATTTCCACATATCAATATTTATTAAATTTGGATAATCATCATTATCTCATTCTGAGTTGGCTTCCTAAAGAAAACGGTTTCTATCCAAACTGGCTCACCTACCTTCCTAGGATCACACATAAAAATATCCTTAGTAAAATATGGCATTTCCTATGTTTTGAACTTGGTCAATTGTCAATCCTGTATTGTTTCTCCCCATCCTTGACCGGTATGGCTGTGGAACCTATGGTTTAAACATAGGGAATAGTTATTCTACACCCATCAGTCATTCCCCTTTTACCATCTAGGTATTTGAATCCATGATCTTCCCTTTTTGAGTCTTTCCTAAGATAGAAACTTTTCCCCTTATTGTGTTCTCCCCTAAGAATAGTGGGAACTCAGTACCACTCCTTGTTTCTCACATCAAGAACTAGTTGGTGAGTAATTTAATTATGGAAGGTTAAGACACACTAGAAACCCTAAATAGATTGTTTCATATATTTCATGAACTCTAATACCATAAAATTTGATCTTGGGTCCAAGAATCATGACCTTAAACAATTTGAAAGTTTTCTCAGGGATGACCCATATAGTATTGGGTTGTCTCCTTGAACATCAATTCACATGGGATAACCTCTATTTCATGATACAAAAATTATTTTTGAGACACATGACAAAATTACAATGTAATGATTTTTGTAACTCATGGTCTAATAATTATGACCTTAAACTATTTTAAAATGATTGGTCTGATTGGTGTGAACATAAAATAGAAAATTAAAGAGGAGAAAACAACTATCAGGATGAAAAACGATAGGGGAAACATGAGAAAAATTAAGAACCTATCCCTCCATGTCAATCCCATGACTAGGGAAAAAGTAAGGGCATAAATAAAAAGGTGAAAATCTAGTATGAACCACCATGGACCAAGTGAAAACATAGCTATACTCGCTAAACACATCAGTTAAGGAAAAATTTGAAGGCAAATCCAAACTCCCTTTGCCTCACAAGATCCTATGTGAGGTTCCACACATGTATTTAATATTTTTGAATCCCACTATCTTGACTAGATAGGATCTATTCATGATACTTTACATGTTTTGGTCCCAAGACACTAAAATTTCATACAAATGTCCTAATAAAATGATGTTAAACTATGTGATGCATTGTCCTCATTGTAATATGTTAATCTGTGTGTTTAACATTATTTCCACAAGAAATTAAACAACACACTCTTTTTCCTCTTATAATTATATAAAAATAAAAACAATTTAGGTATTTTCTTAGGTATACCATTTCCTAATTCAGTTCCAATCATCTATCACACCGTTAGAGTTCATTAACCATCACATGGAACCCAAGATGATGCTCACCTTGGAATATGAGTCAAACCTTTGTGCTGAATGACATGCTTACCAAATGTTTTTAACGTCTCATTATTGTAATTATGAGAGTGTTGAACTCTATCCTAACATTCCCACAATTCTTCCCCATGATTTTTATCGCCCTAGATTTAGATCTCCATCATCTTTCACATCTCAACAGGCCCCAAAATAGTAGTGGCTTCTGGCCACACTAGCCCACATACCATCCTTGGCACATGATCTAAAAGACATAAAATGATATTTTGATAGATTACATGTTTTGAACATGGTCAATAGTCAATCCTCATTTTTCTATCCCCATCCTTGATAGGGAGATAGTGAAATACATGTTTAGATCATGGTCAACAACCATCCTCTATCACCATGTTAAACCTTTTTGTCCCAAACTATGGGTGCCTCGATTCACGATCTTCATCAATCCCATTTTTTTAGGTTGAATCTATCCCTCCTAGTATCACCCCATTTGTGAACTAGTATTAATTTAACAATAAAATCAGTTTTACATAGATATTTGTTCTACCACCAAGTGTTTTTTGACCATAATACACATGATGATCAGTAAAAAACTCAGATCACAAGTATTCATCCCTTGTTGGGAACTCTCATATAAATGACCAATATTTTATTTTTCCCTTCTTCCCACACAGAGCTAAAATCACATGGTAATAAGTATATGTTGTTGATTTTCTCACTGATATGATTAAGATGTAGAAAGAAATAACACATTTAAACATATTAGTTATTTAAACAACCCTTTCCAAAAAACTTTATTAATTTTTCCACACATCAGAGCCACTCCTTTATTCCATGATATGACAAGGCTCCCTATGGTTCAATACTAGAAATGGATCACTCGAGATTTACCATCCTCTACCGAGTAACCTCCAATGTCTACTATTATTTAGTCAACCCAATCACTTCCTCCTTAGCAGTGGAGAAAATATTGTTAGCATGAATTCATTCCCTATCATGCTCAACCCACCATTCAACTACTAAATATGTTTTACCTTCTAGACTATTCTCATCCAACACCAACTATTCACTTAACTAGTTTATTTTATCCATTTCATCACTGGTGACAACTTTATTCTTTTGAGATTCTTCCTCTAAGAGTTTTATTTCATGCTCATATGCATGAAGAACCTTGGTACCTTCAAACTTCTCCTTATTCTATGCCTTATCGAGTTCCTAATTCTCTATACCTGCCATATCAGGGAAAAATTCATGATATTTTTCCTAAGGAGAATTATTTTAAACCCTGTAGTTTTTAGGTTTTGGGGTTAGGGGAACCTGGATCCCATCCAGCTCACTAGATCTAACTTTGTCAAATGGGTGATTAAAGTATGCATGTTTCTCCATACCATGTTCCAGACCACATAGATATCTTCTGAAAGATTGGATGTATAATCATCCAGATCTTCATGTATTATAGGCCCATACTCCATAAATGTAGTGAGGATAGTGGAAGTTGGATCCTCCTTGAGGAGCCACTCATATGGGCTCTACTTCATATCGAGAGAAGGCCCACCATGGTTAGACACTTTATCAGAGTCATAAGCTTCATAAACTCTATGTTCTACCACCCCAAAACTATAATCACATACAAAATGTTTTTCCCTTCTAGGATCAGGGCTATCTCACCCTAAATAGATGGTTCTCCAAGTGATTCCCTGATCATAGTACCAATCACCCCAGTTTCCCTTGCCACACCTGATTGTTGAGGAAATATTATATTAAGAACTATTATAGGAAATGGTAGGAATGTTTTCTTAACATATAACACTAGACAAGGATGATATGAATTGTGAAAGAAAATGTGACTTATGTGGGTGAAGGTATGTATGACATCGAATTATTGGGTCTTGAATGGAAACTCCACTCCCAAAGACCATTCAGCGCCTATTGGCACTTGAAAAGTTGTCATGTCACTCCTCATCACTATATGGACCAGAGTCATATTAGATGGATAAACATGTAAAAATGAAAAAATAGATATATTGAGAAGATTATAATGGATGGGATTCAGAGTCTTACTATGAGAGGTTACTTGGATATCGATGATGATCCACCCATAGAGAATTTCCCTTTCACTAGAAGGAGAAATCTTCGGGGTGCCCGGGTGAGTCTCCTTGTAAATTTATGGGTGGGATGGAGAATTAGGAACCCATCCAATAGCTTATTCTATGGATGCATCTCCCATTATGTCCTTAGAGGTAGAGACTATTGAAGTAGATCCTAAGGTGGAATCTTCAGTACTCATGGAGGCACTCTCTTTATTTGTAGTGGCCCCTTGTTCATCGGTTGATTCTAGAATTAGTCAATATCATGGGTTAGAGGCATTTTTTGAATGAAAATAGAATTTGGATTGATGAATTTATAGACCAAAAGCTTACCCCTCTAAACAAAATCTCATCCACATAATCCCCTTTTGTGGTGACCTCTCTACTTTCTCACATGCTTTATTAAACAAGGTTAGATCCCCATGACTCCTCATCACAATATCCATGTGCTTTAACAACAACTACACCACCTTGTTTATAACCTCATTAAACTACTCTTCATCATGTCCTTCACCGATCATTACATAAACTCAGGAAGTAAAGAGTTTACCCTCCCCTTGCTACTGTGAGAATGTGTCTATTTTTTAGGTAATCAACTATCCCCTAAAATCGCACCCGAGTTGTCATTTAGGAGAGTATGATGTATAGGTGATCAATACACTCATAGTTATATTTTCACCATAGGTACTCCACCATTCAGGATTGTTGTAATTTCCCCTATTCCTTATAAAATATGGGGAATTACGCATCATTATTCAGTTGTATCCGGTAGCAATGTTTATTCCATAGAGCCTCCCCAGATAGGATTTACCCATCATGGGATCTATCTAGTTCCTCAATCGGTTACTTCTACAGAAGTATTTCTCACTACAGGATGGAAGCCTAATATACCCCTAATCTCCCACCACTACTGATTCTCCATGGGTATTCGATGAGTGTTGCACACCTAAAAGTGTATCCTGCCTACCACTCTATTTCTCCAGTGGAATTCTCAACAGTTCTATCCTTCTCATTTGCTAGCACTAAATCACGTTAGGATATGCCACTAACTAGTTGCCATAATAATTCTAGGAGATGCTAACATTGGTATTTCCTAATGGAAACAAAATTCTTTACTTGAAACCATCAACAAAAAATAAACCCTAGGGTTGAAAAAGGATATAGGGATGTATCTCTTCATTCAACCCCATGTATACCAGGTTCTCCAATAATTGGATTCATATAGAGACCCTGAATTATCATACAAATATATTACATAATTATTTTATGAATATTAATTACATTACACAAACACACACCTAGGGACCATAACAATTTAGTGTTATTATAAATATGGCAACATTATCAACTGGTTAATTAGTAAACTACATAATCTCCCAATATGATATTCATAACTGTCACCCTTCTTAGTAATATCATACGTAATACATTTCTTCAAAACCTAGGGAATGGGAAAATAAGAATGGGTGTGCTCAGATCCTTAGTAAGGTTAAACAAAGAAGATACATAAGAATAACCTGAAAAAGGGTATGATAACATGAGAATAGCATTTTAAAACCATACCGAACTTATCAAATATCATAATCTTGAGTCACTTTATAAATAATAAAAGTTCATAATACCTGAATCATAAGGTAATCAAAGAACATAAGACTTGATAGAATAACATTAGAATAAGACATAGATTAATGGAATACATATAAGCATAGATAATCATTTCCATATTAGTTAAGGTTTATTTACAAGCCTATCATAGTGGAATGGGTTCACTCACCAAACCATCACAGTAGTCAAGGTTCACTCCCAAGACTATCATAAAAGAAAAATTCCCATCTTAAACTGAGCACAATCCCCATTCTAGTCTTTTTTATCTAATGAGATATAAATCTTTACCCAATGCATTAGACAGAGATATAGGTCCCACCCATCTCATAATGAAAACCATATTTATGTTTTACATAAGATCATAAAAAATTAATCATATCACAAACCATTAAATTAAATGGGTCATATGAATTTTATAAAATCATATCCTATGAAAAATAAATAGGTTTCATAGCTATTTCATTATTTCAACATAGCATAACCCCTGAAAACAGAAGTGGGTTTGATAAGACTTTTGTCATGGTATAACCCATGGAAGAGAAATGGGTTTCATAAAAATATGCCATCATAAATATAAACCATTCAGATAAAGAATAAGAATGGTATCCTTGGATAATATCCCTAGTAAGGAATATGTGATATCAATGGATGCCATCTTGGATAGAAAATGATTTTGATTGGTTATTTAAGACATTCACTACCACAAAACTGGGCAAGGCCAGCGCCACCCCTTTATCAACGTTTTTTTTAAAAGCGCTGATAAAAGGTCCACTTGAATTTTTTTTTAAAAAATATATTAATATATAAATATAGTTATATAGTTATATTGATATAAATATAATATATAATTTTTAAATACATTTTATATAAGTATAAATATACATTTACACTTAATATACTTAATATATAAGATATTTAGTGAAAATGGATTCTTAAAAAATTTAAAAAATATTTTTAATTAATAATTTGATAATTATTATGGAGTAATAGTCATTTAATAACAATTTGAAGAATAAAAAAATTAAAAAAAAATAAAAAAAGATCCAAAATATGTTGAAAACGCAACTTAAACTTCAAACGGCCATAACTTTTGATTCGGGTGTCCGTTTGAGCTCTACCACATATCAAATCGAAGCCTGTGACGAGATCTACGTTTCTATGACTGGGGAAGACACCATTCAAGCGTTTTTCGATGCCAAAATAGGTCCATAAGGACTCCAAAACTGGGTTTTTTGTCGGGGTACCCAGATTTTTTAACATTTTGTGGATTTTCAGCCTCGTTTAAGGGGGTATTATTGGATTTTTTTTGGTGGGGACTGAATTTATTCCACGTTATTACATTCATATTGATATTATGTATTTGAAATTTCATCCTTTTTTATAATGAACTGCTATTTATAATCAAATATATAACTATATGTACAATTTTTTTTATATATTCATACCTAAAAATTATTATTTTTAAATAAATAATTAAACATATTTGCATATAAAATATATTAGCTTTATCTAAATAATAACTAATATCCATTTTATTTAAAATACCAATATATTAATATTTATATAACTACTATTTATTAATATAACTATACATATATTTATATAACTATACATATATTAAAATAACTATATGTATATATTAATATAACTATATATATATATTAATATAACTATATCTATATATTAATATAATTATATATATTAATATAAATATATATTACTATACGAATAAATATAACTAAATATATATATAAATAAATAGATATATCATGAATAAGAGAACAAATCAATATAGGGTAGTGTCAAAGGCTTTAGGTGCGCAAGGGGAGGTATCGAGATCAAATTCGGGTGAAGGCACGGGTGCGCACAGAAGGTTGATTTAAAGGGCTAGCGCTGATAAAGGGTGTAGGCGGTGCGGGAGGGCACTAGAGGTGCAGGAAAGCGCTGATAAAGGGGGGCTCAAGCGTTGTAAAAAGCCCCCTCGAGATTGGCAATATTTTTTTTAATTTTTTTTAATTTTTTTTAATTTTTTTTAATTTTTATCAGCGCTAAAAAAAGCGCTGATAAAAGGGGTCTTTTATCAGTGCTAAAAAGAAAGCGCTGATAAAGGACCCTTTTATCAGCGCTTCGTTTTACCGCTGATAAAAGACCCCTTTTATCAGTGCGTTTTTTAGCGCTGATAAAAGGGGTCTTTATCAGCGCTTTTTGGAGCGCTGATATAGTGGACCCCCCTTTATCTTCGCCGACTTTATCAGCGCTTTTCTAGCGCTGATAAAGGCCATTTTTAGCACAGATTAAAGCTGTATTTTTAGTAGTTATTTCTTGAGGAGAATATCCTTTGTTCTTTTAAAAACACTTTTTAATACAAAAAACATTATAAAAAATTTTTTATTTGAAAATAACCTTGAAAAATTATAAATTAATTTCAAAAAAAATATAGTAATGAAAACGGGAAGTTTTTTTTAAATCGTACACGTTAAAACTAATATTTCTTTAACCTTTTTAGTATAGTCCAAATGGGGATTTTTTGGAAAACGACATGAATATCCATTTTTAAAAAAATTAAAAATTCAAATATGGGTCAAAATTTATTTAATAAATAATTTATGTTATGTAAAAACATTTTTGAAAATATTATTACAAAACATGGTGTTGGAATAAAACAGATTTTTGACCAAAGACCGAAATAAAGCATAACTTTATTAAAAAACAATTCTCAATTATTTTAAAAACCAAAGAGTGGAAAAATAGAAATATTACTAGAAAATATCATGACTAACTAGAGGATAATAAAATTCATAAGTTTCTTGAGAGATGGATCATAAGAGTTTAATATCAGGAACATAATAAAAAAATCCTAATAAAAGATGAGAATGTAACATAAAATCATTAACACTCTGATAACATTGAATCATAATCCCCATGAAGTAATACTATAAAATCGAACTTAAAATATCATGAGAATAATTAAATTCATGATATTTTATGTCAATGGGGATATATGTACATCTTTTGAAAGAAAATATGTTCATAACATTATGTACGTCTCAAAGAAGTCAAATTGAGATGGAAATCCCTTACCGCTTTGGTAACTTTTGAACCACAAACCCCACGAAAAAGATATACCAATGGATATGTAAATACAAATTATTTTATTAATAATAATAATAAAATAAATTCATGGGTATTATATACACCACATAAAATAAATAGTTAGTGAATATTATATTTGTCTTACAGAAGTTAAATGTGATACGAAAATCACTTACTGTATTAGTAATCTTTTCAATTGTAAGAATAAATAAATAAAAAAATAAAATGAAAAATTAAAAATAAAGAAAATAATTAGTTTAATGATATAAAATTTAAATGTGGTAGTATATACACCTCATAAAATAAATTAGTGGTGAACTTTCATATGTCACCCAGAAATAAAAGAGAGAGTAGAAATCCCATGCCTTGAGTCTTGAATTCCATAGTACATGTTAAAACCTCATGTATAATAAATTTAAGTTTATTATAAATATAATAATTAACAATAATATATATATTATACCATATCTTATTTTCTTATTTCATTTTATTACCCATTTCTTAATAATTCCATGTTAATGTTACATTTCTATTAACAAACCATTTTGTTTTTCTTATATATTTTGATTTGTTATTTTTTTGGCCCAAATACATTGATAATTATTTAATAATATATAAAATTTTAAAAATTATAAAAATATAATATATATTCAGTATATATATATTTATATTAATCCATAAACTTTACTAATAGAAAATGAAATACACCGTTCATGGAGAGAGCATGTCGTATGTACACATGAATGTTGTTTCAGTTTTCTTATAATATTGAAATAATGAAATGTAAATGAGATTTTAAAATTATATAATCATTTTTATTTTATATATATCACATATTCTTTTTAAAACCATCATTATTACCTTTCATGTACCATGTTAATGAATCACATCTCTTCGTAAGGAGGCGTTCTTCCGTACGCACAAGAGATGTTAACGTATTCTAACAAAATATAATGAATGAAGGTATGTGTGATATAATAAATCCAAAAGTGTAATAATATCATAAATATAATATATAAAACTTTAATAAATAATTATAACCATCCTTGAGAGGTGGTTATGAAAAAAAAACAACATTGATTCGCAAAGTGGTAGTTTGTTGTACACACAAACGATGATTTCATAACCCATTTTATAAAAGTAGAGATGGTTGTAGGAACTTATCATAACATAAAAAAATTAAATTATATGTAAGTTAGTTATGTTTTTATATCATCATGGTATAATGATAATTTAAGTAGGTGTAAGAAGAAGTAAAACAAAGATGCTCGTTGATGAACGTTACCTCTTCTTTGGGTATCCCCATTAGGTCTACATCAAAATCATTCCTTGGTTGGATTTATATAAAAAACAAGGCTTACATGATGAGATTATGGAATTTTTGAATATATATTGTTAGGTATTTTTTAAAACAATTTTTTTAACATGCTAAGAAGAGAGGATCGGGGGAGGCCTTTTAAATGTGTGGTGAGTGGCACACTTGTAATTTTTGAAAATAAGGAATTCCACCCATATTTTATTCCTGTAAAAAGGATTCAATAAGAGAAAATTCTTTATAAAAGAAGGTATAATTTCTATATATGGATTTAAAATGTGTTTTGTATCAGTATATAGGTCATTTTACATTTATCTATTATGATTAACCCCTACGGTAAACCCATTTTTACCTTACCTATGGTAAATAATTTTTACTATTTTTATTATTAATTTTGGTAAGATATTAAATTTGAATTATTAGATAATATAAATCATTCCAATTAAAATTATGAAATACATTTTTAAAAATTCCATTCATATAAGTGGTAAAATATTATTTAAAATTAATTTCGTAGAAGTGACGAGAAAATGGGGTTTTAAAGAGAAAAAGTTCAAATTTTATAGAAATTTTATATCAACATTCAATATTAAAATGATTAAAATGAACTAATTTGGTTTAATTCATGTATAATTGAACTAATTATTCTTGAAAACCAATTTAAAATATAATTTAACTTTATAAATAAATTAAATAAAAAATCATTTTAAATTAAAATTCATTATTTTTCACTATTCATCAAAATTGAAACTTTTCAAAAAAATTCCAAAATTCACCCTATGATATTTTTGACATGATGTTTTCAAAAATGAATTTTAATTTATCAAATTAATTTTATATATGTTTTATAAATTAATTTTATTAATGTTCATAAAAAGAAACGAAACCCATTTTCTGAGAAAATTTTATTTTCAAAACACATAAAAACTTCACTAAAAATTAAGAAATTTTTATCAATATGTTTTCATTATATAACACCATAATATATGATATTTAAAAATTAGTTATTACTATTCATATCACTAAGTTTAATAGTTAGGTTATAACAACCACATTTGAATGACACTATTAGTAGTAAATCTTGGTTTTGTTGAAACCCAATGTCATGTGTAATGAAAGAGAACCCAATGTTGAATATAGAGAAATGATTACTTGGTGTTACATGTAATTAAATATTAACTTAGTGTTTCATGTAATCCATGATATCAATGAAATTTAATTTATTCAAAAAAACATCACAAAAACACAAAGTGCTACATTTTACCACCCTTACAATGAATTTAGATCTCGAAATTCACCACTTTGATACAAAAAATTGAGGACACTATTGCTTCATCATATCCTAAATTTCACACATAGCTTCCTCAAATTGGTGGTTTCACCACAAAACATTGACAAGGTGAGTGATCTTATTTTGTATAACTTTATCAATATGTTTCAAAATATCCCCTGGTTGTTCCTCATAAGAAATATTTTTCTCTAATGGTATAAAATATGAGTTTTGTAAATTTGAAGGGTTATATATGTACTTTAGAAATAGAGATACATGTAACACATCATGGAATTTTGGGAGGGTTGGTGGAAGCACCAGCCGATAGGCTACTATCTTGATACAATCAAGAATTTCAAAGGGACCAATATACATAGGGATCGTTTTCCCGTTCTTCCCAAATCTCATAACCTTCTTCCATAGAGAAATTCTTAGAAACACCTTGTCACAAAAATAAAATTCTAGATCTTATCAGAAATTATCAGCGTAATGTTTCTTATGAATCTAATATTCCTTGGTGTGTTGCTGAATTGCTCAAAATTTCTCTTCCATTTATACATTTATCTTAGGTCCCAATATCTTTGTTTCTCTAACCTCATTCCAAAACATTTGAGCTCCACATTTACTTCCATATATGGATTTATAAGGATCTATCTAAATGATTGAGTGGAATCAATTGTTGTACAAAAATTAAACTAGAGAAAGGCATGGATTTGAACCACCATTAAAATCCAAAGAACAATATCTCAACATATCCTATAGGGTTTTAATTGTTCTATAATATTATACATATCTCTAATAATGATACAAATTTCTAAAAATCATCCCTCTATCAAGATATTATTTAAGAATTCCCCAAAACTTTTAGGTTAACCTCATATCCCAATCAGACACAATGTAATGCGGTACTCAATGCAACCTTACAACTTTATTAATGTATATCTTGGAAATATGATCATGAGAGATGTATTTTATAATAGTGATGATGTATGATGACTTGGTAAGGCAATTGAATACATCTCATATATCATTATGAACTTCAGACATTTTGGGGGAGTCCAATGAAAAATTCCATGTTGTTATTTTTTGATTTCTATTCTAGTATGGGTAATGGAAGTAACATCCCCATAGAATTTTTTCTATCATACATAACATGATGAAATACCAAGAATCAAGATTCAAACTCTACGATATCTATCTTCTTTCCATACCACTAGAAATGCTCTTTAATATACCTATACATTTTTTAATTCTCAGACATATAGAGAATAAAGGAATATGATCTTCCTCTAACAACTCCTTATTCAAATATTATATGGATAGAACATATACATTTTTCCTAATCCTTATTATCCCATCATGATCAAGGTTAAACTCAGGAACATTTAGAAACCTCTTTTGGAGATTTACATCTTCATTTTCTTCCACTTTAATCATTATTTCGATAGATGGTTGAACATTTAGTAGAGAAAGATAAAAAAATTTCCCCTTCAATTAGGATTTACAGATCTATACATTGAAAATCCTGAAATATTAGATATTTTTTAATATTTATTATCTATAATGTAGCATGATCCTTTTGACTCAAAGCAATGAACACCTTGTTCACTTTCCCAGGGTGGATACGTATTGAAGAGTAATAATCTTTAATCATCCCTAACAATATTATTTGGAAAATATTCAACTCAATATACTATAAGATTTTTTTGATAGTATATATATCAAACTTTTGTCGATAAATACAGTGACTCTATATCATTAATTAAAAAATCACCACAACTAACTCCAAATCATGAGTTAGGTAATTTTTATCATGAATCATCAATTAACTAGAGATATAAACTATAACCATTTCATTATTTATAAGAAAAAATCCCAGTCCCTTCTTGGATGAATAACTAAATATTACCAACCCTTCTGCACTATTGGGAAATGCGAGCATAGGTGCGACGACTAATCTTATCTTCAGTTCCTTAAAATTTTCCCCATATTTATCTTTATAGAGAAACATGGATCCCTTCTAAGTTTACATGGTCATTGAATAGATAATTATGAGAACGCCTCCAAAAACTATTGATAATATCCTGATAAACCAAAAAACTTACAGATCTAATCCATTTTGGTTATTCTGGGACAACATTTAATAGCCTATGACTTTGAAGGATCTTTCGATATACCCTCACATTAGATTATATGACCCAAAAGTGAAATATTTTTTATCCAAAATTCACACTTTGTTAATTTTTCAAAAAGTTTATCCTACTATAGGGTCTTCAATAAAATTATCAAGTGATATTCATGCTCTTCCTTACTCTTTGAGTAGATCAGAATATTGTCAATAAATTATATCACAAACAGATCAATGTAATATCTAAAGACACTCTTCATTAAATCCATGAAGATAGTGGGGTAATTAATAATACTAAATGGAATCACTATATATTCATATTTTCTATACCTTGTAAATAAAATTTTCTTGGGTATATCCTACTTCTTGACCCTAAATTGATGATATCCAGAATGAAGGTAAATCTTGGAAAAGTATTGATCTCTGCACAGTCGATCAACCAAGTCATCAATACAAGGAAGAGGATATTATTCCTAATTGTGATCTTGTTAATCTATTGATAATAAATGATGAGTCTCATCTACATATCTTTATTTTTATTAAAAATAGTAGGTTCACCCTAAGGTGTCACACTTGGTCGAATGAATCCATTTTCAATGTTTTCCTAGAGTTCCTTCTTTAATTCTTGTAACCTGGTCAAGGACATTCAATTGAGAGTCTTTAAAGTTGGTTTTTCACAAGGTATGATTTATATTGAGAACTCAACATCTTGTTTTGGTGTAATGATAAGAACATCTTCCATAAATACCTCAAAAAATTTCTACATAGTAGGCATATCATCAATGTCAAGTTTCCCCCCAACCATCTGAGATAAACACCCAATTTAAATGGAAATTAAGACCCATACAATGGATGTGATCACCTCCTAAGTTCAAACTTATTGTCACATTGATAGATGATCTTAGGTTGGATTTGAATATCAAATTTAAATTTCTATACTTGAAAATTAATTTGTTATTTATGAATAGAAATAGAATCTATGCCTAAGGTAACATCAAATTCAACTAGAGGAATAATGACATGATTTATAGGAAGCACATCCCCACCAACATCAATCAGAGATGAGTCATAGAAAAGAGACACATTCATCACTCCATTAGGGGTTTTCAATACTAGTTGTACATATAATCATTTGGGTTCCATCATGATACTCTTAAAATATTATTTAGATATGAAGGAATGGGTAGATCTAGAGTCAAATAAGACATTAGTAGTTATAGAGTGGATAATAAGTGTACCTCTCACCATGCTATTATCAGAACCCTTGTTATAAATAATGATCATATGAGATTTCCCATTGTCTCTCAACTTAAGAGGTTACTAAATTCTATCATCATAATTTACCATTTAATTTTGGAATTGGTTAGAATAATTTCTATACACCATGCATTTGAAACAATGGGGTGTGGGTGGTATATTCTATGAAACATTATCTCTATTTACATTGTAAGATAACTTCTTCCCATCAATTCAGAATATAAATTTCCCAATGACCATCCCATACACACTTAAAACATTTACCAGTCCCCTTAAGATAATTTACTCCATATTTCTTCCCACACTATGAGAAAACAAGAAATATCATCTTCTTCTCTCCATGGTTCATAGTCTTTCCTTTGAATTACATTTTCCAATTATTATTAAAACCATGATATTAATACATAACTCCAACCTCCATTTCTACTTTAATAGCACATCAAACTATCTATTCATATATATTGAAGTATCTTATGTATAATTCCCTTTAGAGACCTGGTTTTAATCCACTATATACTTGATCAACCTTATATTCAGGTTAGATGATAATAACAAAAGCGTACCTCACAAGCCTTATAAAATTTTCCTTATAGGTACCAAGGGATTCTTCATCCTTTTGATTTAGGTTAAGTAACTACTTATCCATCTTGGTACAAATAATAAGTGTAAATTACTTAATGAAAAAATAAGTTCTTGAACTCTTACCTATTAATGGAGACAATTTCATCTCATTACATTGTATTCCATATAAGATTATATAATTGACCAGCTCGACCTTCCAAATGGTAGACAACCAAAATGAACATTTCATGTTCAAAACACTAGAGAATGGGAAATATATTTTTTGTGGTTCTGATCCATTGTTACAAAATTAGTGGATTATATGACCCACTAAAAAAAGGTGGACATTACCTCATGAAGGACTCAACAGAATGTTGTTCCCTCTTTTGTTTGTTTGGAATTCTAACATGATTGTAGTTTGAGAAAGTTATGTGAGCATAGAAATGAGATTTTTCATTCAAACTACCATAATTTTAGGATTATAATGAGATAAATCATTTCATTTTCCATGAAACTTAGCATTAACACAGTTACTTCAAGTTACAACCATTGAATAAATCCAAAAATAATAATGTACGAAACAATAATCATGATGTGGAACCACATAATAATGAAAAATTACTTATATGATGTTTAAATCATGAAACCTTGTTTAATATATGTCACCTGTTGGATCAAAATTGATATGATATTGAACACATACAATAGGGGTGAATTTTATATTAAAAAATTCCAATTAAAACCTTTAAGGTTCTTAGTTTACTATAAATAAAACAATTCATAAAGCCTCCTATAAAAGAAAACAAAATATTAGACCGACTCTTGATCCGATGATATAATATGACACCGTATGTTATGAAACAATTGAGGCAATTGTATTCGGATTGAATAAAAATATCAGGGTAATACAGATTGTAAATGATTCTACCATATAGCATATAGAATCAATACTAAAAGTATAATCTGTAATTAAAACTATTAAAAAATAATAAAAATAGAAAAAAATAGAAATGATTCTATGTCTATTATAATAAGAAGAGGAAAAGTAAAAGGTATTATAATTATTTTATCCTAAAGAGTAGGGTATATTTTCCCCTAGGATAATAGGTCTATCTCAACAACACCAGTAAGCCCACGATACGATGATCGATATGTATTTCTTGCTATCCCTGCACGCCATCGATTTTATAGGTAATCGATACCTCTGTCTTTCAAACACTTGAAATCCATATATACGATGATTGACACGTCTATCTTTCTATACCCGCAAGCCCTCGATTATATTGGTAGTCAACACCTCTGTCTTCCAAACACTTGAAATCCCTTGATACAATAATCAGTTTCACCATCTTCATATCCCTAAAATCCCTCAATTCATATCACTTGATTGGACAAACAAAGCAAAAAAAAAGAACTTATTGAAATAAAAAAACTAGTAATGAGTTGTTCACATTTCGTAATTTCAAGGCTTTCACACGAAGAAAGAGAGAATTTACATAGTATCTCTCTAGAACTTGAAAGTAGTTGAAGTTTTTCATCTTTTTTTCTTGATTCAAATGACCTTCTATTTATAGGCCTTAGGTTACCGTGGTCATATTTTCTCCAGCCATCATATTTCTTTGGAAAACTCGGAGGGACTTGGACACATGGCATTGTAATGGTCACATTAAAATAAAAAACATGACATTTTTTTATTAGTTTATAACTAACTCCATGAAATCATATTGGTTAAAAAAATAGATATATGAAAATGATAACAACAGTACAATATGTGTTTTAATAAATGAATAAAAGCATTCATGTTATAAAAGTAACACTTGAGTACAATTAATATTACTTAGTGAGAAACACTTATATGATGCAAAGTGGGTTCGATGCATAATGTGAGTATGATTGACATAGTGAGTATGATAGACATAGTCAACATGATATACATATTTATCATGATAGATAGAGTCGGTAAAATAGAAAAAGTCATTATGATAGACAGAGTCAATATGATTGACATAGTCTATACGATAGATAGAGTCAATAAAATAGACAGAGTGAGTACAATAGATAGAAAAACCATATTCAAGGTAAGTCCTTTATTTATGAAATGATTATAAAGAAATTCTTTATTCCGAAAAAAAGACATAAAAGTCAAAAGAAGACTTTTACTTAACAATATCCCCCCTTTTGGAAAGCACAAAACACAAATTAAAACTAGAAATAAATGATTATCTCTCTCTAAGTTATGAAAACTCTTCTGAATTGAGAAATGAATACAGCTAACTCCTCCTTAGGTATATTCTTTCCTAAGTATTGTATTCATATAACTTTTCCTTGGTTTCGATTATTCTCCTCATTAAAGTATTAGTTTTTACATAAAAAATTCTCCCCCTTTGTAAAAATTACCTCCTTCTTTTATAAAAGATATCCCCATTGTGGTTTACAAAAAGAAATAGGGTAATATTTCATTTCCTGAAAAGGGTTAGAAGACAAAAAATGAAAAACAATGAAAATGAAAACATAAAACTCATTGAATTTTCAAATTACATATAATTTAAAATTATAATCAAGAAATAAAGATATCGCAAATATTCATTTGTTTTCTCTTTCTTTATCTTTCTTGATCAACTCATGGAGAATGAAATTCATCTTCTTAATTTCTTTCTTATCCCCCGATATAGAAACAACTTGAGTTTTTAGAAGCTCTTATTGGTATGAAAAAAATTTGATCTTGGGTTTTTATGGTCTCTTCTTGAATTACAATCACTTCTTCTAGAGTATCAATCTTGTGATGCATATTATTATTTTATTCACTAAAAAAAGTGTCTTGTTTCTTTAAAAAAACTATTTCATCTTTGAAATATAAAACCTTCGAAAATTCTCACAATAAAGCTATGAACCTTTCTTGCAACTCTTTCACTGAATGAACATCAGCACTATGAGATTTTGGGATCTGATTACACCTTTCAATTGTTTCCTTATCGAGATTATTGAAAGAAATATAAAGATCATTTGAAAGCCTTATTAAGTCTTCAATTGATTCCTCATGTTCATTCACTGAGATTTCTATTTTTTATGACCGTTTGGTCATCTTATTTCAAACCTTCATATGAGAAATAAAACTATTACTCCAAACTTTTAGATCGTCCTCTAATGACACCACTCTCTTTCTAACATCTCTTACTGAAGAAAATTTGTTCCTTTGATTCTCTACGATGAAATCTATCTTTATTTATATTTTTGGAAGGTAAGTAATATTCTTCTCAATTATTTTTAAAACATGAACAATGTAATCAATTTTCTTCCAAGAAATTTCATGTTTTGAATTAGTATCATCATCATACGATTTAAGTTTATTTGATTCTTTATCAGGATTTTTTCCTTTTCCTTTATCCTTTTCCTTTCCAACCCTTTTTACTTATTTTTCATCTCTTTCTTCTTCAACTTTTTCACTGATGACACTTAGTTTCTTATCATGAGAACTTTTAACCCCTTGCATGACTGGAGAGGGAACTATTTCTGATTGAGTTTCTAAGGATTTAACTGGTGCTTGATCGACATGAGGATTTTGTTATTGAATTCCTTCACTTTGTTTTTGAAGATAAGATTCTTATCTACTTTTCTTTGAACTTTGAAGATATTCCAAAATAAATTCATCTTCCTCTTATTCATCTTCCTATTATAAAGCCGATTGAATAACTTCTTGAACTATTTCTTCCCTGTTTTCTTTCTCTAGAAAAGTCTATACAATTGGTTCTTGTTGAACTTCCTCTGTTAGTTGGGACTTGTTAAATCAAAAAAATTTAGAACTTTGGAATCATCAAAATCTTGAGCTTTTATTTACAAAATATTATTATTATTCTTCTCAGGCTATAGATTATCTTTTATTATCATATTCTCGGATAGAGCTTCGGCTAGATAAAGACCAAATTTAGGATCACATTCTTTTCATTATTCTTTCTCCTTTCTCCACTTGGATAAAACCTGTTTGCTGTATTTGGTTTTATTCTTAGGCTTTGGATTGATTTAAGGGCCTGAATTTTGAGAAGCTACAACTTTTGGTGCTGATTCTTTTAGAAGAGGTGCTGATTGATTTGGTTTCAATTCTTCCACATCATTGATGAATAGTTTTTACTTTTCATCAAAACCAAAATTCAATTTATTTTTAATATTATTGCTTATCCAAGAAGCCTTCATCTATTTCAATTATCATTTCTCTAGAATATTAAAAAATTTCTAACTTTCAAGATTAAAAGTTTGTGAGAATAGTTGGATACATGATAAGATGAGACTTAATTGCTCCAAACTTCACATTATTTATTGTTTCGAAAATGTAACCCATAAGATTTTACCTTTCTCATATTTATAAGATAATATAACATAAAGATGTTAGAAAAATTAATATTTTCTCTATCCCCTTTCCTTGAGATTAGAAACCATTACATCCAAAGGACAATAAACCGGTTTTCTGCATAGATATGAGCTACTTTTATTTTCTCCTCCTTGATAATAAATATCCACTTTTCAGAACATTACTTTTTAAATGCACCAACATACTTAGGTGTCTTATGAGAAGGAAAAAATGAGTCACCTTCAGTAGAGACATTGAGGAAATGTGATGCTTGTTTTACTAACATAGAAAACTTTATATCATACACAAAAAAGTTAATCATAATATCCTTATCAAAAGTCACAATATTTTAGAATTTTCTAACCTCTTCAACAAGAATCAGATCCTGAGATATGTGTTTCTCGACAAAAATATGTTCGTAGCCTTATAATAAAATAATTCTTTTGATTATTGAGTCATAACTATCAATGAAATCTCATGAAACTAACATTTCTCTGTAGAAATCCATTTCTAATGAAGTATTGGAAGAAATATCAGTATTAGTGTTGGAAGAAGACTAATATATATAGTTTACTAGAAAAATAAATGATCGTACCGAGTATTAAGAAGAGGATAAGAGCTTCACCGAGAAATTTGAAGAACTGGTGTGGGTTTGAGGAGGGTATTCCTCTATTTATAGGTGAATTTGGATAAACATTGGTATTCTATGGTTGATATTGGAAGATAAAGAATCCAATTGTAGATAATGAGAGTTTTTTTAAAATGATAATAATTTTTTTAAAGGAAATATGAAAATCAAGAAACAATAACACAAAAAAATAATACAAAAAGAATAGAGGATGTACCTATCCTAGATTTCAAGTAATTTGTTGCTTTCATTGTATTATTAAAGTATAAACATAATACAAAATAGAAAATAAATAGTTGAAATAATGAAAATAAAATACAATCAAACATCAAAATGATAAAAAAGAAAGTGAATATGATCGGTTGTTAGACCGATGGAAAATAGTCATTACAATGGGTTTTCAAGCTAATGGAAAACAAAGTCATTACCATAAGTTTTAAAACACATGAAAAAAAGTCATTACTATAGGTTGTCAAGCTGATGGGAAAAAAATTCATTACCACATGTTGTTGAACCGATGGAAAACAAAGTCATTACGATAGGTTGTAAACACGATGGAAAACAAAGTCGTTACCATAGGTTATCGAGATGATGGAAAAAAAGTCATACCATAGGTTGTGAAGTCGATGGAAAACAAAGTCATTACCATATCTTTTCATGATAATGTAAAAGACTCTATCAGACAGATTAAAAGAAAGTCAAAATGATAAAAAAATGTCAAAATAATAAATAGAATTTCAAAACAATTAATAAACTATAAAAATAATAAACAGAATGTCAAAATAAAAAAAATAATTTCAAAACAATAAACAGAATGTAAAATCATCAAATAAAATGTCAAGAAAATAAACAAAAAGTAAAAAACAATAAACATAATGTAAAAACAATAAAGAGAAAGTAAAAACAATAAACAGAATGTCAAAACAATAAACAAAATTTCAAAATAATAAACAATAAACAGAATGTCAAAACAATAAATAGAATGTCAAAATAATAAATATAAAAACAATAAACATAATGTCAAAACAATAAATAGAATTTCAAAACAACAAAATGAATGTTAAAACTATAAACAGAATTTCAAAACAATGAACATAATGTCAAAACAATAAACAAAATGCCCAAATAAGAAACAAAATGTCAAAATAATAAATAGAAAAAAATAAACAGACTGTCAAAAATAAATCAATTAATGAGAAAATAGAACTATAAACTAAAGAATTAAGATACAATATAAAAAATAAGAAAAATAATAAATAATAATAACATAGAACAAAAGGATTATTTTCTCCCCCTATAAAGAGGAGTGTTTTAATGTAAAGAGATTTTAAAAAATAGGAAGTAGATATGAATGATCATTTTAATGTAATCATTCCTATATTCTGTTTAACATATTCAAATCTATGAGAAGGTAATTGTTTTGTAAAAATATTAGAATGTTGTTCTTGCATTCTGATGAATTATAAAATAATATCTCATTTTTTTCTTAATACCCTCAACAAATAAAATATTAGAAATAAAAAATTTACTAAGAAATACAATATTACATATACCAACAATATTTCCTTGAGAATTTTCTTCAAAGGTAACTTTTTCTCCCTTCGTCTTGGTAACTTTTTAAAAGAAGTTTCTGTTTCCAGTCAAGTTCCTAGAACATCCACTATCTATGTACCATGTATTGTTATTGTTTTTAATTTTGTTGTCCTAAAACAAAAACAATTAAACTTTTGGAATCCAAACCTTTTTGGGTCTAGAAATTTTTGAAATAATTTTTTTTGGAATCCACATTTTTTTTGAAAAGTTAGTTTGGTGGAAACCCCAAGATTTTTGTTTATTTTAAAAAAAATTTCTTTCCCAATGTCCACCACATTGAAATTTAGTGCATAATAGAGAACTTTGGGGAAAAAATAGTTATTACTAAAGATAGGTATTGAATGAGTATAACCAATTAATGAACTATTCCTTAAAAGAAGAATTTGAGAATACATTTTATCAAACTCTTTCATTCTAGTAGTGAATTTTGATAAAAGTTTCTTAAGATAAAAAATCTCATATTTTAGTCTATTGAAAAAATTCTTATCCTCATCATTATTAGTTTTAGAATTGAGTTTTTATTCTAAAATAGTTTTTCTAGAAATCATATTACCAAAATATTAAGGAAGTTGGTTCTTTTCAAAATTTACCTTTTCTAGGTTTTTAGAAAAACTTTCAATATGAAGATTTTTTGAATTAAGATATTTAGAGATATGTGATATTTCTCTTGTTAAAATATCAATCCTAGTACTTTATTTTTCATGTTTTCTCGAAACTTTACAATCTTCATTTTCTAAAAGTTTATCAAATATAGAAACTTCTTCATATGAATGTAAATAATTATCATTCTTTGATGAGGATGTTTCTTCATCATAAGAATAATATTTATCAGGATAATTGTTACTCAAATACATATTAGTAAGAGATTCAAAACTATGTACCTTTCTTATTAAGAAAGGACAAAGATTTTTGGAAAAGAGACTAATATTCTTATGATTTGAAATATCACTATCAGAAGAGTATTCATAAGAATCAACTCCACTAGCACTCCAAGAGTCATTAACTTTCAGGATTTTGTTTCCCTTGGACTTCCCGTGTTTCTTCTTATTCTTCTTCGAATGAATTTCCTTTCTATCCTTTCTTTTCAATATAGTAAAATCAGGTCAAATGTGTCCTGCTCTTTTACATTCATAGCATGTGACTTTATAATCTTAATTATCCTTGTTACCTTTGGAAGTATTTTTATATCTCTATTAGAAATCCATCTTTCCAAAAATTTTATTCATTATTCTAGCCTGATTTTCATGATCATTCTATGGCTACTCAGCATCTCTAACTTATGATAAGATGTCAACATTCCTCTTTTTAACTAAGTTTTCATGGGAGATTGAGACTTGGTAGGATTTGATGTAGTAGTGAATTATACTCCACTATTCTTCTTTTTCACTTCATCTGCATCTCTCTTAAGTCTTTCTTCATATTTAAATAGAGTTCCCAATAGATCATCGAGAGTAAGATTAGTAATCTTTCTAGATTCATCAACTGCGGTCCTCTTGGATTCCCATTCATTTGGAATAATATCTATGATCTTCTCAACTAAAAATTCATCTTCCAAATTTTTATATCCTATAGCTTTAAGACTATTGACTATTGTCATAAATCTTGGATGAAACTTAACTACAGGTTCACCATAGGGAAATTCAAAAACTTGATAATCAGCTCTTAGCATAGATATTCTTGTTTCAACAACATTGGAAGAACCAAAATGGGTAATCTCCAATTTCTTCCATATACAATTTTCATCTTCACATGGAGAGATTTGAATGTAAATTTTCCTAGTCATAGAACACAACAAAGTATTTAAAACCATATTGTTTAGCTGATATTCACGTTTTTCTTGAGATGTAAATGTCTTGACTTCTTTCTCGAGAATCTTATAGTCCCTAGGTAGCATAATAAAGTTATCTACACTTGTATTTGTGATAAAATTCTTCATTCGATCTCTCCAGTATTAAAAAACATTACCATAAAAAATCGGTGGTCTTGTAGGGTTAAGATTTTCAATTGAACCGAAATTTATCATGGCTTCCATCATAAAAAAACAAAAAAATCTATAAATACAGGTTAGTGTATAAAAAAATTTAAATAAAATATACAGAACAGTGTAAAAACCTCCTCTGATACCAATTTTTGGATCAAAATGGATATGAGATGGCACAAATACAAGAGGGGGGGGGGTGAATTGTAGATTTAAAATTTTCTATTAAAACCTTTAAGGTTCTTAGTTTACTATAACTAAAACAATTCACAAAGACTCCTATAAAAGAAAACAAAATATCAGACTGACTCTCGATCTGATGATATAATATGATACCACAGGTTATGAAACAATTGAGACAATTGTGTTCAGATTGAATAAAAATATTAGAGTAAAAAAAATTGTAAATGATTATACCCTATAGCTTATAGAATCTATACTAAAAGTGTAAGATATAATTAAAACAATTACAGAATAATAAAAATATAAAGAATAAATAAAAAGGATTCTATTTTTATTATAATATCTAGCATAAAAGTAAAAGGTATTAGTATTCTTTTATTCTAATGAGTAGAGAATCCTTTCACCTAGGATAATAGGTCTTCTTCACCAACAACAGTAAGCCCTCGATATGATTATCATCACGTCTATCTTTCTATACCCGCAAGCCCTTGATTTTATAGGTAATCAAAACCTCTATATTTTAAACACTTGAAATCCCTTGATATGATGATCAACACATCCATATTTCTATCCCCGAAAGCCCTCGATTTTACAGGTAATCAGCACCTCTGTTTTTCAAACACTTTAAAGCCCTTGATATGAAAATTGGTTTCACCATCTTACTATCCCTGAAATATTTCTATTGTTATCACTTGATCAAATGAAAAAAATAAAAACAAAGAACTTATTGAAATACAAAAAACTAAGAAGGATCTGTTCACGTTTTTTAATTTCAAGGCTTTCGCACGAAGAAAGCGAGAAGTCACACAGTCTCTCTCTAGAACTTGGAAGTAGCTGAGGATGATCAAGTTTATTCCTCTACTTAAAATGAACTCCTATTTATAGGACTTAGGTTATAATATTCATATTTTCTCCAATGTTCATATGTATTCAAAAAACTCATAGGGACTTGGACACCTGAAATTTTAATGGTCATATTGAAACAGAAAACATGACATCGTTTTGATTAATTTATAACTAACTCAATGACATCGTTTTGGTTAAAAAATAGATATATGATAATGATAACAAGATTAAAATATGTGTTTTTATAAACTAATAAAATACTACATGTTATAAAAGTAACACATGAGTAAAATTAATATTACTTAGTAAAAAACACTAATATGATGCAATGTGGGTATGATGCATAATGTGGGTACGATGGACAGACTGAGTACGATGGACATAGTCAGTATGATATATAGAGTCAGTATGAGAAATAGAATCAATACGATAGACAAAGTCAGTATGATAGATTGATTCAGTATGATAGACAGAGTCAGTACGATAGAAAGAGGCAGTACGATAGTCAGAGTCAGTATTATAGATAGAAAAACCATATTCAAAGTAAGTCCTTTATTTAAGAAATGAGTATAAAGAAATTTGTGATTTACAAAAAAAGGAATAATAGTAAAAAGAATAATTTATACTTAACATCACCTTATATTTATCTTAGGTCATTCATAGTCATCATCTATTTAAATCCTTCATGATGGTCTAGAAAGAGTTTTTGAATTTTCAAAGCGTATCCCATGGGAGTGTCAAACCAGGTGTGAAACAACATCTATTAATAAGAACAAATTGAACATTGAATCTAGATCAGTGAATATTTTTCAGAGTTATTACCCCCAGATACTTATGTTCTAAATCCTCATACACTTATTGAATTCAGATAGGGATGTAACTTTGAAACCACTCTCCCCACACTTTACCAAAATTCTAAGACATTTTTCTATATTTTCACTCATCATTAGACTTATCCTTATACATGTGATTAGTGATATCACAAAGGTTTTCTCATTGTAGTTTCCTTATGTTAACTAAAACTATCCTATGAAACCAAATATAGAGACCTAGGTTTATCACACATAGATATAACATCATTTTTATGAATATTAATTACATTAGACAAACTCACACCTAGGAAACATAGTTTTTAGTATCTTTGGAAATATGGAAACATAATAAACTAGTCCATAGGTAAAGTACATAATCTCCCAAAATGATCTTCATAATAAGCACCCTTCATAGACACATCATACATAAAACATTTCTTCATAACTTTGGGAAAGAAAACATAAGAATGTGTGAGCTGAGATACTCAGTATTGGTAAAAAAGGGATATACAAAAGCATAACATGAATATAATAGTTTGATAACATGAGCATAAAATTTGAAAACCATGGCTAGAATACCAAAGATTATAATCCCAAGTAATGTAATAGTGATAGGGAGTATATAAGACATCAATGAAAAGGGAATTAAAGAACATGATCCCTGAAAGAAGTATATTAACATAAGACATAGATTTTATGAGTACACATAAGTATAGAAAAATAACATAATATTCATCATATCATTACCCATAAAATGAAATAACATTCATATACATTTCATAATATCCTAACCTATGGAGAAGAGTGTGTTTTCATAATCATTTCATCATATCATAAATTTTGAAAAAAGAAGTGGGTTTCATAATAATTTTATCATGGTATAACCCATAGGAGAGAAAAGAGTTTCATAAACACCATGTTATCAAAAACATAAACCATTCAGAGAAAGAATAAGAATGGTATCCTGGGATTATATCCTCAAAAAGGTATATGTAACATCAAAATATTTCATATTATATGGAAAATGATTTTGATAGATCAATTAAAACATTTATTTATGAAAATACCATTTCATATTTAAAGAAAACTTTGAAAAACATAATTTTTTTTGAAAAAACGTTTCTTTGAAAATAACCATAGAAAATATAAAATAAAGTTCAATTAAAATAATGGTTATGATAATGGGAAGTTTCATTCATATCTTACACAATAAAATATATATTCCTTTCACATTTTTGTAAAATCCAAACGAGAATTGTTTAGAAAACGAAAATAAAATTACATTAATTTTTTTTTTGAAAAAAGTTAAATATGGGTAAAAATATATTTAATAAACCATTTTTTTAATGTCAAAAAATATTAAAAACATTTATAAAATGATGTTTTAGAAGAAAACAGATTTCCAACCGAAGAGTGAAATAAATTTATATTTTATTAAAAACGTTTTAACAATTATTTTATGTACCAAGGAGTGGAAACTTTTTTACCATTACTTGAAAATATCATTAATAACCATATTATAATAAAATTCTTTATTTTATTGAGAGATGTATCATAATATTTTATCATCGGAAAAATAATAATAAACAGTCCTGATAAATGATGTGAATGTAACATAAAATTATTAACACTTTCATAAATTTGAATTGTAATACCCATGAAAGAATGGAATAGAATGGAACTTAAAATATAAATATGATAAATAAAATCATGATATTGCATGTCAAAGGTTCTGTATATAAACCTTGTGAAAGAATATATGCTCATAACACAACATATGTCTCAACGAAGGAAAATTGAGAGAAAAATCCCTTACTGCTTTGGTAACGTTTGAACCACAAACACCATGAATGAGAGATACTAAAATGGATATATAAATATCCCTAATTTTAATGATATTAATCATAAAATACATTCATGGGTAGTATATACATCACATAAAATAAATAGGTGGTGAATATGACATGTGTCTCATTGAAGTATAAAGTGAGACAGAAATCCCTTATCGCTTTAGTAATATTTTTATTCATAAAAACAAATTAAAAATAACATAAAATGATAAATTATATATCATTAAAAGATATATATTCATGAAATAACATGTAAAAGGGTATTTATATACACCATACAAAATAAATGATTGTAGAATTTGTATATTTTTTCTATAAATAAAAGAGAGTAGAAATATCATTCCTTAAGTCTCGACTTCCGTCGTAAACATTTAAATATAGTGTATAATAAATATAAGTTTGTTATAAATATATTATATAAAAATACTTATATATATATGTGATACAATATTTTATTTTCTAATGACATTTTATTACATGTTTCTTAATAATTTCATATTAAAGTTACATTTTGGGTAATAACCACTTTGTTTTTCATATATGTCTTGATTTTTTTATTTTTGGTTCTATTAATTTGATCATGATTTCATAATTTTCATAATTTTAAACATGATATAAATATAATATATATTCATTATATATTTATTTTTATTAATTAATAAAATTTAGTGATATAAAATGAAATACACCATTCAAGAAGACGATATGTCTTGCATACACATTAACGCCCTTTCAATTTTCTTGTTGGATTAAATGAAAGAAAGGTAAATTATATATTACCATTATAGAATAGTTTTTATTTCATATACATCATATATGTTCATTAAACCCATCTTTATTACCTTCCATGTAAATTGTGAATGAATCACATCGCTTCACAAGGCGGTAGTCCGTTGTACACACAAGCGACATTATCTTATTCCCAGAAAATAGAATGTATTAAGGTATGTGTGATATAAAAATTAAATAAGTATATTAATATCAAAAATATCATATATAAACATTTAATCCGTCATTATAACAAACCGTGTAAGGTGGTAATGAAAAATCGAATGACATCGGTTCATGAGGTTGTAGTCCGCTGTACACACGAACGATGATTTCATAACTTATTTGATGGAAGTGGAGAAGATTGTAGGTCATTAACTTAACATAAAAACGTCTCAGTACATGAATTTTATTAAATTAATTATATATTCATGAAAAAATAATAAATTTAGGAGTTTTAGGAAGAAATAAAACAAAAATTCTCATTGATGAACATTACCTCTTCTTTGGGTATCCTCCTTAGGTTTGCACCAAAAACCTTACTAGGTTGAATTTCTATCAAAACTAAGGCTTATAAAGAAATATGGGAGAATTTGGTAAGTTATTTGGGTATGTATTTTCAAAACCAAAAGGATTTTAAGGATTTATGATTGGAGGAGAGGGGGTGGACTTTTATAAGTGAGATGAGTAATACACTTGTAATTTTTGAAAAAAATGAATTCCACCCACTTTGTTTATCATGTCACAAGGCTCCAATAATAGACCATGATCGAAAATATAAGGTATAAGGTCGAAATATTTCTATAAAATGGGGTTTTTACATGCTTATAGGCTATTTTACACTTTAAATTTTAATTTTAACCCCTCAGTAATCCCATTTTTACCTTAACCACGTTAATTTTTTTTCCTATTTTTCCAATTCATTTTTCCAAAAATTAAGTTGAACTTATTAGATAATATATGTTATACTGATTCAAAATATGGAATTCATTTTTACAAATTTCATTCAAATAAATTGAAAATATTAATTTAAAATTATTCTCAATGATGTAATGAGAAAGTTGTTTTTTAACACTACAAAAAAGAACAATAGATTATAGGTGTTTATTTATATGGGGTTGTCCACAACCCCCTATAAATTCAATTCCTATGTAATTATTTGGGGTTTTCACAACCCCCTCTAATCATTTAATTTAGATGGGGTTATAAACTCCCTCTAAATTCATTTTCTGTATAAATTATAGGGGGATATGTGCGACCCTCACTAATCATAAAATTTATAGGGGGTTAAGAACCCCCTATAAATTTCCTAATATTATTTTTTTAATATATAGTTGGATTTTAAAGGGGGATTTGAACCACCTCTAATTAAAGAAAATAGAGTGGGGTTATAGCTACTGCTATTCAATGAGATTAGCAGCAGTTTATACCCCCTCTAATATCATAAATTAGTCGGGGTTCAAAACCCCCTATAATGTCTTAAATTAGAGATAGTTCAAACCTCCCTCTAATATCAAAAATTAGAAGGGGCTGAAAACCCCCTCTTATGTCATTAAATTAAAGGGGGATCAAAAAAACCTCTAATTTAAGGGATTTGAGTGGGTTGTGAACCCCCACTATTAAAATTTTTATAATATATATATATATAATTAAAACAGTATATATAAATGTTTTTAAATATATTATATGAAAATATTACATAAAATATTTATATGATTGTATTTAATTTTATTTAATTATACTTAATTGTATACATAAATATAATTTTATAATTTTATGTATATATATATATTTATTATTATAAATTGTATTTCATATTATATTAATTATATATATTATAAAAGCATAAATATATTATATAAATATATCTATAAATATCATTTATTTAAAAATTATATCATATAAAAACCCAAGCATGAAGTTTTCATAATGTACATTATTATAATAATAAATATTTTTTTTAAATAATATGTTTATGCTTTTATATTATATATAATTAATATTTTATGATATAAAATTTATACAAATAAATATTTATTAATGCACATAATAATATACAATTATATTGATTGAAATTCATATATATTAATGTGCATAATAATAAATATATGTATTAAAATACATTATATAAATATTTGTATAAATTGTATTTCATATAATATTAATTATATATAACATAAATATTTGTATAAATTGTATTTTATATGTATTTATTATATATAATATTAATTATATAATAATTATATGTTAATTACATATAATATTATACTAATAAAAATATATTAATGTACATAAAAATTAATATATGTATTTAAATAAATTATATAAATATATTTTTAATGGCATTATATAAATATATTAAATAAATACCTATATATATATTATATAAATAAACATGTACATTATATATAAATATGTATTTAAATATATAAATAATTTACATAAATATATTTATTAATATATAAAAAAATTTGTATATACAAAACATAAATATAATTATATAATATATTTAGTCAAATAAATTTAAATACACATATAAAATATATAGTTTATATAAATGTATAAAACGAATATAATATAAATTTATTATAATATAAATAAATAAATACATAATATAAAATGTATATATTAATTTATATAAATATATATGGGTTATATATTTATATGTATTTAAATTTTTATTCAAATAATATATATTTTTATTTGATTTTAAATATATATAAATATAATAATGTGTAATTATATTATATAATTCAATTTTCCATAGTGGTTGAGGCGTCTGGGGGGGGGGGGGTGTTTGGTAATCACTGGTTCAAAACCCACCATAGAAAATTGTATAAGGCAACGATGGGAAATTGGCGGTAGTTGTGGGATCAGGAGGGGACTAATAGGACACATTGGTGAATGGGTGACCTAGGAGAATGGGAGGGGGACACTGGTAATGGGGGGGGGGGGGTCACTGGCGTACGAGATCGGGAATACGATGGGAGGGGGTTCATTGGGAACTAGAGGGTCAGGTGGGGGGCTCACAGTTGAGATCAGGTGAAAGAATTTACAAAAAAATATTAGATGCGGTTTTGGAATCCCCTCTAATATGTAGCATGTGGCTCCATTAGATGGGGTTAAAACCCCTCTAATCCAGTCTTAAATAGAGGTGGTTCCCAAAACCGCCTCTATTATGTCAGTTCTAACTCAATTAGTGACGGTTTCCAACTACCGTTGTAAGAACCCAGTTCTTCTCTTTGAGGTAAGGGCTTCCTATTTTTCTTTTCCTTGAGTGTTTTTAATAAAATATGGAAAATGAGGGAAAATCCCAAATTTTGGAACTACATGCCATGTAATTTTTCCACACATTGTGTACTTCTGGCCATGTTGGGATGAGTACAGAGGGCATGTAGCCTTGCCGGTGACAAAGGGTATGGAATCGACTATACATCGTGTAGTGGTCCTTTACATGCTGTGTAGTCAGTCGGCAGGACAAAATAGTAAGGCGGTGTAGCAGCCGCCAGCTGGGCGACAATACATGCCGTCTACTCAGGAGTACATGTCGTGTACTCTTGTCGGTAGGTGAATAGTTCTGTGCTAGCGGAAAGCTGCCAGATGAATAGTTAAATGAAAGGAGTACACGATGTGTACTTGGAAGTACACGCCGTGTACTTTTTTTTCGGCTTAAAATAGGCAGTAGCCTCCTCATTTGGCAGAGGAGGCATTTGAGCCGTTTTGGTGCCAAGGGAGGAGGCCGGACCTTTGAAGATCTGCCGGGTGTTCGTCTGGAATCGGTTTGCGCCTCGGATGATCTCGTTGGAACCGTAGGGGTAAGCCCTTTCTTCTTATTAAGCCTTTATTATCAATTCTTTCCTGAGGGAATGTTATTTACATTTGAATGGGTTTTATTTTTCGTCAGATCTATGCCATTCTTGGGCGTTTTTCGAGTCGGCGTTCGTGTATAACGTTCGTTGGTGTTTAAGGAAGGTGGCTTGGTGTTTAGTTTCCAACTTTCGTGTGTTTTGTGCGTTTTTGTGCCACAAACCCATATTGGGGTGTCGTGTGGCTGAGGCCGTGGCTATATTAACTACCTAGAACTGTAAATGTAATTGAATAATTTGTGAAAATGCTAGCTGGGATCGTTGCTTGTATCCGGAACCACCCAGGGGGTGTGTTACACTGTTTAGCCGTTTGGCCAGGATACCCGAGGGTATGCCTTTAATGTAGTAATTGTCGAATTTCCTTGAGAGGAATTTCTTGTTTACTGCTTTTTTACCTGGTGGGCATGGCCCGATTACCTATTTAGCCTGAGGGCGTTGTTTTGATTAGCCTGTGAGCACTGTACTGTATTTTCCGGAGGGTGTGACTGTTTTAGCTCGAGGGCTGTCGTTATTTCGCCTGAGGGAAACCTTTCGTGCCTGAGGGCTTGACTTCTGTGCCTGAGGGCGACACTTCCTACGCCTGAGGGAAATTTCTGTTATGCCTGAGGGCAATACCTGCGGGTTGGATTCTGTATAGTCTGAGGGCGTGGTTCACTATTATAGCCTGAGGGCAAGATACTGGTTGGCCTGAGGGCTTGGTGCTGTTGAGCACAGAACGATACTAAATTTAATGGATTAAATTAATAATAAAATGGAAGTTTAATTGTTAAGTTAGTTACTTTTTAGTACTGCTTACTTTATTGCATTTTACTATTTCACACTATTGTTGTATGCTTACTCACAGTTGGGCACGAGCCTTTGGTGGGTGCCTACTGAGATATATTTATTACACCCTGTTTAGGTCACGTTTTTTGTCCCAAACAGATTATGTTGTTGTAGGTGTAGATAGGGGCAAGAGTCCCTATACAAGTACATGATTGTTGCTGAGGAATCGGAGGGCATGGGACCGGGCCTAGGCTCGTGATGCCGTTGCCAGCTGTTTTGCTTTGTTTTGTTGCACTCTGTTTTTTCTTGTATCGTATTGATGTATAACATGTTCTGGATATTTTCTTATAACTTGAGACATGTCGCATCATCATTTATATACTGTTGGTTATATCCACTGTTGTTGTTTATTTCAGTTGTGTATGGTTTACTGCTTCCACTGTTTGTTGTATGTTTTATTTTGTTTTCTGCTGCACTACACTTTGACAAATGAGGGCATAGTTTCCCCACTATCAGACCTGGGCCCTCGCTGCTAGTTGGCAGCCTCTTGGGTTTGGGTAAATTTGCTTGACGTCACGTGGCGAACCGGGTTTGGGGAACTCGGAACCGGGATGTTAAAAAGTGGTATCAAAGGAGGTTCTTTTCATTGACTTACTATTTAGAGCCGTAGATAGGGATAGGACGAACTGTAGTTGGTAATAAGCTGTGCCCGGGCATAGCTAACCCGTGTAAAGGGAAAAGCCATTCTACCTCGTATTTTTCAATTTTTCTGATTTTGATAATTTTACTGTTGATATGATTTCACCGTTGGGTGATGCACTTGTATTGTACTGGTTATATTTAATCTGTGGGTTCTATTTAGTTGCAACCCGATGAGATTAGGGTATTCCATCTCATGCATCATTTAGGCACATGCTAGAATCACATGTCATTCATAGTTTCTATGCCATGTAGGAGCATTAGAAAAATTGTATGTTGTTGTGATAGTTGTTGTACTAGAAAAGAATGCTGTTGTGATAGCTGCACTGATAAAATACCTGCTATTTGATAGGGTAATTCTTGTGTGAGATATTCATAGAATGGACACCAGACTTTGGTTTTTGGGGAGTATGGGACCCCATTTACAGGAATTTGGTGGATCATTGACTGTTTATTAGTTATAACACATATAATATGTCAAACTTTGATTCGTGGGGAGTATGGGCCCTGACGGGTCGGAATTTGACACTTAGGTGTTGTTTTTCAGTATTTTATGGGTTTTGGGAAAGTTTCCGAGGCATACTGTCAGGAAACCCAGTATTCACGCCGTGTAGTATTTTAAACACACCGTGTATGGCCTTCTGTTTAGGAAGAGAAATGAACATTTTAAGTACACACCGTGTACTCTGATTACACACTGTGTAGTCTCTTCCCGTGTCACAAACCGTGTGGGCGGCGACACGCGGTAGGGAAGAGCTGGGGTAAAAACACGATGTGTAACATATATAAACGCCGTGTAGTTTTGATCCGGAGTTCATCCGTGTAACTAACAACACGGGTCCGTGAACTCCTGAACAGAACATGCCGTGTTAATGATGAATACACCGTGTAGTGTGACCTGGGGACTCAGCCATGTAACTAACAACACGAGTCGATGTCACCGTTCCTTGAACACGCCCTGCACGTTTGGGGACATGCCATGTAGTCGTGTCTGAGGACAGACTGTGTGGACTTTGCTGGGTGGCGGAGAAACAGGGTTGTTGACACAATGTGTACGGGTGTAACACGCCATGTAGTATTAAGCTGGGTAGTCGGCCGTGTCACAAACGACACGTGTAGTTGGAAAATAACACCATACACGCCATGTAGATTATATACACACTGTGTAGTTTGTTCAAATGGGATCTGTGTGGCTTAGCCATGCAGAAGGACCCGGGAAGGGGAAGGGAAGTCAAGTACACGCCGTGTAGTAAGGGTACACACCATGTAGTCTTGTTTTGAAAATTTTGAATGCCTTATTTCTCCTGTTCCCTTTTGGGTTTCTTCACTTTCGGTCTTTGATGAATCTTGTTCTAAGGCATGTTTTTGAACTTGTAGTGTCATGCCGCCTAGATGACCGCGCGTTGTTCGCCAGGAGAGCGACAACTAGTATACTCCAGATATGGTGGGCCATGGGATACCAGTTGATCCTCCAGCAAAGCCAGATGCGGCACCAACTGCTATACCGGACACAGGCGTAGAGGTGCAGTTCCGTGAAGGCTTATTACGGTTCATGCAGACCTTTCAGGAAGCACTACAGGCTGCCACATCCATGGTTGAGCTGACACGTATCTTCCAGCAGCAGCATCCGCCTACGTTCTTAGGGGATGACAGACCACATGCTGCAGAGTCTTGGCTGGGGTCGATGTAGACTATTTTCGAGCATCTGGAGACGCCTCCAGGGCAGAGGGTCAAGCTCACGACATACATGCTACGTGATTTCACCAAGAGGGGGTGGGATGTTACCACCCAGTCAGAGCATCACAGGGACATGGTGTGGGAATACTTTCAGGAAGTCTTCTATGAATTTTTCTTCCCGGAGACGCTGAGGGAAGATAGATCTTGAGAGTTCATGAATATGCAGCAGGGCGCTATGTCAGTGATGGACTATTCTGCTCATTTTACGGAGCTTCAGTGCTTTGCACCCGTGCTAGTGGGTGATGAGATGTTGAGAGCCAGATGTTTTGAGGATGGTATTCGGTATGACATCCGCGCGCTAGTGAATGTCTGCAGGTTTCCTACTGTACACGCTATTGTGTCCCAAGAATTGATCACAGAGAGTAACCTTCGAAAATCTAGAGGTGTGGACCAGGGCGGTTCAACACCAGTTATTAGTACTTTTTCTACTAGAAAGAGGAAGAGACAGATGGGCTTCTCTCAGGGTGGCAGTACCAGCCAGGCAGTCTCTTCAGGTGGCTCGATCAGGTGCTACCAGTGTGGTAGAGAGGGGCACAAGAGGCCACAGTGTCCACGAGACCCAATGGAGTGCCGAGCTTGCTTCAAGATGGGTCATTTGCAACGCTTTTGTAGGGAATTTCCACCGACGGATAGTGAGAGGGGTTTTGTGAAGACTCCGCGTGTGGGAACAGGACTAGAAGCTTCTTACCGGTCTGGGAACTAGAATATGTCTGGGCGTACAAGTAGAGATGGTGGTCGTGGCCGTGGTAGCTAGACACCAGGATCTCAGAGGAAAAAGGGCGGAACAACTCAGGGTAGCCAAGCTGTGTCGCAGGGCCGCGACACTGGGCAGACATATGTGGTGCAACAGACCCAACACGAGGAGGATCCCGGACTATCTACAGTTATAGGTACTATTTTAGTAGCTTCTCTCTTATCTTCAGTACTTTTCGATATAGGTTCTATACATAGTTTCATATCTATACCCATTGTGGAAATCCTTGGGCTCTGTGTTTCTTCATCTTCTGTTATCATGACGCTAGACACTCCATTGGGGACTAGAACGACTGGTGTGCATCCGTGCAAGGAGTTCCCCCTTGAGGTTGGTGGGTGTCACTTCCTTTGGGACCTCTATGTCCTAGAGATGACAAGCTATGACTTCATTCTCGGGATGGACTGGTTGGTTCCCTTTCAATCCTTTGTAGACTGCTATCATCGCAGGGTGCGTTTCACGTCACCAGAGGGCGGAGAGTTTCTATACAAGGGAGAATGGGATGTTCAGGCGAGTCAAACTGGACCAGAGCATCGTGGGCAAGGTGGAGTCACAGCCCAGATTGTGAGCTTATATCTGGATAACCAGGGGACTTGTCAGATGGATTTCCCTCCTGTTGTTTATCGTTTCAGGGATGTCTTCCCGGATGCCTTTTAGAGTCTACCTCTAGAGATAGAGGTGGATTTCTCTATCGATCTTGTGCTAGGAGTAGCACCGGTGTCTATTCCTCCTTATAGGATGGCTACACCTGAGTTGCAGGAGCTCAAGAGGCAGTTGGAGGAGTTACAGGAAAAGGGCTTTATCCGACCTAGTACTTCTCCTTGGGGTTCGCCGGTCCTTTTTGTGAAGAAGGCTGATGGTACCCTTAGAATTTTCATGGATTATCGGAAGCTGAACTAGTTGATGGTTAAGAACTGATATCCCTTACCGAGGATTGATGATATTTTTGATCAGATTCATGGAGCACGAGTGTTCTCGATGATTGATTTGAGGTCAGGATATCATCAGCTGCGCGTTAGACCATCTGATATACCTCTCACAGCTTTCAGGAGCAGGTATGGTCTATACGAGTATACGGTTATGCGGTTCGGACTCACGAACGCGCCATCGGTTTTCATGGCTCTGATGAATCGTGTGTTCCATCCGTATCTTGATTATTTTGTGGTAGTATTCATGGAAAACTTCTTGGTGTACTCTCACACTCGACACGACCATGCCACCCATCTTGAGATTGTATTGAGTATACTGAGAGAGCATCAGCTATATGCTAAGCTCTCAAAGTGCCACTTTTAGATGGAATAGATTCACTTCCTGGGTCATATCATCTCTGAGGCAGGAGTTTCAGTAGACCCAGAGAAGGTGAGAGTAGTAGTTTCCTGGGAGCAACCTAAGAACATGTTTGAGATACGGATTTTCTTAGGGATGGCTGGTTACTACAGGCGTTTCATACAGGACTTATCCCACTTAGCATCACCGTTGACAGGTCTGACTAAGAAGGGTGTGATGTTCGTTTGGTCAGAATCTTATGAGACAACTTTTTAGGACCTGAAGGGGAGGTTGACATCATCACCGATCTTGATTCTCCCAGAGAAGTGAAAGAGCTATACAGTTTACTGTGATGCATCAGGTATTGGGCTAGGGGCAGTGTTGATGTAGGGCGACTGAGTTGTGGCGTACGGGTCTCGGTAGTTGAGGCCACATGAGAGGAATTACCCGAAGCATGATCTCGAGTAGGTAGTATTTGTTCATGCATTGCATTGTTGGAGACATTATCTATTGGGGGAGAATTTTGTGGTTTTCACCGACCACAAAAGCCTCAAGTACATATTTACATAGCAAGACCTGAATCTGAGGCAGCGAAGGTGGGTCGAGTACCTACAGTCCTTTGATTTTGAGCTTTCCTATACACCTGGTAAAGGTAATGCAGTAGCTGATGCACTGAGCAGGAAGACTCAGATATAGGCAGTGCAGGAGGCCGGTGGCGAGTGACATCTCAAGGCTTTGTTTTCTGAGATGAATCTGGAGGTGAATGACAGGCAGGGGCAGACTTATCTTTCATCTTTAGCTGTGGCTTCTACCCTCCTGGATAGAGTGAGGATGAGATATATATCGGTTTCAGAAGGCCTAGTTCTATGGGAGTCGGTGGAAAGTGAGGACCCTCCTCCTGGTTGGACGATAGGCGATGATGAGGTTTTGCGTTTCCAGGGATGAGTATATGTTCCAGGGGATATATGCGAGGAGCTGATGCGGGAGTTTCTTGCTTCAGCTTGGGTAGTTCATCCTGGGGTTATCAAGATGTACCGTGACTTGAGACGTCAGTACTGGTGGCTGTGTATGAAGAGGGATGTGGCTGGTTTTGTTACGAGGTGTCCCACCTGTCAGCAGGTGAAGGCGGAACATCAGAGACCAGTTGGGCTGTTACAGTAGTTACCCATTCTGGAGTGGAAATGGGATGACTTTGTGGTGGATTTCATGATAGGAGTGCCAAGTTCACCTCATGGAAATGATTCCATGTTGGTTGTTGTGGAAAGATTCACGAAGGTAGATCACTTCTTGCCAATCAAGGAGACCTTCGGTGTTGAAGAGCTCGGAATGATGTATATTCGAGAGATCGTATGTATTCATGGGGTCCCTTATTCTATCATTTCAGATAGGGACGCCCACTTTACGTCTCGTTTCTGGCAGAGTTTTCCGAGGGCGCTGGGTACACAGGTGCTTCTGAGCACAGCTTACCACCCTCAGACAGATGGCCAGTCGGAGTGTACTATACAGGTGCTTGAGGACATGCTGCGATCATGCATCCTAGACTTTGGGGGCTCTTGGGAGAAGCATATACCCTCAGTCAAGTGTGCCTATAACAATAGCTTTCAGGTGACTATTGAGATGGCACCATATATGGCTTTATACGGTCAGTCGTTCCGATTACCTTTGTGTTGGTTAGAGGTAGGTGAGGCGGCTTCACTGGGACCAAGTCTCGTACAGGAAACATCTGAGTAGGTCCAGTTGATTCAGAAGCATATGGCTACCGCACAGTCTCGTCAGAAGTCTTATGCTGATTTTCGCAGACAACCTTTGGAGTTCGTGATCGGGGATCAGGTTTTCTTGCGTGTTTTGCCGAGGTTGGGACACAATCGGATCAGGAGGCAAGGTAAACTTTCACTGTGGTATGTAGGGCCATTTGAGATTCTAGAGAGAGTCGGGATGGTTGCTTATCGGTTGCGGTTACCGCAGCGGTACTGAGCCATGCACGATGTCGTCCACATATCCCAGTTGTGCCGCTATCATTTCGACCCATCTCACGTCTTTTAGCCCGAGGAGGTTTAGCTAGAGGCAGATGTGTCCTTTGAGGAGCATCTGATTCGTATTGTTGACAAGATCACAAAGGTTCTTCGAGGCTAGTCAGTTCCTCTTGTATGGGTGCTATGGCAGCATGGAGGAGTGCAGAACGAGACCTGGGAGCAAGAGGCCGACGTACGTGCTCAGTGTCCGTAGTTGTTCATGGCTATATCTTCTCCACCCTTGGAAGGGAAATTCGGGGACAAATTGCTATAAGGGGGGAAGTTTGTAAGAACCCGGTTCTTCTCTTTGAGGTACGAGCTTCCTATTTTCTCTTTTCCTTAAGTGTTTTTAATAAAATATGGAAGATGAGGAAAAATCCAAAATTTTGGAACTACATGCCGTGTGGTTTTTCCACAAGTCGTGTACTTCTGGCCGTGTTGGGATGAGTACACAGGGTGTGTAGCCTTACTGATGGCAAAGGGTGTAGGAACTGACTACACACCGTGAAGTGGTCCTTTACACACCGTGTAGTCAGTCGGCATGAAAAAATAGTAAGGTGGTGGAGCAGCCGCCAGCTGGGCGGCAGTACACACCGTGTACTCAGGAGTACATGTCGTGTAGTCTTGTCGGCAGGTGAACAGTGCCGCGCTGGCGGAAAGCTGCCAGGTGAACAGTTAAATGAAAGGAGTACACACCGTGTACTTGGAAGTACACGCCTTGTACTTTGTTTTTTTTGGATTAAAATAGGTAGTAGCCTCCTCATTTGGCAAAGGAGGCATTTGAGCCGTTTTGGAGCCAAGGGAGGAGGTCAGACCTTTGAAGATCCGCCGGGTGTTCGTCTGGAATCGGTTTCCACCTCGGATGATCTCATTGGATCCGTGCGGGTAAGCCCTTTCTTCTACTTAATCTGTTCTTACCAATTATTTCCTAAGGGAAAGTTATTTACGTTTGAATGGGTTTTGTTCTTCGTTATACCTACACCATTCTTGGGCGTTTCTGGAGTCGGCGTTCGGGTATAACGTTCGTTGGCGTTTAAGGTAGGTGGCTTGGTGTTTAGTTTTCCAATTGTCATGTATTTTGTGCGTTTTTGTGCCACAAACCCATATTGGGATGTCGTGTGGCTGAGGCCGTGGCTATATTATCTACCTATAACTGTAAAGGTAATTGAATAATTTGTGAAAATTCTGGTTGGGATCGTTTCTTGGATCTGGAACCACCACGGGGGTGTGTTCCACTGTATAGCCGTTTGGCCAGGACACCCGTGGGTATGACTTTAAAGTAGTAATTGTAGAATTTCCTTGAGAGGAATTTCTTGTTTACTGCTTGTTTACCTGTTGGGAATGGCTCGGTTACCTGTTTTGCCTGAGGGCGTTGTTGTGATTAGCCTGTGGGCACTGTACTGTATTAGCCTGAGGGCATGACTGTTTTAGCCCGAGGGTTGTCGTTATTTCGCATGAGGGAAACCTTTCATGCCTGAGGGCTTGACTTTTGTTCCTAAGGGCGAAATTTCCTACGCCTGAGGGCAATTTTTGTTACGCCTGAGGGAAATACCTTCGGGTTGGATTCTGTATAGCCTGAGGGTGTGGTTCACTATTTTAGCATGAGGGAAAGATACTGGTTGGCTTGGGGGCTTGGTGCTATTGAGCACAAAACGATACTAAATTTAATGGATTAAATGAATAATAAAATGGCAATTTAATTGTTAAGTTAGCTACTTTTTAGTACTGTTTACTTTATTGCATTTTACTATTGCACACTTTTGTTGCATGCTTACACGCAGTTGGGCACGGGCCTTTGGTGGGTGCATACTGATATATATTTCTCACACCCTATTTGGGTCACATTTTTCGGCCCAAACAGATTATGTTGCTGCAGGTGTAGATAGGGGAAAGATTCCCTATACAGGTACATGATTGCTGCTGAGGAGTAGGAGGGCATGGGACCGAGCCTAGGCTCGCGATTCTACTGCCAACTGTTTTGATTTGTTTTTCTGTACTCTGCTTTTGGTTTTATCGTATTGATGTATAACATGTTCTGGATGTTTTCTTAGAACTTGAGACATGTAGCATCATCATTTATATACTATTGGTTATATCCAGTACTGTTGTTTATTTTAGTTGTGTATGGTTTACTACTTCCGCTGTTTGTTATATGTTTTATTTTGTATGCCGCTGTGCTACACTTTGACAAATGAGGGCATAGTTTCCCCACTATCAGACCTGGGCCCTCGCTGCTAGTCGGCAGCCTCTGGCGTTTGGGGAAATGCACTTGAGGTTGAGGTCACGTGGTGAACTGGGTTTAGGGCACCTGTTGTGTGGCACCCGGAACCGGGACGTTACAACCACTAATTTGTTACATAAATTATATGTTGGTGGGGTTAAAAAATAATCTAAAATGAGATTATATTATGAAATTAGAGTGGGGGGGGGGTTAAAATCCTCTAATATAACCACCACTAATCTATCTATAACTTCACCAATGGTTCTTTAAAAAAACTTATAATAAGAGTAGGAAGGTACATTAGTGTCAGTTCATCATAACCGCCACTAATAAATTTATAGGGGGTTATAACCCCTTCTAAAATATAAAATAACTCCTCTAATCGGGTAATTTTTTGGTAGTGTAAAGATAAAATGTTCAAATGTTTACAATGTTTTTGCTTCAAAATTAAATATGAAAATGATTACCATGACATAAATTGGATTAATTGAAGAATAATTTAACTTATTTTACTTTAAAAATAATCTAAAATATAATATAACTTTACAAATAATTTTGTAAAAAGGAAATTTTCAATTAAAATTTCGTGTTTTTCATTATTCATCAAAAAATGAAACATTTCATAAAAATACAAAAAATTCACCATAAGATAATTTTGAAATGATTATTTTAGGAATTAAGTTTATTTTATCAAATTAATTTTCTATAATTATCTAAAATTAATTTTATTAATTTTCACAAAAAGAAACGAAAAGTGTTTTTTGAGGAAATATTATTTTCAAAACATATAAAAACATTACAAAAAATTAAGTACTTTTTTATCAATAGGTTTTATTTATGTAAAAAAATTATAAATAATATTTTAAAATTAGTTCTTACTATTTATATCACTAAGATATAGGTATTTGTTTTAATGGTCGTGTTTGAATAATAATATTAATAGTATATCATGGTTTTATTAAAACTCAATGTCATATGTAACAAAAGATAACCTAATGATGCATATAGTGAAAGTTTAACATGGTGTTGTATGTAATGAAAGATTAACTTGGTTATATGTGTAACACAAGTTATCAATGAAATTTAATTTATTAAAAAAATTCACAAAAACTCAGGGTGTTATAATGCATCAGAGTTGTTGAGAGAACTGATATGGGGTGTACAATTAACAATATATATTATAGTAAATTCTTATGACTTTTAATCTGCCACTTATGGGCTAAAGGTACTCCTTATACTCTAAAAACCCCTATGAGGTTTCATCCATATCACCATATGGGTTGGGAAATGCCTAAATTTGAAGTTCTCATCATTTCCAATGCTTACCATCACCTCGATCTCATCGAGTTTTCACTGGTATAAATCCAATAATAATGAGGAGGGAAGGGACTGGGTTGAAATTTAGGGGAGTGATGGGATTTGGGAATTCATACCCTCTTAAGAGATTCATGACCCATCCATGAAAGAATTGGAATATCATAAAAATATTCATGGGCATGTTCTCTCTCAAAATGTGTCCTAGTAGGTGGTTGAATCTAGATAATATCGGGACACCCAAGTTGAAACGCCCCCCCAAGAAAACCACTTCCATTAGTAATGTCCCTGGTCATAATCCCATACATGTGTACCTAATTGGGAGAAACTAAACACAATGAAAAGTGGCCGATAATGTTTTATAATAAGTATCCTGGTTCCATTTCTTTATACTATACCCTGCTTATAGTATCTGGATTCCTCTAGTACAAATAAGTATGATCCCAGCCTCCTCCCATGCCTTATCACTAGAAACTACTTTTACAACCAGATATACTCTCTTTTAGAACTTTTTAGAATATTACCAACCATTTCTTAAACAGGATGTAACTATGGAATATAGGTGGATGACTCAGAACTTCTTCCAACCAATCTATTAGGGTCTCTACTGTGATTGGAATCTAATGTATTTTGTATCAAGAATTGGATGCTAGATAAAATTCTTCATACTGATATCCCTCTGGGGGATCCTACTGATGTAGTGTAGATCCCATAATCTGATCTCCACCTCCTCATGATGGTGGTGGAAAGTATTTGAATATGGAGACCACCAATAGAGAAGTTATTGAGCAACTACGCATGATGATACAAATGGAATTGGGGCATACATGCTACCTCATAAAACCCTATATGGATTAGTTCAACCCCAATCTATTCATAGGTGAAGTGTACCTATTATTCTCATTCCATCTGAATAGTGACACTTCCCCTAGCTTTCAAATCCCAATCTTCATCCAAACCCAGGATCTTATTATAGATGTTGCTGTGAACGATGCTTGAATAATTGGAACTGGTTTATTCATTCACAAGTAATTACCGAGTCACTATTCTCATATTCTCACCTAAGGTGTAAATGTTGGTGGCTTCGTGTTCCCTGGCTACATGGACTCTAGTAGTAATATTCCACTAGCTAAGCTCATTGTAGAGGGTAAACCAAAACCTAGGAATGTTCGCCACCATTACTATAATAAAATATTCATCCAGTAGCCCAAAGTTGTAAAGTAGTATTCACTCCCTTAGAAGATATCCCCAATGGGCCTCCATCAACATCCCAAATATCTTTTTATTATCATAGAAAATTCTATTAGCTTGGAAAATTTCTATATTTCTATCCATCTCTGCCATATGAGAATTGAAATAATTTTCATCTTGCATGACCGTATCTTAGTGGTTTCAAAAATTCAAAAGTTATTGATCATTTAAATCTAGATATTTGTAAAAATATAGTATTTTTGTGCCACTGGATCACTGATTATGAAAATATCATCCTTCGTAAAAAATGTATTTTCATGTAAAAGTGACTTGTGTGAACATCGCAGCTAAAGAGCTCAAGAGTTTGCACAAAGGGGTGAAGTTCCATGCATAAGAGACTACTTATTGAGTGAAAATTTATAATTATAGAACATGGCCACCTCACACTATTTAATGTATTAAGACCTCTAGGGTTGTGTGATCATGATAAAATTTCATGAGAATCAAGAGGTAAGTTACAAAATAAAATGAAAAATCACTCTATATTTTAATGTTTTCCCTCGATACTTGACCATATAGTAATTGTCAGATCCAATTCCAGGGGAAATTTTCTAAAAAAATTCACTTTTCTCCACAAAAGTTCATTTTCTTAGAAAATGAGTATATTTTATTTCCTAAGGAACCAATATAAATCTAATTAAAAGGTTTCACGTAACTTGACAGTTCCGCATGCAAAGTGAAATTTGGGAACACAAAGGAATTATACGCAAAAGTCTCTGTTGAGAGGGCCTAGTTTCAAATTCACCCTAGGAAATACAAGATTCTCTAAAGGGATTGGAACACAAGATTAAACCATTTCATGAAATTATGAATTTTGTGTGAACAATTTTTGCAAGAAAGGAACCGATAAACCAAGATCATCCTGACCACTCTCCTAACAGAAAAGTTGAGAGTCTCACAAGATGACTTGTGTTTACACAACCCCATGTTACACATAACTCAAGAAGTTGAACTTGAATATGTATCCATGGCACATAATTGTTTTGTAACATTAATTTTATGAAAATCTATTTAGGCATAAAATTGTAGATTTGTGTGCAATAACTTCTAGGCCCCTAACTGAATTCCCCCTAAGCTTATGGAGATTGGACTATTACATTACCGTTTTTTCCTATGAAAAGTTACCAAAATGCTTTTTTCTCTAATGTATAGCAACCCTAATGCATGACCACCTGACTTACGCACCTCCAATACTATGTTTAATCCATGTCCCACCCAAAGGATCATTATAAGTAGACAAATAATCACCAAATGTGGAATAATCATGAGAAATATTTGACCTTTCCTAGTAGTGAGACATTATGTTAGATATTCCTCTCCTACATCGAAATGGTCTCCCTTGGTGTAAGCTCCCCAAACATCTAAGATGTTGGACATGAAACTTATTAACCTCATTTCCTTTTCATATGATTTTAAACCACAAAATAATTCACAACACATGATTTCAAACTATAGTCTTATCCCGTATGATGAACACATGATGCCCCATGTACAATGTTTATAGAATTCCACTCATTGTTCTCAATGGGATTTCAACCAATAGACAATACCAATAGGAATATTTCGTGTATAATCCCCACACTAACCCTCATTGATTCTCCTTTCATGACATGAGTGTTCTTACAACACAATGTTAAACTGCATGGACCAGTCCCGTCAGACGACCTTAAACTACGACATTGAACTATGTGTGTTTTTATCCATAATTACCGATATGGTACATAGGATACCTTCACAAGGATTAGTCCAAATAACTCAAAAAACATAGGGTACATCCATGAGGTTCAATCCTAACAAACCAAACTACCCTTATATCCCAAGTGTGAAATATTTCCCCCAAGGGACACACTTAAGCAAATCCGAAGTGTGAAATATTCCCCCTAAGAGGAGCACTTGACCACCTCCCCTTTCCCCACAAAACATTAAAATTGTTAACTAATTAAGGCAACAATACATTATAACTATGAACTACCTCTCCCCAAAATACATTAAACCTATGAAATATATATCACCACAATACATTAAAACTTTTTCCTAACTGTCCACTCAAGAGTTTAAATCAGCGACTTACCTTTCCCCAAGAGATGAAAAACTTGTGACCTACCCATCCCCAAAAGACAATAAAACTATGGCATCACTATCTTCATAAGATATTAAACTTGTGCCTAATTTAGAATCTCTAAACCAAATAATAAACATGGGATTATTGAGGTCAAAATCCTTGGAAGAATTATGCCCTTAGAGTCAAATACATCGTGTTAGACACATGATGCCTTAGATTATATGCCTAAGATGAATCATATGAGATGCCTCCAAATTCAAAAGAACAATAATTATGATATTCTGAAAATACCCAGCGTCACTACATACTCAAACTAAAGGTTTATATGACATTACATTAGAATAAGTATAGTTAATCAAGATAACCCCGAAGATGGATCTTGGAATGAGTTTCATAAAATTGACTCAGTTATATAAAGGAGACTCTAACTATGGGATGATCTCTATTGAAGAATCTGTGGAAGGAGAAACTGGCATACTATCATCCCATTTCGATCAAGGATTTGGAATCACTGATTAAATTTGTAGTTATCACCCACCAATAGGAAGAGTGAATGAAATTCCACACAAAGAACATCACCTCCTAAAGAAAAGACAATTAATTGCCCCAAAAGAACGAATCAACAAAAACATGTTGTAAATCATTCATCTAAGGAGGCCTGGGAATTAAAAAAATTTCTTTTTTAAATGATACTATTTAAGATCTATTTTTAGAGGCTTCTCACTAATAAATAAGATAAAAATAAATTTTAATGAAGATATTTGTTAGGTGTATGCACTCGAGAAGGATGAATTACCTTATATCCTCTATATGTTATTCCATCAGAAAGTACTACTTACCTGTGATGAAACATAACATATGTTTAGTCTCTCACGATACTAAAAGAAAATTCTTGAAGGATAGAGGGATGTGAACTCTCTTAGTTGATGTATTTTTTTGGAAATATTATACATAATGATGAGATTATTATGGATAAAATTATATCTTTATTGGATCAATTACCTTCTCTAGTTAAGTATCTAATATCTACTTATCCTTTCATACATAACATGGAAACATTGATCTGGAAGCCATAGAGATATTAAAGCCACTCTTATAATCTATTTTATAGTTTTTTCATGGTTAAGCCAATAATATGGCATATTGTTTGAATTAGTTTTATAATCATTTCATTTCTCATTCTTAGTATACTATAATATGGAGGTTATCCTATAATAGACTCCACACAGATGTTTGTATCATGTGTATCAATCTAAATCTTTGAACCATGAGTAGTGTAGATAGAGTTGGTCTGGACTCTATCAAACACATCATTTTTAACTGTTGTTTGGATAAATTATTTAGAATATTATTGTTAACCTCTTTGAAATGAAGTATTTCATTATAGTTTATTTCAAACTTATTTTCCCCACTGTATTATACAGAAGGCTCCATCCAGTTGAGGAACCTTTTTTGGAATATTATTTTTTAAACATTCAATATCATATAATCGAATATGAATGTTAGATGTAATGAAAATAATTATATCGACAGAAACATATTGATATGGAACATAATATCTTATATTTGGGTGCTAGCTGACATGAATATTGGATTTTCAGGCAACTCAATCTAGGAATTAACTATTTATAACAAGATATGGATTCAAGGGAATTATAAAAATTATTATTGATATATATCTATTATTTACAATCCTCTCATTATATGTTTTATCAAGATCAACATGGATGGGATGAAAGTTGAATCCTAGGTCCATCTAGCTGTAGTGTTATCTTCAGGGTTTGGAAAGGAGGGGCACTCTCATGCATCCCTTAAGATTGTCAAATGGTTATTTATGATAAAGTTTAGATGTATGGAGTGAACCTAACTATAAATATTATGATATTTAACAAATTATGTAAACATTTTCATGATATGGATTCCTCCTTTATTTTCTTGGCCATCAAGTGGAGTATATGAACACATGTCTAAACCAGTTGATGTTTCAGTAAGAATTTGTTTTTCTCCAATAGTGGATGGGTTATTTTGATATCTTGGAATCATAATAGGGTTACAAGTGTTTTCAAATCCAAACATGTTGTTTTCATATGTGTTTTAAATTATAGTGGAGGTCTCTAGAATTTGGGTGAACACCAAAGGAAGAACATGAATTTTGGGATACTGATAATGGTCGAAGTAAACCACTTACATGGGGAATCCCATTCATGATGTGGATGGGTTTCATAGGGTTTGATCTGGGGAAATTCAAGATGTGAATAGGGAGGAAGATACCATAAGGAATTCATGATTTGAATTTGGTTCAGTCCATGCATCATGTGTTGATATATTTTTAAAATTTTAAGAAGGAGCTTTGCCCCATTCTTTCTTTCGGAAAACATGAGGGTGCAAGGGATCTCAACCGAAACCCATACCCCTCTATTCTCGACTAATCGGGGTGATCTTAGGTGAAATACAACAGTGTCAACATGAAAATACTTCCTATTTCATCCTTCCACATTTATATTACCCTATAATTGTTTTTCAAAAGCTGCTACTTTAGTTCAAAAGGTCAATTTCAACAAAGGATGTTGAAATCACCATTTTTGGTCAGAGATTCCTTGCATCCTAGATAAAAGGTATCCTAATAATATTTATACCTATATTCTCATATTGATCCATTGAGGTATGAATCCATTTTTATTTTCCAAACTGATTATTCCCTAACTTAAATTTTATCTTCATTTTGAATCAGCTTTATAATTATGGACTTTGTAAATCCTAAATACAGTGGTTATTCTGGAGTAGAACCCACCCCATTACTACTGGTTTCAGCTTGGTAGATTGAACTAATATTCAAAGTATTAATATTATTATGGAAGATCAAAGGTGTGGCTAGATGAGCTTAGTTGGACTTGGAAGATTCTATCATCCATCATCGTCAATTGGAAAAGCTTTGTTTAAGGTAGGTTGTCTCGTGTACTTTACCTATGGCATTTAATTATGTTTTATGATGCATGTGGATTATCAAAAGAACCATTGATGGTGTTTTATATATTTTGATTAATTAAATAATTGTTTTAATATAATTAAAAATTCATGATTTATATAGTAACTTCTAGGGTTCATGAACAACCATTGAGATATTTCATGATACATCATCCACTAATGGCCAATACTGAGACCATGAGACTATAGATGGCCTCTATACCTCTTCTGAGGTGAGTATGGGCCTTTTGAGACCCCTTTTTCTTAAATTGGTTATTTAATTTATAATGGAGTATTTAAATAAAATAAAATATAATTTTAAAATAAATGAGCACCGAGGTTCATGAATGAAAACTACGCATTAACTTGTCATTGTGGCCACTGATGGATAATTCTAAGACTTTGAGATACCATTAGGCCTCCAAAACTCATGTGAGTTGAGTAAAAACCATGAGATATGTATCCCATGAATTTTATATTGAGATATTAGTAGAATACCTACTAGAATTTTGTCCATTTAGGTTCATCCAGGTGAGGACAGGATGGGGGATCCTCTCAAGTCCGGTTTAACTAGAACTAGATGGATAGATCATAGGTTTCCTGAAACTAGGTTTGGATGAGTTGACTAAACCATATTTAAACTGATGATTGAGATGAGATATGGTCCATCTCATGACTTATTCCTATGTTGTGTGACCCTGTGTAGTTAGGAAGGTCATTCTACCCTTTTCTAGTGTTGTGGGACACAATGTCCTAGTGTATCAAGTGTTGACCAAGACTGTGGATAAGAACGAGCACTATATGAGAGTTATTCAATAGTGTTGAGACCAATGGAAACCAATGGGTTCCTTGTGGATAGATTGACCATGTGTGGGTGACGTGATATAGTAACTAGTGTCATTAGGGAGCCTATAACAGACCTATGAACCATGGGGTAGTGGGTAGAGATGGTAAGTGTGGGAATCTGGCCAGTTCTTTTGTTTTCCTTTTGGTTGCTCCCTTGGTGTAGATTTTACAAGGATTAGATTCAATTTCTAGATTCTTCATGTAATTTGATTTCTTATTTTGACAATACTTGAGTATGTTTTGGGTACGGGAAGGAACCATATGTACCTCTTGAGGGTGAGATGCATGATACAGACCTCCCAAGTGATTTAGACATGGTATAAACATCTCGAGGGATAAAATCATGAATAATTGATGCCTGAGGTAAAGTTGCATGATTTTGTACTAGCTGAGGGCTAAGAACATAGGTACTTGATTAATCAGAGCATATGATTATAATGGGTTCCTGAGGGGAAACTTCATAGTCATTGTACACCCATGGGTGACTTTGTTGTATAATATGGGGAGAGATTCTAGATGCTTGGGGGAGAGATTCATGTTGTCTTGAGAGAAATAACAATTTTTTATAATATTTTTTGTTTTATTCATCCTCAATTGGAGAATATTTCACCGACTGAGTGATTCTTCCTGATACATGAGGATCTATAATTTAAAAGAGAAATTTGGAATGGTGTGGAAGCATTTATGGTTGGATGGTGTCAAGTACCTAAGGATTGATAATATTTTATTTAGTTGGAGTGTAAATTTATTTTAGTTGAGTGTTCCACTTTCACATATCATTGTATGTGATAGTTATTATGGGACCATGTTGGTGGTTCCATACTGATTAATGCAATCACACCCTTCTTAGGCCTCCACTACACTTGGGTACCTGAGTAAACATTCATTTAGATGTAGGTACATGTTGGGTCTAGACCTAGGTTCTTATTTTTGGTAATAATAGCTCAGTTATTATTAGAATAATGGATTCGTTAAGGATCAAAGATGTAGTAGATTTATTTTATTTATTTTCTTTTACTATTTTATGTATATGTAACCGGCCTAGTTGGTGGTATTGTATATACAAAATGGTTGTTCAGGACCTCACTACATTTCATTTATCATTGTCATGTGTTTCTTATTTTACAAATAATATGAATATTTATTATTGTGAATGATATTTTTTTATTTATTTGTTATTTATCACTCTAATATATGGGGTATATTTTTCTCATTATACCACCATACACTGATGCTGCTAGTCGATAACCTCTGGTGTATGAGGAGGCACGCCTGAGGTCTTATGGAAGACTGATATGACCACTAGTTATATAGTGAGCCTTAGTGGGATGGTACAAAGTGGAATCAGATGCAAGATTTGATTTATTTTGCCTTATTATTTTGGGATCTTGTAAAATGAATATTTAGGAATGTGTTGGAGCATATGATGGATTATGGGATGTTTTGTCACAAACACCTTTTCTAGTATTAAGTAAAGGTTTCTAGGACATGGAGATTCTATTTTTATTTTCATTGTTATATTTGTATCATATTTTCACCTTGAGCATTGCACATGTGGTTTGGATGTTTTATTTATGATGGGTATCTAGATCATGGCCCATTTTAAAGAGGCTAGTGATTTGATATTTGACTATTTTCATATAGAGGCAATAGGAGTCTCATGCACCATATCAGGAATGCAGGATTCACATGACATATAGGGATTATATTGTCTAATCATATACGTATTCATTATAATGATAGTTCATGTAGATCTATGTTGATGTTATTGACGATGATTCATTACTCATTCACAGAGGGTTCTGTGACCATAGTGTCTTGATGTGACACATGGTGCCTAAAATTTGGTTCCCTTGGGAGTGGTCCTTTTTTGAGTTCAATTGTGCGGCCTAGTCCTCTAGGGAGAATTCTGTTATGTAGTTTCACTGAAAGGATAGTTTCCTAGTTTTGGGTGGGAGGTTTATATTTTATAACTTTAATTTTTGATAAAAAAGGATGAACTTACTGACATTTTTATGTGATGTGACATTAGGATGTGTGCATGTTTGATGCTGTGAGTGGTGAACTTATGATAGGTAGACCTATAGACTAGGTGGTTGGACATAATATCTTTCATGATACTCTGTCTGCATGGATAAGTGGAAGACCTAGAGGCACTTATACATAGTTTTGACTCATACCATACTAATTTAGTGATCAATTTGATCAATGTTTATGATCAATTATTATAATTTATTGGGGTTTTGGTGAATGGAAACTTACTTGATGGTTCCATGGTTATAAACGTGTTGACTTAAAGACAATACCTGGGTAACACATTGTCATTTTTGTTGATCACCCTTTAGTAGCATGGTCTGAGTGTGGGTGGATTCTTGTAACTGGAGAGGCACCAAGTGACGAACAAGCTTGTGGATGAGGTTGAAATTTCATTGAAAAATGACGAGGACCTATGGTGCTTGAAATATTTTATAAGGTATATGGTCATGTGAGTAGTCTTAGAATGGGTAGTGTGCCTATTTTTGGAAGAGTAATTATAAGGTAACATATTGAGTACAAAGGCTAATGGGCCTGGAGGCAGTGTCAAATATTGGAATGGCTATGTGAACCTAGTTTTGGAGATGAATTTCTCATAGAGTTTTGAGTTGGGTTTAGTGATTGGTTTTATGAAAGTGTGAAACCTTGGGGATATTGATGAGCTAAGATGGTAGGAACATTATAGAGATTCATGATGCCATTTGGGATATGTGGATGGGTAGATCAGGACTGATCAATTTTGTTTTCAGATGGAATCGATGTAAGATGAACCAATTTTGAAGTACTGTTTGATTTTTTATCATAGTGTTAGATCAGATGCATTTATGATGGAAATTGTTCAGGTTGATGTAGAGGAACTCAAGTAATGTGGTAGTGGTGGTTCCATACAAGACTATCATTCATGGAAATTTCTTAGAGAGTTAAGAGATTTTAGTTTTTTTGGGATAACAAGTCCATGAATCATGGTAGTTGGGAGCTGATTAGATGCATGTGGGTAGGGATGCGTAAGACCTTTTAATGGGTTGGCATGTCCCTGCATTAAGGGGTGACATCAGTAATCATTGGTTACAACATATTATAATTTATATATATATGATAATTCCTAATATCTTAACTTCATATTGAGTAAATATAGATGGATTTAGCAATACTTCTAGAAAACTAAATTTCTTTTGGGAGGATATAGGTCCTCTTTATGGTTAGGCTTACATAATGATATTAAGAAATTTGTACGGTGAGGACATCACCATTTTATGTTAGAGGATGACCCTCATGTGAGAAGGGTCATTGGATTTATTGAATCATCCATTGAACAGTTGAGGTAGAGTGTGAACATTATTGGGACTTATGTATAATTATTCCGGTTCAATGGAAACACAATATTTGAAATGAATATGATACGTTTGATGGAGTTAGTGTGTTGGAATTGAGATCAGAATGTTTTGGTGTGATATAAAGGAGAATAATAGGGTTACCCCAGTTTCATGACATGGTTTATGGGGTGATAAAATTTTCATGACATGTTCGGTGGGGTTTCACATGATTCATGACATGTTTTAGGGGGTGGAACATACAGTGAAATTTCTATAAAATCTTTGGATGTTAATACCGTGGTTCTGGAATGATGTTTTGGGAATGATGGGAGTATTCTCAGGTTTGTTCATAAACTTCTATTGAAGGTTTGTAATATGAGATTGCTATGTATCGGTAGTGCATACTACTCTATTTCAGTATGGAATAAAAAAAGAGAGGTGGTACCTGCCCTATAAGATGATTTTCTCATGTTTGGGTATGGTGAGATGGAAACTATGTCAATCAGGTCATTAGATCACTGCGAATTTGTTTTGATAAGTGATTCTCAGGGTGGGTAATGTTGGGGGTTATAAGTGCTCATGAAAAGTTGAGTTCTATGGTAGGTAGAACTAACATACTGATGAAAACTGTGTTGAATCAATTGTCTTTTGAAATATATTAGAATTAGGTAATTTCATCATGGGGTTTGGTGTTGGATATGATAGGTGGATTGGATTTTGGGGAATAATGTGGCTCATGTTTAGAGTCACATAGTGGATGATATTTTGGAGCTCTGGGGTATATCATAATGAATTGATCATGGTTAAGAGACTATGCATTTCAGGTTATTCTAGTAAAATCTCAAAATGGATTCTCAGGGATGAGAATTTTTATGATGTGGAGATTGTAAGAACTTGTATTCGAATCGGTTGAAGTTTTAGTGGTAAGTTGAATTTTATCTGTTAGTGCATGAATCATTTTGAAATATGGGAATTAGAATGAGGTTTTGAGTGTTTGAATTTATATAAGTGGTCTTTTTGGATATGTTTTTAGTCCCAATGGAGGTCTCAGTGGGTCGGGTGGACACCGAAGGAAGAACAAGTGTGATGGGCTGCTGAAAATAGTCGCAGCAATCCATTCACGTCATGAATCCCATTAGTGACATTAATGGGGTTTATAGGGTATGAATTGGAGAAATTAAATAAATAAAAGATAACTCAGATAACAATAGGAATTAATGATTTCAATTTGGATCACATGATGAATTATGCATTGATAGATTTTTAAATTGTTAAATAAGGTCTTTTTACCATTGTATCTTTATGGAAATAGGAGGGCGTGTAGGGGATCTCGATCGAAACCCATGTCCCACCATTATTTTATAATCAAGTAAATTTTGGGTGAGATTTTATGTCATCGGTGAGTAAGGTCTTCCTATTGCCTCATTCTACATTATTCATCCTCTTCCATTCCTATTTTCATAAGTTTCTATTTTAGTATGAAATGATGATTTCACCAGAAGGTGGTGAGATTTCCATTTTTGGTTCTAGATTCTTTGTATCCTAGAAAAAAGGGATTCCAAGAGTATTTACACTGATATTCTTATATCTACTCATTTAAATGTGACTCCATTTCAATTTTATGAAGTTTTATTTCCATAAATTGATTTTACTTTCCTATTGAATTGGTTTTATAATTAGGGTTTTTGTGTAGCCCAAATTTGGTGGTGTTTCTGGAGTATTACCCACCCTGTTGTTGATTGTTTTAGCATGGTGGATTGAACTAGGACTCACAAAATTATTACAAGTTTGGGTGATCAATGTTGAGGCTATATGTGCTTGGAAGTCCTTAGGAGATGCTCTCATTCCTTAGCGTTAATTGTAAAACACTCATTTGAGGTAAGTGGTCTTGTGTACATTTTCTTTGGTATTTATTATTGTTTTATTATACATGTGGATTATGGATCATGATAATAAAGGTTTTCCCTTATTTATATTAATTAATATTTTTATTTAATTCAAAATTCTTAATCGAAGTAGTAACTGCTAAGGATCATGAAAAACCCCTAAGTTTGTTCTTGACACATCGACCACCGATGGACGATGCTGAGACCGTGAGACTATAGATGGACTTCGAACCTGTTGTGATGTGTGGATGGTAGTTTTGATACCCTATTTTTTAAATGGGTTATTTAATTTAAATGGAGTGTTTAAATGAAATGAAATATCAATTTAAAATAAATAAGCACTAAGGTTTATGAAAAACCCTTATGTAATGGATTTTCATCATTGATGATGATGGATAAGGAAGGGACTATGAGATACCAGCAGGCCTTGATACTAATTTTATAGTGGGGAAAGCCTATGATATACATAGACTATGAATTGAGGCTTGATACCTTATTGTAATCCATAATGGAATTCGGGCTATTCAGGCTCATCGAGGTGAAGATAGGATGAGTGGACCACTCCGGTCTGATTTGGATAGACCCAGCTTGATAGAACACAGGCTGAATAAAATTAGGTTTGGGTGAGAGGAACAACCCAAAGTGAACCTAATTATTGATACGGTCTATGGTCCATCTTTTTATTGACTCCCATGTGGTAGGATGATTTGTAGTCAGTAAGGGTGTGATACTCTATTGACAATGTCGTGGGATGTATTTTCCTAGTGAACTCGATGTACAATTGATAATATGGATAATAATGAGGACTAGATAAGAGTCCCTGAGTAGTATTGAGACGAGTGGGAACCAGTGGGTTTCACATGGATAGACTGGCCTTATACGGGTGATTTGATACATTAATAGGTGTCATCGTGGAACCCATACCAGACCTGGGAGCCAAGGGGTTGTGGAAAGAGATGATGAGTGTGGGACTCAATCGAGTTATTGTGTTTTGTTTTTAGTTTTTACCTCAGGTAATTTATGAAAATTTTTGGATTCCATGATTGGATGCTACTTTTTCTTCTAGTTCTTGTTTTGACAAGTCTTTTTCTTGTGTTGGGAGTAGGAAGGATCCATATGTACCACATGAGGGAGAGAAGAATAATACAAACTGCCTAAGGGATTGAGGCATGGTACAAACTACTTGAGGTCTAGGAACATGAATACTTGATGTGTTACTACAAGTTCCATGATTTCATACTGCCTGAAGGATAGGGACATAAGTACATGTTGCTCTATGGCAGAGTATATGATCAAAATGGGTGCCTGATGGCTAGATGAACAGTCACTATATACCCAAGGGAAAGGTTATCATGTTCCTAAGGGAGAGATATTGGATCAATAAGTGTGAGATTCATGTTTTCCTGGGGGAAAGGATGAGTGTCCATAATATGTTTTTTGTTACTCTTCCTCTGTAGAAGAATATACCACCAACTAAGTGATTCATCCTAATAGAAGAGAATCCATCATTTGATAAAGATATCTGGTAAGGTGAAGAAGAGGGTATGGTGGATCAAGGTCACATACCCATGGATAAAAATTAGTTTATTAATGTATAATTTCCCTTTATTTTATATTATAATTACACGTACACATATCACTACATATACTAGTTATTATGAGACCACATTGGTGGTTTCATATTGAGTTATGTACTCATACCCTACTCAGGCCACCACTGAACTTGGATACCTGAGCTGTCATTCAATTGGTTTTAGGAGAATGATGTTTCAAGACATGGGTTAGTGTGTTCGATCAGGATAGTTTGGATGATATCAGGAGACTAGATGAATTTATGATTGTTGATATTGAAGAGCCCTTTTGTTTAATTAAAATTACTCGAGTATGTATATGTAACTGACCTAGTGAGTGGACTTGTATATACAACATGGTTATTAATGACCACAATGAATTTCACTTATCATTATAATATGTTTTAAATTTTATTTTAACTATGATTTTTTATTTTTTTGGAATGAATTTGTTCATTTATTTGTTATTTCACACTCTGATTTTGGGGGAATAGTCTCCTCATATTACTACCTCACACACTTGTTGCTAGTCAAGAAAATATAACATAAAAGGAGGTTCTCATAAGGTCATTTGGTATACTAGTCCATCCACTAGTTATATTTAGATATGAGTGGGATGTTACCTGAAGGATTTATTCTCTCTCATGAAGGCTCTTAGCTGAATGAGAGGATTATGGAGTCCCCCATGCTGAATTGACCACTGAGAGGGGGGAGTGAATCAATGGTTTACTTTTTATAAATTATTTATTTTAAATTCAAGCTCTTGAACTTATTAAGGTTCTTTATAGACATATTTATATATCATAGTATCACTTAGTATGAAGAAATAATAAGAGAGAGCACAACACATGGTATGTATATGTCTCGGTACAAATAAATAATCCTTTTCCATATCTGTTATTACCTCTAGTAGAGATTGTCTACAATAATCTTATCATCAATTACAATAGTTTAGGCAAAAAATAGTAATACACCCCAATATTTGATCCTTCATTTTATCTTTATTATACCACCAAAAATCCAACTCTTCTACCTCAATTATTTATATCCTTTGACCATCTTGTATTCTCCATGAGCCTCTTCAGTAACTGGTTATACCCACCTAGATAGAAGATCCGTATTTTTCATGGATTTGATCCTTCAACATAATTTTCATCTCCTTTGGGATGATTATTACCCAATGGATTGCAATCCTCATCTAAAATATTGTTGGATAAACTGCCACATTTTTTACACTTCATGAACCTTTAATACTTACTATTCTTTATCAAATATTTATGGTCACCTATGTGTTACCACAATGAAATGTTACTAAAGAAATTCTTCCTTCTGTTGATGAATTCATGGACTTAATAAAATATATGAATGTTGGAAACACAACTTCATTAGTAATAATTTATACAAGAATAAAATTTCACAATTTCAACTCATATTATTCAAGAATACTCAATTCAATTCATACATTCATGTGATAATGCGTAGTGTATGAACATTGGAAATAACCCTTTATCATTTTCATTATTTTATGTGTCATCTCAATAGTAATTATTTCTTGAAAATTATAGTATCTAACTTTTGAAACTAATGATGCATGAAATGCATGCCCTGTATGCAAAGCTTATGTCATTAAAATCTTGTATCAATCCCTTTATGTAACCCAATATTTATTAGGATCACCAATGGTACTTTTCATATGACATGTAAATGAGATTACTTTATCCTTATCTGTGGATGGAATTTTTGTGAATGAATCATGCAAACCTCTTATATCGCCTTCATGGGACATAGGTGGCCCATGCATTCCTTCATAAGATCAAAGGTTGTACATGGGTGCCTTTACATTCTCTTTGTGAGATATAAAAGGCTCGTGGGTTGATTCTTCATTGAATTATAAAAATTTTGGCCTAAGTTATGTGTCTAAATCTGAAGAGATCACATGATTTTATGATCAATTCACATGATCATAAAACACCTCGGTTGATTTATTGTGATGCCGCAAGTATTTTTGGCATTCCATCAGGTGATACCACATGATGGATTGGTGGAAACCCACTTGAAAATGACAAATAATTAATGGGATAACATCTATAAATGAAATATGATATACATGATTGAAGTTATATTCTTCATTATTTAATGACATAATGTGGTCAAATGAATTATTTGCTTAATTTAAAGAACATCAAGCAATACCACAGAGATATTTGAATTCCTCTCCTGGTGTTGATTCTTTTTTTAGGTGACGACTCAGTAGAATCCCCACTATCATGGGTTGAAATTCATTTATTCATGAAAAAATATTCCTTATGTATCAATTATTATTGAATCATCAAGATAGTATTATAGAAAACCAAAGCTTATCTAGATCATCAGATTATCAGTTTTGTACTTCAGCACATGTAGACAAGACCCTTAGGTGGTTGATGTTTAAGACGACGAATAAAAGACCTCAATCATCCTGATAGTATGGGGATCATTATATCAGTATCTTTTTAAAGTTGAATGAATAGTAGCATGACATCCCATACCATATAGAATATCATCTCATTCAGGAAGAAATTAATAAATAATATCATGTTTTAATCACTTAAAGATAGAAGTAGGGGATAGACACATACTCCACACACACACAACCACTCACACACACACACACACCCACTTCACAAGCCTCATCAAACCGCACTGGTTGACCAGAAACCCTAGACCAAGCACACTCACCATAGTGTTATCTTTTAGTCTATCACAGTCTCCCATACACACCTTCTAACTTTCTAGCTTGGTAGGATTGTTCCAAAACATGGTTCATTAATTATCCCAAAATTCTTGGTCAGGATGCTTTGCCTGTTTGGCTTATTTGGAATTTTTTAATATACTCCATTAAAAACACTTATCCAACATCTCATTAAACATTAGAAGATAAAACCTCAACTTATAAATATAAAAACCTTCATGAAAAATATATAATATATTTAATCATGGCCTTCTTTAATTTCAATTCATCATATTTGATTCATTATGGAAATAAATATTTTCATGGTAATTACTTTTTTCACTTTATGAAAATAAAAATTTTCATGGTGTTCCCCATGTTATATTAAATTTCCTATCCTAAAAACATGTCATTGACATTAAATAATAGTCCCATAGTCGTTACAATTTAATATAGATAATTTATTAAACACAATATCCAATTACATTAAATGAATCCATAAAAATTCTACAAGAATCACCACTTTATCCAACAACACATATTGGATTATTGATAATGATAATTTCCCAAGCATGATATCCAATGACATTAGACAAATTCATAACAGTTTCACAAGAATAAACACATCATTCAAACTCACTAAACACATATTGATAGATCATTGAGAACAAATGAAATAATTTAGGATCACAATATCACCCATTTTATTTTTTTTGCCAATATTAACACATATCACCGGGTCCAAAATGTAGTGAAAGTTTTCTCCCTCTTATTAAAAATAAATGAAAGTTATAAGAGGGGTATTCTCAAAATCACGTTCTCCTCTATTTTAAGATTATTTGATGAACACTTTTGAGAGAGGGATGATATCATATGGTTATTTTAGAAAATATCCTTTAGTTAATCAACTTTAAGTAAATTTGGTTAAACTTTTCTAAAAAATAAGAGAGATATATTCATGGTTTTATTTGATGTTTATAAACTACCATCCATGTGAAACCGTTCTAAAAAATTATCATTTTCTCTCTTTAGGGATATAAATAATCAAACTTATCAATGAAACTATAAATTTTTCACACACTTCAACAAAGCTATTAAAATGTTTCGTAATAATTATGTATTGATGATTTAATAGCTCTATCTTATCAGTGATGGTAATACATCATCTTCTATTTTTTCAAATCTATTCAAATGTTTCGTAATCATTATGTAGTGATGATTTAATAGCTCTATCTTATCAATGATACCACTCAATTGATGTATCCATCTCCTTAATTTCCTTTAATGTTAGTAATATATATATATAAATGAATAATGAGGGACCTTCATATTATTCAAGAGTAAAATTCAAGATAAGATATTCCTCTCAAATTGTGTAATTATTTTCTCCAATTCTCAGCGTGGGAAGATTTATTTGGACTCATATTCCTATTTTCAATCCCTTATACTTGATTATATTATTTCTTTCTATGAGATTGATATTTTTGTGAAATATATTTTTCAATTATAGTCATTTAAGGACATGAAGCCTTGGGTGTTTTTCTTTTTATTTTTAAACAACTCTAACAGTCTAAGAAGGCACGTTTAGAATTGTTTTATGTACTTCCTAAATTCTTGAACTTTTTAAACAAGAAAATATATTTCTTTAAATTTACAGTTCATGGTAACTTATCTGTGGGTTTTTAATTCATTTTATAATGTCACATTGTTTCCATTATAATATATTTAGCTTCCTCAAATTCTTTATCCAATTTCAATTGAGTTGTCCAAACAATTAGGCACTCTTTCTTAATATTCTCAATATTCTCAGAATCACCACATGAACAAAATATTTTTTTTTCAATTTTAGACACTTCACTTTTGAATCCTAAGGAATTTTTTCTATGAGTCTTGTCTTTTTTTTTTATAGATATATGGTTATTTTACTTATATCTTCCATAAAAATATTCTAAGCATTTATATCTATTTTGAATTGGAAGATTGGATATATTTTTTTGTGTTAGAATTATTATCTAATAATATATTCTCATATTTTCACCATGAATCCCCCATGATTCCTTCCTATTTCCATGAAATTATATTTCATACCATCAAGAGTAGGAACTATTCTCATATCTTTCATAACACCATCAAAAATCACTATGCCTATATTTTCCACCTTGATACGTATTTTTTTGATACATTTTTTATTATTTAACTTATTCATACTAACGAAAAATTTTAATTAGGTATAGTGATTTTCTTGACACGTTTCCATATTTCACTGATATACAAATAGATCTCCCATTTTTCCTCTTAGTGATAGTTTGTTTAGCATTGTTATTCATTTTTATACATTTAAAGAATGAACTATCACCTTATTTTTAGAATTGCATCCATTTATTTTTTGTTATTTTCTTCACATTATCAAATAATTTTTCCATTATTGATACATAATAGAAATCATCCTAATAAAGACCACTTTGGTTGTATTACTCACAAAAATATTCATAGAATTAAAATATTTTCACTACAGACAGATTCATTTTCCTTGTATTTTTGTTCTATGTTATATGTATTCTCTTTTCTTCAGCTTCTCTTCCCCTAAATTTTTGCCTTATATTATTTTCCTAAATTTTTATGTTATTCCAAAATTACAAATCTTCATGCCCAAACTATCATGACCTGAACCACTAGGGCCCACCTGAATAGTGGATGGTCATGTGTGAAAACCCTAATCTGACCTCCAATTGGAGAGGGGATGGTGACAAGCATTGTGAAGGAATAACTAAAATGAAGGAATTTACCTAATTTACATGTATGAATGCACCCAAACTTTACCATCAAAATTATGTAGAGGAATAATTAAATGGGTTGTAACATATAGAGAAAAAAATTGAATGCAAAAACCACGTGGTAATAAATCAGGGTACAAAAAAATTAAGCCATAGTCTAAAGAGTAAAAAAATATTCCCAACTAGGAATGAAGTCCCAACCTAACAAAAAAAGGAATACTAGAAAGTTGATATAGCCCGACTCATGTTCTCCAAGATCAAATACCATACATGACCTATGCAACCAAGTATAACTATACTCAACTAATTTCACCACCTAAATAAATTTTGTTTTCACAAGACATAACACGTTGGAGAAAATGTTATATAGGGACGAGTATATAAATACAGTTTAAGATGCCCCAAAAACCATAAAGGGAGAAATATACAGATACAACAGAATTCATTTCAACCCAAATCCCGATAGGAATGAAGCCAAATATATATATATATATATATATATATATATATGATCCTAAGAAACCTATATGGGAGAGAAATATAATCTCAATATCTACATCCCAGCCCAGTATGATTAGTCTTCTAGCAAATCCAATGGTCTATCCCCATTTACCAACATATTTCATGTTTATCTAAGAAATCCTTGTATAAGATCCAAACTTTACCACTTCTCCATAGACCGAGGGGTCACAATCTCATATAGAAGTCCCAAAATCTAGTATAATAGTTGTGTTCCACTCAATTGATAGGAGAACCATGCCCTGATCCAATGGGGTTGTAACACTCAGTAGATAAAGGACCTACTCCCTAGTGAATTAGTGGGGTTCCACTCTGTAGATAGAGTAACCTCACCCTAGTGCATTAGGGGATGCCGCTCAGTTGGTAGAGAAACAATGTTGTAGTTACATAGGGGGGGACCACTAATTAGATGATGGTTCATCAACTCGTTGTAGTGCTACACAGTGAAGGGGGAATAATCTTTAATAGAGGACCTACTCCCTTGTACATTAGGGGTTACCACTCAACTAGTGAGAAAAGTATGGGGGACCCACACATTAGTGAGATAGGGGGTTACCAACTCTAACCTCATATTGATCATTTTCTTGACCACTGTTACTTGTATAGTGTCACCGGAATAATATTCTTACTATATAAACCACATTTCATATTTCATAAATCACTAAAAAGGATACCATCATGTTCCACATGGAAATATACTTAGAATAGGCTATTTTTTTTGCCAAAATACAAATCTAGAAGTATGCGATATGCAAGGTTGAGGTTAAATGTAGAATTACATATCCTATACAAGGGGTCACATAGTGTGTGAACTCACCTAATTTTCTAGTCATGTTCTACCCTAGACATGGATTCAAAATCCATGTTGTAATACATGGTGTGTAAGGGCGGTACACCGTTTGTCTCAGTCACCTGAGGTCTGTTCGTGTGCTCATGTTTGTCCCCATTTACTTCAGGTCACAAACATGTGCTTGTTTTTATAGATAGTCATGCCTCATCCCATGAATTCATGGGATATATTGTGTTTTCTCCCATATGGGGTTTAGGGAATGTGTAGTTGGTCACATGTCTTAGACACCTGGATTGGGTCACCCGATGTGTGTCTAACACCCCGATATTTTTCAAATTATAAATTTTCCAAATTAATTTAATATTTTAGATATTTTTATTTACATGGAACACTAGGTTTATCTTGACTTACATAGAACATGGATTTTTTCTTTCATTACACACAACACCAATCTTATCTTGCATTACATGCAACACTGAGTTTAAATGAAATGTTGCATATTATTAAAATATTATTATGATAGTTGCCACCAAGACATTGGAATGAAGGTTATGAATAAGAATAAATAAATTATAAAAATATGGTATAAAAATATATATAAAATTAATTCTTTGGTTTCCAATTAATTAAAAATAGAAATAAAACTCTTTTTAAAATAAAAGGAATTCTTTCTATGAAAAACAAATTTTTATGCGCACAATAATGTTTTATATCAATAAATTAACCAAATTAATTTGGGTTATTTATTTTAATTAAATTTATATACTATATATTCAAAAAAACATTAACATTAATATTATTTTTTATAGATAATAAATAATAATAAATCCAATTTTACACATAAAAACATTATTTCCTAAAAAAGAGATCTGTCACATTTTTGCGCACTTATAATAAAAGTAATATTTAAAATTTTTAATAATTAATTTTAAAAATTAAAGTTTATTTTTTAAATAAAAATTTCAAAATTATATTAGGGTTATTTTGTTTTTATTTTTTCAGAAAGGTTTCATTTTTAGATGAATAGTGAAAAATAATTAATTTTAATTGAAAACTGCCTTTTCGTTTAAATTATTTGTAATGTTAAATTATAGTTTTGTGTTGGGTTTAAAGTAAAATTAGTTCAATTTTATATAAATTAATCCAATTTATGTCATTTTAATCTATTTCATATTGATTTTTTTATAAAAACATTTCAAACATTTGATCGTTTTCTTTATAAAACACCCTTTATCACTGCGTCTGTGGGATCATTTTGAAAATAAAATTTTCCCCCAATACTAATGAAACTTTAAAAAATGGATTATATATTTGTAATAATAAAAATTTATAATTACTAATAAGGTAAAATCATTTTTTTACTAAAAATAATAATGAATGTAGTAAAAATTAATTATCGCGGTTATGGTAAAAATGGGTTTACTCGGTGTTAAACTAAAATGACAAGGGTAAAAATGACATATAAACTTCTATAAAATATATTTTCTGATTATATTTCAATAATTACACTTATAAGGTTATATAATGCCCTTATATGGACACCTTTGATATATGAAAAATGTCGGAAAACTTATTTCTTTTCAAAAATAGAAAGTGTATCCTCTCCCCCACATATTAAAGGTCACCCATATCCTCTATTATTCACACCATAAAACCTAATTAGTTCATATAATAACTACCCAAATAACATCCCAACTTCTATAATCTCATATTACAGACATATTTTGGGCAAAAATCCAACATAGTAAGGATTTAGTGCAAACCTATGGAGGATACATGAAAAAGAGGTAATGTTCTTAAACAAGTGTCTTTATTTTATTTCTTTCTCCATCTCCTTCAATTATTTTTAAACCATGATGATGTAATAAAATCACAATCTTCAATATAATGGGATTTTTTTATAATTAATTCATGACCTAAAACCTTCTCCACTTCCATAAAACGGGATATGAAATCATCATTTGTGTCTATGATGGACCACCGCCTCATGAACCGATGTCATTCGTTTTTCCATTACCACCTATAACGGTTGAAAATAATGATGTATTTATGGATTATATATGATTTTTATGACACTATTATTTTTCTAGAATTATTGTATCACATATAACATCATTCTTTCCATTTTTGGGAATGCAATAATGTCACTCATGTGTATGGTGGACTACTGCCTTACGAAGTGATGTCATTCATTCGCGTTTTAGAAGGAAGGTGATATGGGTGAATTTAATGATCATATGTGATATACATGACATTATTATGATATTAATGAAACATTTATATTTATGAAAAGATAATATATATAATTTCATTTCTTATATTCTCACTCAATTAAAGATGATAACCCATCTCGTGTACATGTGGAAAACTGCCTTCATAAAGCGATGCGGATCTATTTTAATCACCACACCACATGTATGATATTAATAACTATATTTAAAGAAATAAAATGTTTTTATGATACTAATATCATTCTAGAAAGTTAATATATCACTTACCCTCTTTTCTTAATGATCATTGAAAAATATTTACATTACTCATGCGTTTTTCAGACCTACCAACTCCATGATCCAGTCATACCTCATTTCTAAAAACCATATTTCATGATTGATATTGATATTATATTTTATGTATAAATATGATAATTGTGACACAATGAGATTTTTTGAAATATTTTTTCAAATGAATTTTTTTTATATTTTTTGTTACATGAAATATATAGTTTATCTTTCAGAAGAAGCAACACTAATTTATCTTGCATTAAATTCAATAATGAGTTTCCTTGATAGCTTGCAGTATATGAAAGATCGAGTTTTACCAGAAAACAATATATTATTAACATTATAATTTAATATGACAGTTATCTCTTATCCGTTGGAATGGAAGGTATGAAAAATATTAACTAACATATGAATATATATATATATTACACATTATTACTAGTTATCTATTTATTATAAATAAAATAATAATAATTTTAAATAAAAATGTTTTCTAGAAAACTATATTTTTTTAAAAGACAGTTTAATCACTATTTTTATACATAATTTATAATTAATTTTTATAACTTTTAGAATATTAATTTGATAAAATAAAATTCATTTTTTAAATCATAATAATAAAATTATTTTTGGTTTAATTTTTAGAATTTTTCTGAGAAGTTTCATTTTTTGGTGAAGAGTGAAAACACGGAATTTTAATTGAAAAGTACATTTTCATTTAAATAATTAATAATTATAATTTATATTTTAAATTGGTTACAAATTAAAAATAGTTCAATTTTATATTAATTAATCTAACTTAGGTTATTGTAATCATTTTTATATTGAATTTTTGTATAAAAATATTGTAAACTTTTGAACATTTTCACTTAAAAAACCCTCTTTCTTATCACATATGTGAGATAAATATTAAATTAAATTCTATCACTATTTTTTGTTAAATTTGATAAAATTGATTATATATTTTGAATCATCATAATTTTTATTATACAATAAGGTAAAATTAATTTCTGAATATAATGATCTATGAAAATAATTACAGTTAATTATCACGATTAATGTTAATGTAGGGTTTTGCGAATTACATACGTCTGTAATAAAATTAATTTTACATTTTTTTAATATATTAGATTTATTATTTAAAATCATTAGGTATAAATTATCTAATAAATCTCATTTTAATTTTACTCTTAATTGTAAAATTTCTTATGTAAATTAAAAGATATAAGTTGTTGTAGTAAAGACTAAAAGGGTAAAGGTGAGTAAACATAAAGACTACAGAACAACATGATAAAAATGTATTTATTTTTGTGTGGTGGATTTGTTTCATGATATAATCAACCATAATTTTCATTATTGACCTATTTTAGAGGAACATGAGGTAAGGGATACCTTCCAATAGTGAATATTTTTGGGTATTTACAAGAATGTCACTCCTTCTCAATTATAAAATGGTACTCACTACCCTCCCTTATTCACACATCTAAAACCATTTGAATTGAAAAAAAATTACCAAGATCACAACACATAATTACACACCATCATCCTATAAGACGTATTTTTTATATAAATTCAACCTAGTAAGGCTTTAGTGAAAACCTAATAAGGATACCCAAAGAGGAGGTAATGTTTTTCAATGAGCATCTTTATTTTATTTCTTTCATGAACTCATTAAATTATTATTATAAAATTATTATATACTAAAATCATTATCATATATATTATGAGATTTTTATGTTATATTATGAATTACACCCACAAAAACTTCCATCAAATGGGTTTTTATATCATGGTTAGTGTGTATAGCTGACTACCTCCTCGTGAACCGATGCTGTTCTTTTTTCTATTACCACATCTCACGGTTGGAAATAATGATGGATTTATTGTTTATATATTATATTTTTTATATTTATGATGATATTATGATTATTTAATTATTATATCACATATACATTCATTATTTCAATTTTGCGGGAATATGATAACGTCGTTCATGTTCATGGTGGACTACGTCCCCGTGAAGCAATGAGATTCATTCAAACATTACATGAAATATATTAAGGATGGGTTTAATAAAAATATGTTTTTATATGAAATAAAAATTATACTGGAATATATATATATATATATCATTTACTTTTATTTCTTTTAATACAGTAATAAAATTGCAGCAATGTTCATGCGTATGTACGACCTATCGTCTCAATGAAAGGTGTATTTCATTTCCTATCACAAAATTTTCTGGATAAATATAAATAAATATATAATAAATATATATAATATTAATATCACGTTTTAAATTTTGGATATGATGAAACTATGATTAGAGTAACTGGACCAAAAATGAAGAGTTAAAACATAATCCAAAAACAAATTAGTTATTACCCAAAATGTAACATTAACATGGAATTATTAATAAACAGTTAATAAATGGGTCATAAGAAAATAATATATTGTATAATATATATAATTATTATTATATAATATATTTATAATACAATTATATTTTTTATAAATTTTTTGAATGTTTATGATGAAATTCAAGACTTTAGGTAAAGGATTTCCATCTCACTTTTATTTTTCTATGAGACACATATCATATTCACTATATATATCTTTTATGTGGTCTATATAATGAACATGATGTTAATTTATGATGAATATTATTAAAATTAGGGCGATTTACAAATATATATGAGGATCTATCTTCCATGGTGTTTTCAGTTCATAAGTTAACAAATAAGTAGGGTATTTTTGTCTCAATTTACCTTTTTTGAGATGTACGTTGTATAATGAACCTATATTCTTTCATGAGGTGTATATAAAACCCCATTTACATGTAATATAATGAATTTAATCATCCTAATTATATTTTTATTTTAATTTTATGTTATTTATTTACAGGAATTATGATAAAAGATTACCAAAGTGGTATGAGTTTCATGTTACAATCTCATTGCTTATCAGAATTGTTTATGATTAAGACCCCAATATTTAAATACCATGATATACCTCTTAGTAATTATCATTAATTTTATTATCCTATGGTAATTCATGATATCTTCGAGTAATGTTACCATTTTTTCACTCTTTGTAACATAGAATATTTAATAATTTTTTTAAAATATGAATTTATTTATCTATTTGGATAGAAATATGTTTTCTAAAATTATTTCAAAAAATATTTTTAATGAAAATTTAATATCATTTTCATGGGAAATTATTTTGAAAATTTATTATGTTTAAAAAAGTGTTTTTAAATCGGTTTTAAATATTTATTTATAAATATTCAAGGTTATTTTCAATAGAAAAGTTTTTAAAAATGTTTCGATTAGAAAATGTATTTTTCAAAGAAGAAATGATATTTTACTTAAGAAATGTTTGAAATGATTTTTAAAATCCTCTTTTATAAATTTTCAAGGTTATTTTCAAATAAATGTATTTTCATAATGTTTTTTTAAATTTATTTTCAAATAATATTTATTTTCCTCGTGAAATGTACCAACTAGTCTTTCAAAATTAATTTTCATTTCAAATGAAATTATTTGAGGTTACTTATGCTTTAATGGAATTATGATTCAAGGAAACCATTATTATTCCTTCTATGAATGGTTTATGTTTTTGATTATAATATTTTTATGAAACTCATTTTTCTTCCATGAGTTATACCATGATTGAATTCCCATGAAACCTGTTTCTCTTCTATAGGTTATACCATGATATAATTCTTATAAAAACTGATTCTTTTTTCATAGGTTATGTTATGTTGAAACCGATCTATTTTATATAGGTTATGATATAATAAAATTCTTATGAAAGCCATTTCATTTCATGGATTATGATTTGAATAATGTTTTATGATATTTTGGTACACATGTGTATGATTTTCATTATGTGATGGGTGAGAAATATATCTCCCTTCAGTACATTTGGTAAGGATTTATAACTCGAGTGATAAAAATATCAAATGAGTCGATGATATTGATACACTATGGGAAAAATGTGTGTCCGAATCCATAGTGGGAAACATGTGCATCCTGATCCATAATAGAAATTAGGTGTGTCCTAATCCACAATGGGAAATAGGTGTGTCTTGATCCACAATGGAAAAATGTGATAATTTATGATCCACTATGTTGATAATTTGGGTAGTTAATTTTGATGTATGAAATAGTATTCAATATTTATGATGATGATACACTTTAATGACATGAGATTATGGTTCATGAATGATTTATGATGATTTATCACTCTTATGTCCCATGTGTTTTTGAAATGATATCATTTTATGTGATGAAACATGTTTATAATCCACGACAGGTTGGGTATAGACTTTTTATGTTATTTTTATGATCACATACCCTAATTCTTATCTTATTCTTCCATATGATCATAGATTTTTATCTCTTATGTTTATCCTTAATGAGCATATGTTCTCACAATTTCTTATGTTTCCTTTCCCTATGTTGTAAAAAACGTTTTTATATAGGCTATGTCTATGAAGAGTACTAAATGGGAAGATCATCATGGGAAACATTGAAGATCTTTTACATGATTAGAATATTGTGTTCCAAGTTTCCAATGGAACTAAACAATTATGGTCATCAGGGTGTGCATTTGGGTAATGTAATGAATATTTATCTAAAAATATGTAATTTCCTTGTATAAGAATCTTGGATAACTATTGTTGGTTTTAAATGATAGGTTTAGTTAACCTTCGGAAACTAGGATGATAAAACTACAATGAGATCCCTAGGGATATTTATAAGGATATGTCTAAATATTCCTCTAAGGATAATTATATAGATTATTTTATTTATAGCAAAATGTCCTAGAATTTTGGTAAAGTATAGATCAAGTGGTTTCCATGAAAAAATACTTGTAGGGATACTACATGTGGATGTGGCTTTGGAATAGATATACCTAGGTTTAAAAACACTAAAAACACCATATTGAGCTATACTTGATTGTGAACTGATTCATGAAAACAATCCTTACTTCACACCTAATTTTTAACTCTTAGGGGGTAATCTTTGGAAATTTATAAACTCATTATAAACCATAATGAAGGATTTAAATAAATTATCACTATGAATGACATAGGAAAAATCTATGATTCATGGATTAAAGAAGAAGGTGTCAAGATTTAGACATCCTATATATGATTTCATGATTATTCTATTTTCCATTATTATTAGAGTAGCTTACACTATGATTTTGGGTTTTATTAAATGATGGGAACCATAAGGAACTGTGTTAACATTGAATGTGATGAAACAATTTTTTATGAGAATCCAAAGGGGATGATGACCAGACTGAAGGATATTGTACTTATGACTAATTTATTATTACGGATCATGAATAACAGTGAGTGCCTTAACCAAATCTTATAATTCCCAAAGAATTGAAGGATAAAGTTCATTGGGAGATTGGGTAGTGAAGACCATGGAGGAAATAAGATTCAATTCTATATATTTCATGAATGTGGAAATAATCACTCAAAGGAATGTATCAAAGGAATGATAAAATGATTTATGTGTAGGGAAGGAAACAAAGTGACTTTTGATGAAAAATAAATAGTTTGGTTAACAAAATTGATGAGAATATTGGTATCCCTAATGTATTATCAATGGATGAATGTTTTAATTGTTGAAATAATAGGAATTTTTCAAATCTATGTCCTAAGGGGAAATCTCATGAAGATAATCAGCAAGGTTGTATAGGTAATGGTTTTCTATTGATGATAAGGAGATTACAAATGGAATATAAAATATCTGGGTTTGTTTAATATTATTTTTTATTTTATACATTAGATAAATGATAAAATTTAGGTTTATGAATGCTAATACATGATTTTTATTTAACATTGTTGGAAATAGGTATTAATGAATAACATTATGAAGCCTAGTTAATTAATTAAGGATGAGGGGTAATAGTTGAAGTATTATGCATCAAAATTTACGAATTATGAAATATATAAATATTTTTTAGTATATGTTTTTTGTTAATTATTTGAAATAATATGTTGAATGGTATTGATGAATTAAAAAATTGATTTAATAGAAAGTTTATATTTTATAATTATGGGAATACAACCCTTAACAAGATCTTGAAGATGCGAAAATGGTTTTTATTTTAGTTTAAGATATTATTGATATGGATAAAGAAAATTAAATAGTATTGATGACCTCATAAGTGATAGATTTTTTTTGGAAAAGTTGTTTATTTTATCATTGATGGAGTTTACAAGATTATTGGATCTATGGAATATATTCAATAATCTATGGATTTATTCAAGTAATGTGGAATCATGAATGTTTTATTGGGATTTTATGGTAATTTTTGTTATTTCCAATAATCAAGACAATATATGATCAAGGTATTCACATATTTGGAATGTGACTATTAAGTGATGCTTAATGATATTTTCAGGATTAATATTAAGATGAGTTTGGGAAATCAAGTGAGCTTATTTAGAAATTCATAATTTTTGGAAGGGTTATAAGGTTAAACAATTATAGAATGGTTTCAGCTGAACTTCATATGAGGTTTTAGAGATTAATTTATTATTTCACTAGATGTTGATTTAGGCATAACCTATGCTAACTATTTTATTATAATGAAAACTAAAGTTAAGTGGAATGTCTTATCATTCTATCTAGGGATATTTTGATCCATTAGTACTTCCACAATAAAAAACTCACTATCATTTATAGGAGTAATAGATGAATTGGATGTTGATCAATGAAAAAACAAGGGATGAAATTGTTCTTATTAAATAAAAAGATATCATGAAATTAAATTTTCATATGTTCTATGTCTATATGGAAAAATAATTCCCAAAACTAGGAAAATGATATTAAAATAAAAATTGTATCCTACTACCTTCATTTATGATGAATAAAGTGGTCCCTTAAATCATCATAGTTTTATGGTTTTGGGTCTGATAAATTTCCCTAGACCACACACTTTCTTCTGATAAATGATATTTATCACTTTAAAATTATTTATTTTTTCAACCATGTCCAACTCTTCACTTCCTGTCTATGTTCTCATAGGTGGAAACTAATATATGAGTAACTTGGGGTAACCATTATGTTTACAAATTTCACTTTTAAAATGAATTTTTATTATTCATTTGTATGATGTAGGATTCTATGAATGAATTTTTCAAATGTTCAACCTTTGATTACCAAGATTAATTTTGATGGCTAAATTCATTTTATGGGTGGTATAATGTAACACATCGAGATTTTATGAAATATATATTTTTCCAGATAAGTTTAATATTATTGATATTTTATATTACTTTAAATATAAATTTTATCTTGGGTAACAAAAAACACTTAGTTATCTTTTTTTACATTCAACAACGATTTTCCTCGATAGCTTAACTTACGTAAAAGACATTGTTTTACCAAACGATAATATATTATTAACATTATTATTTAATATAATAGTTTTTGCCTAGGTTTTGGAATAGTGGATATAAATAGGATTTAATAAAAAATGAAATTTTATATTTTACACATTTTTATTAGTTATCAATTTATTTTAAATAAAATATGAATCATTTAAAAGAAAAAATGTATTTTGAAAAAATGTAAATTTCTAAAACACTGATTAATCATGATTTGTGTGCATAATTTATAATTAATATTTATGAATTAAAGAATATTAATTTGATAAAATAATATCCATTTTTGAAATTATAATACCAAAAATATCTTAGGGTTATTTTTTTGGATTTTTTCTGAGAAGTTTTATTTTTTTGGGAATAGTGAAAATTATTGAATTTTAATTGAAAACTATATTTTCATTTAAATAATTTTTAATGATAAATTATATTATTAATTATTTTAAAAGTAAAATTTGTTAGATTTTATTTCAATTAATACTATTTAGTTTATTTTAATCCTTTTAATGTTGATTTTTTATATAAAAATATTGCATACTTTTGAACATTTTCACTTTAAAACCCTGTTTTCTAATAATGTATCTAGGATGAATATTAAAGTAAATTCCTCCACTTTTGAGAGTTGAACTTGGAAAATTTTATAACAAAATTTTAATCATAATAATTTATAATATTTAATAAAGTAAAAATTATTGTTTACCATAATTATAGTGAAAACTGTTTAAATTAATTACCATTATTAAGGTTAAAATAGGGTTTTGTGAATTACATGCATTTTTATTAAAATTAATTTTTCACTAACATTAGTTTTTTATTTAAAAAATAGGATTTAATATTTAAAATAATTATATAATAAATATATTTTTAGTTTTAGTATTAGAAGACCAATTACCAAGTCAAATAAAAAGATACAAGTTATCATAGTAAAAACTAAAAGGGTAAATATAACATCCCAGGTATTTATAGAATAATATATTTTCATATATATTAATATTTAAAAATAAGATATTAATTTTACATTAAGGTTATTCTTTGTGTGATAGTGTACTCAACACGTAACAACGTGTTTCTCCAAAATCTTACATTGCACATAACATTGAGTTATATAGAAAAATAATATAATAATAATAATATTATTTTAAATGGTATTTAACGCCTTGAAGTTGTATTGGAATGAATGAACATAACTAACTAAAATATTATTATACATGTTTATTAATTTTTTTACATTTATCAAATTAATTTTGAATACTCAAAATGAGAATGAATCCAATTTTAAGCATAAAATACTCTAATATTTTTAAAAGGTTGTTTTACATCCTTTTAATGGAGAACCCTTTTTAAATAACATTTTTGTCCTTTTTATAGGTTATATTTTACAGAATAAACTTATTCATTAGAAGTGTAACATAAAAATTAACTTTGGTGTAAATTTTGGTATTTTTTTTGATAAAATTCATATTTTAATGAATCGTAAAAAATACTGAATTTTAATTTAAAACATCCTCTTCATATAATTTATTTAAATTCATATATTATCATTTCAATTTGTTATAAGGTGTAATTAGTTTATTTATTTATCATTTAGTCAAATTTTTTCCAATGGAAGTAATTTCACATTTAAATTGGACATAAACACATTATAATCTTTTGATATTTTTTGCTTCCTAAAAACCAGCTTTTTAGTTTTGACAACAGGAATTAATTATAAACTAATTTCAGGAAAGTATGCATTTTAAATTTGAAAAAATAGATTTAATTTTTTTAATAATAATATCTAAATTGTTTAAATAGGTACCTTTTATTTTTCTACATTATGAATAATAACATCAGTAATTATTTTTATTTACCATGTTCAAATGGTAAATTAGGTAAATAAGAGTAAAAAATAATATTATAATAACATAAAACTACCATAACACAAGTGATAATACTATTATATGAGATATGACTGACCATGAGAATCCTTTGGTCTCTTTTAGTACTCCATGGAGCCACTTGGGTGTGATAATGACATGTTATAATAATCAATTTATAGTAAAGATAAATATAACATGAACATGAATCTTTTTACTAAAACAATTTTAATATTGGGTTATATAATTGATCTATCTGAATGTAAATATTCATTAAAATTATAAATATATTTCCTACATTATTTTATTTTATTTATAATTTTTATACATTAAATAAATATATTTATTTACGACATAATGATGATGCAGTGATTACCTTATTAATGAAAGATTCAAATAAATGATATTATAAATATTAAAATGAATGTAATTTTCCATTTTGATTCCATAAATGAATTTTATGAATTATTTTGACATTATATATTTTAGTTAATGTAGTTTTTTATATTTAATCATGTTTTTATGACTTTTACAAAAATCAATTACTAAATAGTGTCAAAATTGACATAAATGAGTTAAAAAAAATACTATTTTATTAAATGATATAATATTAACAAAAATATAAGATTAGGACAAATTACTTATATAAAGTTACAAATGTAATTAAAGATCCACTTTATATTCAATGGGCATTTTATAGTAACTATATTAACCATATAGTGTAAAAATACAAGAAGACATGGTAAGAGTGAATTTACTTAACTATGGGTTAAAGCCAAACGATAAGGTTATTTGTGACATAAATTTGTCTAAAAACTATTGGTTGAGATGATTTAGACACATAATTATATTATCCTCAAAATATATCACTTTGGAGATATTATAATTATAAAATAAATTTATAATAATATAATATTTCTTGACTTTCCTAAAGTGCCCCTCCCACCTCTTATAAAAGGCCACCACCTCTACCCACTTACTCACACCTCTCAGGAACCTTGGATCATAAAAATTCTTATGAAACATGATCCCAACATCCCTACCTTACTCTTAGATGACTTAACCTGAGGATAAGGCAATTCAAGAAATTCTTTTGGCTCAAATTAAAAAAAGTTACCCGATTTAGAGGTAATGTCTTCTCTAAAGATCCTTTCATTTATTTTTATTCTCCAACCTGATAACCATTTTTTATTAAATTATTTTATAAAAAATAGTATAATAAATATACTATAATTATTTTATGCCATGGGTTCAATCTACACTTACTCACACCTCCATCTAGTGGATATAAAACATATTGTTTGTGTGTACGATGAACTACAGACTCATGAAACAATGATTGTTAAATTTTCTCCTACCACCTATCATGGTGGTCATTATATTGGAATTGTATTTATATATGATATATATTATATTTTTATTATATCCATGCTTCTTTAATTTTTTATTTAAAATATACCTTTATGCTTTCCTTAATGTGTAAATACGATAATTTTATTTTAGGAAGTGTGGACTACCACCCCCTCAAAGTGATATAACTCATTCATGACTTACATAGAATTTATAAGGGATGGATTTAGTGAACATACATAACATATATGACATTTATATTATAATTTAATTATAATATACCTATGTATCATTTATTTTTTATTCTTTTAATATGAAAAATAAACGAAAGTTACATTCATGTGTATGTATGACCTACCGTCTCTATGAATGGTGCATTTAATTTCTTATCTCCAAATGTTATGGAATATTATAAATAAATATAGATTATATATATATATGATATTTAAATAACAAATATCGTTATAAATATAATTTACTTATGACCAAATGGATAATTTTTATTAAAACAAGTTCATTTTTGACTCAAGTACCAAACATAAAAAAACATCTGATATGAGCTCAAATAATTAACTAATTGTTATAACATGTTAATAAGTGATATAAAATGAATAATACAATTTAAAGAGGTTATAAATCAAGTAGAAATTAACCTAAGTTTATTATTGGGGAAAGTAAAGAACGAATGAGACAAGTTGGACTCAAGGTAAGGGACTTCGTCTCAATATCTATTCATTGAGGCATATTTTGATTTATATATAAACTTTTTTATGTAGTGTATAATAAACCCATTTGAATTTTAATATCATTAAGTGGTTTTCAAAAAGGATTCTTTTTCTATGAAGAATTTTACTAAACGATGAAAAGGAATGTTTTTTAACATACATAACGAAAATGACCTTTCCACCACCTTAACCATTATTTAGTATTTGGAATAATCTACAAGATGTAATGTTTCTAAAAATAAAATTAAATACAATACTCCTTTATTTGTTATTTTTTTTTATTAAAAATGGTTTTGAGATTAGATTTATTATATCAATTTCTTAAAATGATATCTTATGATTGCAATGTGGAAATGTCATTTTTCCTTTATGCTTGTTCAAGTGTTATGATTATGTTATGGTTAATGAGAATTTCTTATGTATACAGGTAGTTCTATGAAAAACCGAGGGTGGGTGAGCCCACGATAGCTCTCCAATGCATTTGGTAATGTGATAGAGGTAAACTTATTGTTTTTTCTAAGGGATTTAGGGAATATATTAGGAGGGGTATTCCAAACGTAACCCTGAAGGTTACTCTGTATGTGGCTATGAAAGCTATAAATTATGATATGGATGCCACAAGTTACCTTTATGATTTATGATTTCATTGATGTTTTTATGATTATTATGAATTCATGGGTTTTTTAATATTCATAGTGCAATATTTTATTTCCTTATTTTATCTCTTTTTGATTTTTTAATCTCATCCCATGTTTTTCGAAATATTTTCACAGGGTATAAGTAAAAGTAAGATAAAGTAAGAAGTCAAGAAGATTTTTATCAAGATAAAAAATCATGTTTTTAAAGGGTTTACTTTGGTGAAAAAATAGATACTATTTTGATAATATCCTCATGTATAATTATGGGATGATATGTATTAATAATGGCCTAATTATATAAAACTCTAAACCTGATAAGATCCTCAATGTGAATTAAAGAAAAAATTGTTAACTTATCTCTAGATTAAGTAATGTTTTAAGGTTGGGCCCTTATAGTTGGTATTAGAGGTTGGTTTAGATAACTTTAAGGATTAGGATATTGTTAATATAATATCTCTAATTTTTTTACTTTATGGTAAAATTGAAATAGGATTTTAAGGTTTCCATGTTTCTTCAACTAAGATATGCTTGTTCAGAATGGCTTTACATATAGAAAATATGGTAGCTATGATAGGATGACATCCATAGGGAAAAACCTTCCAAATCGCAACCTGATATGGTTGGAATCAAACCTGAATAGTTTTTTATAGTGATGGAAAATTGAAATAGGATTTAAATGGAGGTGGTATCCATGTGTGAGATAGGACAGATCAACCATAGAGAATCATATCTGTAGTGGATCATTTCATGATGAAACTTCCTCTATTATTCAGAGAATCATATGACTCTATATTAGATAAAGATTGGATTAAAGCCCTAGAAAATATTTTTGATGTCACGGGGTGTTCAAAAAATCAATAGGTTAGTCTTGTTGTTTACCATTTTGAAGGTGAAGCTGATCATTGGTGGTATATGATTAAAAATATCTAGGATAGTGAGTATATTGATTCTCTTGATTGGGATAAATTCAAAGCTATGTTTCTTGAGAAATATTTTCATAAGGTGGTTTTATTTGGATGAAAAAAAATTCTTGTAATTATGGTAGGAGGATGACTTAATGGCTGCCAATGAAGAAAAATTCAATCGATTAGAAAGGTATGCTCCAAATTTGATACAGGATCTTGATAGTAAAATCAATCATTTTTACTCAAGATTGAAGAAAAATTATTAAAGGGGATTAGATTATTGTGAGTTCAAAAGTTATGAAAAACTTGTTTGATGTGCAGAGAAGGTGGAAATAGAGCTTACCAATGATCAGGTGTTCTTTAAAAAACAACATAATAAGAGGTTTAGGTGGCATCTAAAAGGGAATAACTCTTCAAAAAAGCCTGATGGAAAGAAACTTAGTTTTACAGTTTGTGAAAATTGCTGTAAAAAGAACACTGGGGAATTCCTTTTGAATTCTGGAAAGTGATTTTGATGTTGTAAAATGGGGAATAAGGCTTGTAATTTCATTGAAAAAGAGCAGGGTAGTGGTAAGAAAAAAAATCTTATTTATAGTTAGTAAAATGTTTTAAGTGCAATGAGATGGGTCATTATGAAAATGAGTGTCTGAAGAAGAACTCAAATGATGGGATGTAACCGAACTACATACAGAAAGGTATGGTGAAATCTTTTTCAACTAATTCAGATGATGTTGGACCATAAAATGAAGTATTATTAGGTATAGTTTTTTTACTTAGATTATTCCAATGTGTTGTTTTTTTTTAGGTCTACAAAATATTTCATTTCTAAGAAATTTTCTAGTAAATTGGGAATTCCATCTCAATAAATGAATACAAAACTTATGGTAAAAACAATTGGGGGAAATGTTGAGACAAATATATATTATAAGAACCTTCATATACTTTCTTGTGGAAATAATCTACCTAAAAAACTATTTATTTTTACTCTAGTTGAGTTTGTTGTTATTTTGAATATGGATTGGATTTCTGTTTATCATGGTAAGATTGAATGCAGATATAAAGAGGTTTCTTTTCAGAAATATTTTTTGTTTTTGTACAAGAATGAACCCTTAATATTGATAACATGTCATAATGATGAGAAACCAGTAAAAGAGGGAAATGAATGTTAACTTGCAAATACTATTGAAAATAAAGGAACTATTTAGAATAATGATGTTCCAGGGGTAAATGAGTATCTTGATGTTTTTCCTAATGAGTTTCCTGGTATAATACCTGATCAAGAAGTTGAATTTATTGTTTACTTGGTTCCTGATGCTAAGCCAATTTCGAAACTCCCTTATCGAATGAATCAAATTAAAATTTTAAAGTTAAAGAAAATATTAAATGATTTATTAGATTAAGGTTTCATTCAACCTAATACATAACTATGGGGTGATCCTATCATGTTTGTTAAAAAGAAAGATGGTTTAATGAGATTTTTCATTGATTATAGAGCCCTGAATACCATCACTTTTAAGAACAAGTATTATTTTCCACATTTCGATGATTTGTTTGATCATCTCCAGGAAGATCATTATATTTAAAATATTGAATTGATGTCGGGGTACCATCAGTTAAAAGTAAAGGAAACATGCATTCCAAAGACCATATTTGGTATTAGATATGGCCATTATGAATTTGTAGTTATGCCTTTTGGGTTAACTGATGTACCTACTATATTCCTGGGTTTATGAATAGAATTTTCTATGGGTTATTGGATAAGTTTTTGGTTTTTTTATTAATGATATTTTGGTATATTATAAAAGTAAATAGGAGAATGAAAGGAATTTAAGGGCTGCCTTGCAGACCTTAAATGAAAATAAATTGAATAAGAAATTTACTAAGTTTGAGTTTTGGTTACAGAAAAATTTAATTCCTTAGTCACATTGTTTTGAAAGATATCATAACTATTAATCCAACTAAAATGAAATTTGTTTAATAATGTAAATGACCCACAAATATAACCATGATTCATAGTTTTCTTGGTTTAACAGGTTATTACCAGAGGTTTTTTGAAAATGTTTCATGGTTATCTAGCCCATTGACTAAGTTAACTCAAAAAGGTGTTAATTTCATCTGAAAAAAAGAATACGATGAATGTTTTTAGGAATTTAAAGGAAGATTGGTCAATACTCTACTTTTGGATCTACCTTTAAGAAATGATGGATTTTTTATCTACAGTGAAGCTTCATTGAAAGGACTTTGTTGTGTCCTAATGCAAAAAGATCAAGTAATTGGTTATGCTTCACATCATTTGAAAACTCATGAGTTCAATTACCCTATACATGATTTGGAATTAGGTGATGTTGTTTTTGATTTAAAAATTTAGAGGAATCATCTGTATGAAGTAAAATGTGAAATATATAATGACTATAAAAGTTCTAAGTATATATTTTCTCAGAAAGAATTGAACATGAGACACTGAAGATGGATGGAATTAATCAAGGATTTTGATTACACGATTCATTACTATCCTGGAAGAGCGAACAATGTGGATGGTTCTTTGAGTTATAAAAGTAATGAGACATTAACCACATTATGTTTGGAATGAGACCCTTTGATAAATGATTTGATGAACTTTTTCATGGAAGTTATTGGTGTAGGAAATTACTTTTCTTTATTTTAGTTTTCAGTGCGATCATCTCTAGAAATAACAAATAAATCAACTGCAGAAGGAATATATTGAGTTGCATAAAAAGGTAGAATTGTTTCAGAAAGGAAAGTTACTTGAATTATACATTGATAAATACCATATTTTTAGATTTGGAAAGAAATTATGTGTGCATTGTTATTCAAAATTGAGGAAATAGTTGTTATGTGATGCTCATAGATCTCGGTTTTTAGTTAATCATAGACGTACTAAGATGTATATAGATCTATGATTGTATTATTGATGGGATAGATTGAAAATAGATATTTCTGAATTTACCCTAATATGTTTGATTTTTAAATAGGTTAAAAAAGAGCGACAGTTACCAAAATGGATACTTCAGACTTTACCGGTACCAGAGTGGAAATGGGAAAATATATCCATGGACTTCATTGTGGGATTATCAAAGTCATCTCGAGGTAATAATGCAATCTAGGTTATTGTTGATTAGTTGACTAAATCTTCTCATTTTATTCCCATTTAAGATACACAGTCTCTAGATCAACTTTCTCAGTTGTATCTTAACGAAACAATCTTGTTACATGGAGTTACTCTCCCTATAGTATCTGATCGTGATATCAATTCACTCCTAAGTTTTTTAAAGGCCTTTAGAAGTCAGTGGTTACTGAATTAATTTTTTTACAGATTTTCATCCACGAATGAAGAATTCAGACATTGGATGATATTCTACGTGCTTGTTCAATAGATTACTAGGGAAGTTGGAACCAACAACTTTTTTTGGTTGATTTCTCTAATAATAATAGTTTTCATTCTAGTATATAGATGGCACCATTTGTGGCATTATATGGAAAGTGGTATCAAACTATGGCCTTTTGGGATTAAGTAGGTGAAAGGAAGTTTGTGGGAGTGTAATTGGTGGAAGTGATATCAGAAAAGTTTCAGTTGATTTAGAATCACATGAGGACAGATCAGAGAAGGTAGAAAATTTATAGAGATAACCAGAGGAAGGTTATTTCTTTTAAGGTAGGTGATCATTTCATTCTCAAAGTTTCTCAATGGAAAAGTGTGATGCATTTTGGTAAGAAGGGGAAGCTGAGTTCACGATTTGTTGGATCCTATGAAATCCTAGAGATTGTCGGATCAGTTGCCTAAATCGTGGATTTACCTCTGTGTTTATCCCAGGAACATAATTGTATTAATTTTTCACTATTGAGAAAGTATTTTTTGGATATATATCATGTTTTGAGTCCATAGGTAGTTTAGGTGGAAGAGTGTATTTCTTTTAAGGAACAAACAATACTGATTCCTGAACGCAGAGAGAAAGTGTTGAAAAATAAAGTGATTCATTTAGTAATGGTTTTGTGAAAAAACAATATTGTTGAAGAGGTAACATGGGAATCCGAAAATGCTACGAGGGATAAACACCCCCACTTATTTGATAAGTAAATAAAATTACGAGTACATAATTTTCAAAAGGGGGAAGGATGTAACATCCCAAGTATTTATAAAATAATAAATTTTCATTTTTATTAATATTTTTGAATATGATATTAATTTTACATTAAGGGCACGATTTTTCTGATAGTGTACTCGACAGAAAATAGTAGGTTTCTCTAAAATCATACAATGCACACAACATTGAGTTATAACGAAAAATAATAATATAATATTATTATTATTTTGAATGGTAGTTAATGCCTAGCTGTTGTATTAGCAAGAATGAAAATAACTAACTATAATATGGTTATACATGTTTGTTAAATCTTTTTACATTTATCCAATAAATTTTAGAAGCTAAAAATAAGAATGAATCCAATATTAGGCATAAAATACTCTAATATTTTAAAAAGGGCTTTTTAATGCCTTTTGATGGAGAAAACTTTTTAAATATAGTTTTTTTCACTTTTATAGGTTTTATTTTACAAAATAAAATTATTATTTGGAAGCATGAAATTAAAATTTACTTTGGTGGAAATATTTTTATTTTTATGACATAATTCATATTTTCATGAATAGTAAAAATAATGAATTTTAATTCAAAACTACCTATATATCTAATTTATTTACATACTTAGATTATATTTGTAATTTGTTTTAAAGTGTAATAAGATTATGTTGTTATCATTTAATCCAATATTGGTAATTGGAATTAATTTTACATTTAAACTAGACATAAACACATGTTAATATTTTGATAGTTTTTATTTCATAAAAACCCGTTTTCTGGTTTGGACAATGGGAATTTATTTTAAATTAATTTATGCCAATTTTTTTGTTTTAAATTTTAAAAAATAGATTAAATATTTTGAATCAAAATATACAAATTGTGTAAATATGTAACTTTTATTTTTGGACTATATGAATAGTGACTTCAGTAATTATTTTTATTTACAAGAGTTAAAGGGTAAATCAATTAAATAAGGGTAAAAAATAATATTATAATCCCTAACACATGTCATAATCCTATTGGATGAGATATTTAAAACAATGAGCATAATTGGATTTATTTTAAAACCCCATAGAGATACTTGAGTTTGATGATGACATGTTATAATAATTAATTTAAAGTAAATAGAAATATAACATAAACATGTATTTTTTACTAAAATAATTTTAATATAGGGTTATATAATTAATCTCTCTGACTATATATATTAATTAGAAAGATAAAAATATTTTCTACAGAATTTTTTTTTATACATTAAATAAATAAATATATTTATGACAGAATGATGATGTAGTGATTACCTTATTAATGAAATATTCAAATAAATGATGTTATAAAGATTAAAATAAAGGTAATTTGAACATTTTTATGCCATCCACGAATTTTTTGGATGAATATGACATATTATATTATATTTAATGTAATTTTTTCTAATTAATAAAGTTTTATGACTTTCACAAAAATCAATTACTAAATAGTATCAAAATTGACATAAATGAGTTTTTAAAACAAATACTATTTTATTAAATGATATAATATTCATAAAAATTTAAGATTTATCCAAATGGATTATATAATGTTGAAAATTTCATTAATTATCCACTTGAGATTCTCTTAGCATTTTATAGTAACAATATTAACCATATATTGTTAAAATACAAGAAGGGGTGGTAAGAGTTAATTTATTTAACTAAAGGTTAAATACAGAAGATAAGGTTATATTTTTTACCTAAAAATGTCTAACACATATTGGTTGAGAGTATTTATACACCTCCTCATATTATACTAGAAATATATCACTTTGGAGTTATTAAAATTCGATAATTAATTTATAATAAAATAATATTTCAAAACTTTCCTAAACTCCCTCTTATAAAAGGCCACCACCTCTACCCACTTAATCACACCTCTGAAGACCCTTTTATCATCCTAGTTCTAATCTAATAATCTCCCAACATCCATAAATTACTCATAGAAGCCTTACCTTGGGTACAAGGCAATTGAAGAAATCCTTTTGGCTCAAATCAAAGAGTTACCAGATTTAGAGGTAACATCTTATGTCAAACTCCTTTCATTTATTTTTATTCGCAAACTCCATAAACTATATTTATTAAATTATTTTATAAAAAAACAGTATAATAAATATTATAATATGTTTTTATGCTAAGGTTTCAACCTACACTTAAACACACCTCTATCTAATGGATACAGAACATACTGTTTCAGTGTTTGGCGAACTACTGACTGACGAAACGATGATTGTTCAATTTTATTCTACCACCTATCCTGATGGATATTATGTTGGTAATAAATTTATATATGATATATATTACATTTTTATTGTCTCTATTCTTCTATAATTGTTATTTAAAACATACCTTTATGCTTTCCATAATGTGAAATTATAATAATTTCATTTGAGGAAGTGTGGACTACTGCCCCCTCAAAGTGGTATGACTCTTTCATTCCATACATGGAACGTATAAAGGATAAAGTTAATGAAATCATTTAATATATGTAACATATATATTATACTGGATTTATAATATACATATGTATCATTTATTTTTCATTCCTTTAATATGAAAAAATAATTATAGTGTTCATGCGTACGTATGACCAACCGTCACCATGAACGGTGCATTTCATTTCTTATATCCAAATGTTATATATTTTTGTAAATACATATATATTTGATATATATGATATTTAAATCATTAATATAATTATGGAGATAATGGAATTAGGAACACATGGATAATTTTCATCAAAACAAGTTCATTTTTTACTCAAGTATTAAACATCGACAAAATGTCCTATATGAACTAAAATAATTAACTTATTGTTATAACATCTTTATAAGTGATATAAAATAAATAATAAACTTTAAAAATGTTCTAAATAAAGTATAAATTTACCGAATTTTATTATTCAGAAAATTAAAGGATAAACGAGACAATTCAGACTCAAGGTAAGGGACTTCGTCTCAATCTCCTTTAATTGAGGTATATTTTGATTTATATAAGACGTTTTATTATAAGGTTCATAATAAAACCCTTTGAATATTAATTTCATTCAATGGGTTTTAAAATGGAATATTTTCTATGAATCATGTTAATAAACAAAAAAAGAAAAGTTTTTTTAATATATGTGACGACAATGACCTTTCTGCCGCCATTATTTCATATTTGGTTTCCTCTATAAGATTTAATATTTTTTAAAATAAAACTAAATAAAATATTAATTTTTTAGGTATTATGGTATTGAAAATATTTTTGAGAATGGATTGATTACATTAATATCTTGAAATGATGTCTTATGATTTCAATGTGGAAATGTTATTTTTTTGTATGCTTATTCATGTGTTATGATTACATTATGGTTCTTGGGAATTGATTATTTATACGGGTAGTTCCAGGATAAACTGAGGTTTGGTGGGCCAATGATAGCACTCCAATGCATTGAGTAACATGATAGAGGTAAATATTAAGGTTTCTCCTAAGAGATTTAAGGAATATATGGTGATGGGTATTCCAAATGTAACCATGACGGTTACTCCCTATGTAGATATAAAAGCTATAAAGTAAGTATGATATAGATTCCACAATTTATCTTTATGGTTTATGATTGCTATAAAGTTTTCATGATTCTTATGATATTGTGGGTTTATAAAAATTCATGGAATAATGTTTTCTTTCCTTATTTTATCCCTTACAATTTTTTATGATTATCCCATGTTTTTTGAAATGTTTTCACTGGGTATAAGTATGAGTAAGATAAATTAATAAGTAAAGAATATTTTTATCAAGAAAAGAAATAATGTTTTTAAGGGTTTTCTTTGGTGTACAAAATTTATACTATTTTGATAGTATCCTCTTGTATGATTATGGGATGATATGTATTAATAGTGGCCTAATTATTTAAAACCCTAAACCTGAAAAGATCCTCGATGGGAATTAAAGTCAAATTATTGAATTATCTCAAGATTAAGTAATGTTTTAATGCTGGGGCCTTATAGTAAAATTGGGTAAAATTAAAGACTAAGAAACAACAGGATAAAAATATATTGTTTTTTGTTTTTTAAATATGTGTATCGACCTCATAAATCCTAACCTCTATTATTTATCTATGTTTTTTGAACATGATGTAAGGTATACCTCCCAATATTGAATACTTTTGGACATTTAAAAGAATGACACTCCTCCCCGATTATAAAAAAGTACCGACTACCCTCTCTTATTCACACCACTCAAGAAATCCGGATCCACCAAAACCTAAAAAAATAACTTCCAAAATTCTCTCCCCACATCCTATAATCCTTTTTTGGAATAAATCGAACCTATGAGGGCTTTAGTGGAAACCAAAGTAGGATGCCCAAAGAAGTGGTAATGTGTTTCGACTAGCGTCTTTATTTTATTTCTTTTTTCAAATCCTTATATTATTATTTTTATTCTATTATTATATAATAACTTTAGTATATTCATTATAATCATATTCTTTATGTTACGTGTATTACCTAAAAAGTTATAACCTACCATAAAAGGGGTTATGAAATAATCATTCAAGTATATGAAAGACTGACGCCTTATGAACTGATATGTTTCATTTTTTCAATTACCACCTCCAATGGATTGATATAATGATTGATTTATTGTTTATATATTATATTTATGATGTTATTATGATTGTGTAATTATTATATCACACATAAAATTATGATTTCTATTTTATTTTAATGAAAGTGATTCATTCACACTTTACATGGAAGATATTTAGGATGAGTTTAATAAAAATATGTGACATATATGACATGAAAATTATACTGTATTGATAATATATATATTTATACATACCCTTTTCATTTCTTTACTTTAATATTACAAGATAATGGAAACAAAATTCATATGTATTTACGGCCTGCCGTCTCCATGAATGGTGTATTTCATTTCCTATCAATAAATTTTATTGATTAATATAAATACATATATACTGAATATATATAATATTTATATCATGGTTTGAATTATTTATATTATTAAACAATGATCTAGGTAGGTGGACTAAAAAATAAAAGTAAAAAAATATTCTAAAAAGAAAGCAGTTATTACCTCAAACGTAACATTATCAAGGAATTATTAATAAAAGGTAATAAAAGGGCCGTACGAAAATAATATATTGTATTATATATATAATAATGATTCTATAATATATTTTACTAAACATATATTTATTATAAAATATTTTTTAAAAAGTATGAAAAAATTCAAGACTTAAGTTAAGGGATTTCCGACTCACTTCTATTTTTCTGTGAGACACATGACATATTCACCACATGTTTATTTTATATAGTGTATATACTGAACATGAAAATATTTTCTTATTATTATCCTTAATATTATAGGGATTTATGTATCCATATTAGGATCTCCATTTCATGGTATTTATGGTTCAAATGTTAAAAAATTGATAAGGGATTTTGGTCTCAATATGAGTACTTTGAGACGTACGTTATGTTATGTAGCTATATTCTTTCACAAGGTGTATATAAAACCAATTTGACATGTAAAATCATGAATTTATTCATCCCCATGATATTTTAGGTTTCATTTTATGTTATTCCTTCATGGGTATTATGATTCAAGGATACCAAAGTGGTAATAGTTTTATGTTACAATCTCATCGTTTATCAGGATTCTTTATGATTAAGTATCCAATGTTGAAATATAATGATCTAGAACTCAATAATTATCCTAAATTTCCTTATACTATGGATGTTAATGATATATTAAATTAAATATAAAATATTTCCCCAATTTGGTTCTTATAATGATTAAGAAATTGTTTTTATGAAAATTGGACTTTATTTCTCTCTTTGGCTGGAATTACGTTTACTTCCAAAACCATGTTTTCTAAAATTGTTTTCTAAAATGTTTTAAATAATATTATATTATTATTTTCATGGAAATAATTTTTAAAGTTCATTATGTTTAAAAATTATTTTTAAATTATCTTTAAATATTCTTTTTTATGTTTTCATGGTTATTCTTAAATAAAAATGTTTTCAAAATATTTTATGTTAAAAAAATTAAAAGAGGATATATCTTCTATATAGTGTATATACTGAAAATAAAGGTATTTTATTATTATTATACTTAAAAATTTTGGATTTAAATATCCATATTAGGATATCTCTTTCATGGGATTTACGGTTCAAATGTTAAAAAATCAGTAAGGGATTTTTGTCTCAATTTGACTACTTCGAGATGTTCATTATATTATGTACCTATATTCTTTCACTTTATGTTTATACAAAAAATTTCACATGTAAAAGCATGAATTTATTCATCACCATGATATTTTAAGTTTAATGTTTTGTTATTCCTTCATGGGGCTATTGATTCAAGGTTACTAAAGCAGTAAAAATTTTATATTACAATCACACCATTTATCTAGATTATTAATGATTAAGTATCAAATCTTGAAATATCATGATACAAATCATAATAATTCTAATAAAGTTTATTATACAATGGTTATTAATGATATATTAAAGTAAAGGTACAATTTTCCCCCTCATTAGTTCACAAAATTAATAAAAAATGGTTTTATGAAAATTAGACTTTATGTCTCTCTTCGGTCGGAAATCTATTTTCTTCAAAAAATATTTTTCTAAAAAAGTTTTCTAAAATGTTTTAAACAATATAATAATATTATTTTCCTGAGAAATTATTTTTAATGTGTATTAATTTTTAAAATATTTATAAATTATCCTTAATGATTCATTTTTATGGTTTCATGGTTATTTTCAGAGAAGAAGGTTTTCAAAATATTTTATGTTTAAAAAAAATTAAAAAAGGAAGGTATATTATCCTAATTAATTTTTTTAAATGATTATGAAATGATTAATTTAAATTTTTAATGGTTATTCGAAACTTATTTTTTTTCAAAATGTTTCATGTTTTAAAAATTGATTTCCAATGAAAATATATTTTACTTAAGAAACGTCCCATGTAGTCTTTTAAATTTTTTCTTACATTTTATATGACATTATTTGAGATTAATTTTGATTTAATGGGGAAATTATTCATGGATAATATTCTTATTATATCTATTAATTGTTTATGTTTATGATAATATGCTATTTATGAAATCTATTTCTCTTTCATGGGTTATAAAATGATAAAATACTAATGAAAATTATTTGTCTTCCAAAAGTTATACCATGATACAATTCTTATGAAATAAATTTTTTTTATAAAGAGTTATGTTATGATGAAATGATGAAATGATTATGAAGCCTGTCTATTTTCAATAGGTTATGATATAGTGATTTTTTGGTGAAACCCATTTCTTTTCATGGGTTATGATATGATGAATATTTTATGATCTTAGGGTAGACATGTGTATGATTGTCATTATATAATCTGTGGGACCTATTTCTTCCTCCAATTAATTGGGTAATAATTTATATCTCAGGAGATGAAAATGGAAAACAAGTCAAAGGGATTCATCCACTGTGGGAAACAGGTGTGTCCCAATCAACAATGGAAAACAACAGCATCCTATTCTAGAATGGAAAAAAGTTGAATCTTGATCCACAGTGACAAATATGAGCAACGTTATTCAAAATGAGAAACTGGTGATGTGTCTTGATCAGATATATTAAAAATATTTCTAGTTAACCATAACATATAAAATAATTTTCTATATTTATGATGGTGATACACTTTTATGACATGAGCTTATGGTCCCTGACTGGTTTATGATGATTTCAAACTCTTATGGCCCATGTTTTCTAAAATAATAATGTTTTATTCCATAAATCATGTTTATGATCCATGATAGGTTATGTTTCAACTTTTTATGTTATTTTCATTATCACATACCCTTATTATTATATTATGATTTCATATGATCATAGATTTATATCCCTTATGTTTACCCTTTCTGACCATATGAGCTCACCACTTCTTATATTTCCATTACCTAGTTTTTTATGAAATGTTTTTTATGGTATGAATATGAAGAGTAATAAATGGTAAAATATTTTTGGGTATCTTTTCAGATCTTCCACCAGATTATAATATTGTATTCCATGTTTCTAATAAAACTAAACTATTAAAGTCCTCTGGAAATTTTCCGTGAAATGTAAGGAATATTAATATAAAAAGATGTAATATCAATGTTTGAGAATATTCGGTTTCTATAAGAAATATTTCATGATTATTATTCTAGAAGTGACAGATCCATGATCAAAGTTGGTGGAATAAAAATAACAAATCAAAACTTATATGAGAAACAAATATGTTATTACCTAAAATACGACTTTAACATAGAATGTTAATAAAGGTGTAATAAAAGAACATAATTAAATCATATATGGTATTATATAATTTAATATGGTTTAATAATAAATGTATAATAAACTTATATTTACTATACATTAGGTTTTAATGTGTAAAAATGAATTCAATAATTTTAGTAAGGAGATTTCTAGTGTCACATTTATTTCTGAGAGACTTATTATATATTCACCACTTGTTTACTTTTTATGATGTATATACTTCCCTATGACATGATATATTAGGAATATACATCATCTAATGATAATTAATGTTTTTATTGTTATTATTATTTTCTAGGACTTACGATTCAAAAGTTACTCAAGTAGTAAGAGATTTTTGTCTCAATTTTCCTTCCTTGAGACTTATGTTTTGTTATGAACCTATATTCTTTCAAAAGGTGTATATAAAGACCATTTTAAACGTAATATCATAAATTTATTTATCCTCATTATATAATTTGTTTCATTGTATGTTACTTATTCATGAGGCTTTTGATTCGAGGTTACTAAAGTGGTAAGAGTTTAAGGTTACAGTCTCATCACTTATAGAGATTATATATGATTATTCTTCCAATGATGAATGTTTATGATCTATCTCTTTAGAAACTGATTTATTTTTATATACTAAAGTTATGTCATGATTATTCATGTTTACCATTAATTTTTCTCTCATTATCTACTCATGAATTCAAAAATAATGTTTTTAATAAAAACTGTCATTTTGGTCAAATAGCCTTTTCCTTCCAAAACCTTGATTCCTAAAAATGTGATCAAATTATTTTTATTATTCTCCAATGATTTTTAAAATATATTTTTACCCATGTTTAAATTTATACATTTTTTTTGAAATCAATATTCAAGCCATTTTCTAAACAAAACCCATTTATATTTTACTAAAAATATGAAGTGAATAATTATTCTTAACAAGTAATGAATGAATGAAGCTTCCTATAATCATGACCAATATTTTATTTAATACTTAAATTATAATTTTTTATTTTATTATTTTAAAATAAATGTATCTTAAAAATGTTTTATATATTGAAAAGTTTTTTTAAAGTGGAATGTATTCTTTCTTTAAAAATTGTTTATAATAATTTTTAAAACTTATTATATATGTTTTCTGGGTTATTTTCAAAGAGATGGATTTTCAAAAAGGATTTATGATTTAAAAATTATTTTCTAAGATAATTTATTTTACTTAAATTTTTTTTATTGATTGATCTAAATTATTTTACATATAATACGACATCCATTAATTTTACTTATAACTTATTAGGGATATGATTCAGGGGTTCCGTTATTATTATTTCTTTGAATGAGTTATCATAAAAAGATTCTTATAAAACCCACTTAATTTTGTTTGTTAGACCATGTTCGGAATCTCATGAAAGTAGTTTGTTTCCACATTTTACTATATAATGAAATGATAAAATGATTAAGATACCTGTTTATTTTCCATAGGTTATGATACAATGAAATATTTATGAAACCCATTTCATTTCATGGGTTATGATATGATGAATGTTTTATGATCTTATGGACCAAATATATATGATTTTCATTATGTGATGGCGGTTAAGTTATAACCAAATACTGGTGGGACCTATATATCCCTCTAATGCATTGGGTAAAGATATATATATCTAATGATAGAGAAAATATTCGAATAAGGAGTGAACCTACTTCAGTAAGACAAGACTGGAATAAGGAGTAAACTCAGTTAATTAAGACAATAGTAGAATAGAGAGTGAAGCTATTTTAGTAAGATATGAATAGAACAGGGAGTGGATCAAGTTCATTAATATAGGACTAAAATAAAGAGTAAACCTTGTTAAGTAAAATAAGACTATAATGGGGAGTGAACCTGATTCAGTAAGATATGACTTCAACGAGGAGTTAAACCGGTTTAGTAATGCATGACTGTAACAGGGAGTGATCCAGGTTCAGTAAGATAAGACTGGAACAAGGAGTGAACCCAGTTCACTAAGACATAATTATATTGGGGAGTGAATCTGGTTCAATAATACGACACTAAAATAAAGAGTGAACCCAGTTCAGTAAGACAAGAATGGAATTAGTAGTGGAATATATTCAATAAGGGTCTTTGACCAATATGATGGTCTTATGAGTGAGCCTTGAATAATATGATGGTTTAGGGAGTGAACCCATTATAATATGATATCATTGGAAATGATCCTTGACTAATATGTAAATTATTTATTATTCTTATGTCTGTGAAAATTCTATATCTTATGCTAATGTTATGCTATCATGACTTGTGTTCTTTGATTTATTTATGATTCATATATTATTAACTTACAATATTTATTCAATGACTCAAGATTATGATCTTTAATATGTTGGGTATTGTTTTCTATGTTATTATCATGTTCTTATACCCTTATGATCATGTTATTTTTAAGTATCACACCTGTTTACCCTTACTGAGCATATGAGATCACCCTTTCTAATGTTTCCTTTCCCTAAGTTATGAAGAATGGTTTTATGTAGGTTATGTATATAAAGATAATTAAAATAGAAAGATATTTTTGGTAAACATTAAATATCATGCACCAAATTAGAATATTTTGTTCCATGATTCCAAAGGAACTAAACTATAATGGTCATGATGCCTGTGTTTATGTACTATTTTTAATATTTATCTAAAATATGTAATATCCATGTATGAGAATCCAGATTCACTAAAGTTGTTATCAATGGAAAGTTTTATTTAACCTTTGGAAACTAGGATGAGGAAAATTTATTCATATCCCTAGGGATATTTCTATAGATATGTCTAGGGATGTCTTTAAGGATGAGGTTGATGATGATTTAATATTTATGAAATATTTATATAATTTTGGTAAAGGATATAGTGAGTGGTTAATAAGAAATTACATTTTTATCTGGATACTACATGTGAATGTGGCTCTGTAATAGATGTACCTATAGATAAAAACCATGAAAACACCATATTTAGCTAGACACAATCAAGAACTGGTGTACAATAATTGGCCTTGAGGAACACCTCATTAAACACTCTTAGTGGATATACATTGTAAATTCAAAAACTACTTACAAAAAATAATGAATTAATTAAATATAAGATGACTATGAATGACCTAGGATAAACCTAAGGTGTCACATATTAAATAAGGTGTCATGATTTAGAAATCCTATACATAATTTTTCATGAATTTGTTCTTTTTTTAATATTATTCATGTTTCCCACAATATGATTTTTTATTTTAGTCAATATAGAGAACTATAAAGATCTAGATTAACATTTAATGTCATGGAAGATTTGATAATGAGAATCTAGGTGGGATGATGATTGGAGTAAAAGATGTTGTGATTATACCTAATTAGTTTTCATGGAACATTATTAATAACATATACCTTAACCAACTCTCAAACTCACCAAATAATATGAGTAAAGGGTTATTTGAGAGTTTGGGTGATGGAAACCATATACAAAATAAAATTCAGTTTCCTATATGTTATTAATGCGTAATAAAGAACCTATGTTAATGTATTTTAGGAATGGGAAGATTTTTTTGAATATAGAATAGAGGTACAAAAAGAAAGTAACTGCAATGGGATAATGAAAAGGATCAATTAACACAATGGATAGGAATACTAGTCTCCCCAATATATCATGGACTATTTTATTCTTTAAATGTGTAAATTATGGGAATTATGAAAATAGATGTACTATGGTGAAATATCATGAAGATAATAATCAAGATGGTATGAGGAATGGTTACACTGTTGATGATGAATAGTCTATGAATAAAATGGGAAAGAAAAGAGGTATTATGGTGTAGGATGAGGAATACTTGTTAATGGATTAAGTATGAGCTATAATAATTGAAATGTTTTTGCATTGGGATTCAAGAATTCATAAAAAAATATATATCATCCAATATAAATTTTTCATTAAGGTTTTTCAAGAATACGTTCAATGATACTAATGACCTTGAAAAGTGATTTAATGTAAAGGTAAATTATTTTTAAAACACGTGATTATGGTTGGTAACTATAAATATGGTCTAGATGTTGATAAAATGAAGTATAGATCGGATAAGGAGATAATTAATATGGATAATGTAAATTGGATAGTATTAATGACCTCAAAACTGATAAAATATTTGTTGAAAAAGTGGTTTTTGTTATCAGTGATTTATTTTACAACATTATTGGATCTATGGAATAAATTCAATAATAAATGTTTTTATTTAAGGAATGAGGAATGATGTATTCTTATGATAAGGTATTATGGAAATTAATTTTATTACCACATTTTAATAGAATAGATGATGATAGTATTCACATTTTTGGTACATGAAAATCAAGATCCACTTTATGGTGTATGGGGGATTAATGATAGGTTTATTTTGAATCTTTTGTGATATTATTTATAATGTTTTTTATTTTAATATTCTGGAATGGTCATAAGGTTAACCATTTGTGGAATGGGTTAAGTTGAATTTTGGTTGTGGTTTTAATGACTAATTTATTACTTCCCTATATAAATAAATAAATAAGTAAATAAATAATAGATAACCAATGTTAATTTTTTTAAATAGAGATATAATTAAGGAATTATCATTAAATTATAGATCTTAGGACCCATTAGTGATTTAATCATAACAAAATAACCTTCATTTTTTTTGGAGTAAGTGATGAAGTGTAAATTGATTAGGAAACAACTATAGGGTGATATTGTGCTTATAAAATGGAATAAAATCAAGCAATCATATTTCTTGAAAAAATTATTCAAATTTTAGAAGATAATATTTAAATAAAACTTTGTTCTATTATCATCATTTTTGATGATATCAGTGAATTTTTTCTGAGCAATTTATATTTTGGCCTTGTGGTCAATAAATTTCTATAGATCACCCACTTTCCTGGAATCATTGATCTTTATCACTCTTTTTAATTATTTATGATTTGATTGCATATCCAAATCATCACTTCCAACCAATGTTATCATATACAGAAACCTAGTTTTGAGTTACTTTAGGTAACCATTTTGCTTCCAACTATCCCTTTTTAAGGGAAGTTTTATAAATAATTTGTATGATGTAGGATTCTTTGAATGATATTTTAAATGATGAACCTTTCATGATCGAGACAAATTTCTAGGGAGAAATTAATTTTAAGGGGGTAGAATGTAACACCCAATGATTTTGTGAAATATATATTTTTTAAAAATTAATTACATATTTTGTATAGTTTTCATTACATGAAACACCAATTTTAGCTTTATTTATAGATAACACTGATTTTGGATTGTGTTATATGCACCAACAATATTAGCTTATGTTACACGAAACACTAAGTTTAAATGAAATGTGATATATTATTAAAATATTTTTTTTATATTTTTCACCTATCCATTTTAATGGTGATTATAAATAATTTTAACGAAATTATTAAAATATGGTTTAAAACAATATATAAAATGAATTCTTTGATGACCAATTGATTAAAAATAAAAATTAATCCCTTTTTAAAATAAAAGAAAATATTTCTCTGAAAAAATAATTTTTATGTACACAAATGTGTTTTATATAAATAATTTAAAAAAATCACCATTCAACCAATTGTTTAATATTCATATTATTTTTTTAAATAAGAAATAATAATAAATCTAATTTTACACTTAAAATAGTAATTTTCAAAAATATTTTTTTGTCACCATTAAAATCACTTGTTATAAAATTAATGTTTTAAACTTATAGAAATTTAATTTTATAAAATAATATTTTTTTTGAAATCAGAATTAAAAAAATTTATATTTGGGTGATTTATTGGGATTTTTTTATGAAAAGTTTCATTTTTTGAGAAATATTGAAAAATACTGAATTTTAATTGAAAACTGGGGTTTTATTTAAATTATTTATAATTTTGAATTATATTTTAAATTGGTTTTAATGTGAAATTAATTTCAATTTAAAAAAGATTATCCAATTTAGGCCATTAGAATCAATTTCATCTTAAATTTTGATATAAAAATATTTCAAACTTTTGAACTTTTTCTTTTTAAAAACATGCTTTCTCGTCACGTCTGTTGGATGAATTTTAAATTAAAATTTTCCAATTATTTTAATGGAATTTGGAAAATTTTATTTCATGTATTTAATAATCATAATTTATAATTTTTAATATGGATTCCAACTTAATGTTCACCTAAATGAAATATGAATGCAGTAAAAATTATTTACCACGGTTAAGGTAAAAATGGGTTTACAGAGTGGTTAAACTAAAATGATAAGGGTAGAAATGGAATATATTTTTTTCAAAAAACTGTTTTAGGGCCATATTTCAACCATTATACCTCTATTTATTGATAATTACCTAATTTTGACCATTTTAAAATTGAAAAAATATGGGAGCACTTATTTATTTTAAAAAATACCAAGTGTGTTCTGTTCCCCCACTTATGAAAGGCCACATACACTTCTATTTTATTATCACCTTAGAAAATCTTTGGATCATCCATTAAAAAACCAAATAACTTCCAAAATTATCTAATCTAATCCAAGAAGCCTTATTTTCACCAGAAATCCATTCTAGGAAGGATTTAGTGTAACCTTAATGAGGATACCTGAAGAAAAGGTAATGTTCTCCAATGACAATATTTATTTTATTTATTTCTCCTTCTTAAATTATTTTTAAACCACAATTATATGATATTATAAGTATATTCCATATAATTTTATGTTTTTAAAATAATTTTATGACCCAAAACCTTCTCTAAATCCCTCAAATGGGTTATGGAATCATCGTTCGCTTATATGATGGACTACTGCCTCACAGACTGATGTCATTCAATTTACAATAACCACATATAAAATTTGTAAATAATGATATATTTAATTTTTATATACAATATTTAAGATATTATTATTTTTCTGTAGTTATTATATCACATATACATTTATGCTTTCTTTTTTTTGGGAATACGATAACATCGCCTGTGTGTACAGAGGACTACCACCTCACGAAGAGATATGTTTTGTTCAAAATTTAAAAAGAAGGTGATAAGGGTATTGTTAATTATTATATTTGATATAAATGAAATTATTATTATATTAATGAAGTATTTATAATTTTAAGAAGATAATATATATCATTTTATTTCTTACCTTTTCACTCAATGGAAGATGGTAACGTCGCTCGTGTATGTTTGGACTACCACCTTCACAAAGCGATGAGAATATATTTTCACCAACATAGAACATGAAAGATAAGTATAAATATATTTAAATAAATAATTTATTTTTGATATAATTATCATTATTTAAATTTAATATATTACTTACCTCATTTTCATAATGAACATTGAAAAATGGAAACATTACTCATGAATACGTACGACCTATCGTCTCAATAATCATAACCTAATTTGTTTTTCAAAACTATATTTCATGGTTCATATTAAAAGTATATTTTATGTTTAAATATGATAATTATGGAATTATTATTATTCTTTAAGTGATGGGAGTCAGATCAAAGTAAGAGTACTGAAAATAACATATAAAAACATATAAGAAAAACAAAGCGGTTATTACCTCAAACATGACTTTAACATATAATTGTTAATAAATGGGAAATAGGAGAACATAAGTAATTCATATATGGTATGATATATAAGATTTTGGTTCTATAAAAAATAAATAATAATATTATATTTAGTATGTTGGATATTAAAACGAGTACGAAAGAAGTCAAGACATTCGGTAAGAAGATTTCTAGTATCACTTTTATTTCCGAGAGACTTATTACATATTCACTAATCATTTAATTTTTTGGAGTATTTAATTAAATATGAAATGATATATCATGAATATAACTCATTTCTTGATTATAATTGTTTCTATTTATGTTATTCTTCCATGGGGATTTCGATTCAAAATTTACTGAAACTGTAAAGGATTTGTATATCAGTTTGACTTATTTGAGACATAGGTTATGTTATGAACCTATATTCTGTAATGAGGTTCATATAAAGACCCTTAGAAATTTAATATCATTAAATTATTGATCCTAATGATATTTTAAGTTTAATTTTATGTTACTACTTTATGGGGCTTACAATTCAAGGTTACCAAAGTGGTAAGAGTTTTATGTTACAATATCATTAATTATTAGGATTGTTTATAATTATGCTTCCCATGAGGAAATATTATGATGTATATATGAATAAAATATTTTTTATCTACTATATTTATATCATGATAATAATTTTTCCCATTCATTTTACTCTCTTTAAGTACTCAAGAATTCAAAAAATAGTGTTTTAAAAAAAACTGCCTCTTCGATCGAAAACCCTTTTCATTAGAAAACCATGTTTTCTAATAATGTTTTCAAAAAATGTTTTCAATTATTTTATTAGTCTAAATTTATTTATAAAATATATTTTTACCCATGTTTTACTTTTTACCATTTTTTTTAATTTAATCTCCATGTCGTTTTCCAAGTAATGCCAATTTTGATTTTAGTGAAAATGTGAAAGGAATCATTGTTTTAAAATATAAAACATGAAAAAATTACCATAATCATAACCATTTTTTTCTTAAATGATTCTCTTATAATTATTTGAGTTTATTTTCAAATAAATTATTTAAATTTTTTTTATTCTTTAAAGAATTATTTTCTTAAGTGGAAATGATATTTTCCTAATGAAATGACTAAAATGATTTTAAATATTTCTGCATAAGATTTCAAGGTTATTTTCAAAGAGATGTATTTTCAAAAATTATTTATGTTTTAAAAATTATTTTCCAGGAAAATTTATTTTCCTCAATAAATTTTTTAAATGGTTGATCAAAAATATTTTCTATTTAAGATTAAATTATTTGATATTAACTATGCCTTAATATAGATTCAATTCAAGGATACCATTCATATTATTTATCCAAATGGTTTATCATGAAAAGATATATACTAAACATTTTTCTTTTCATAGGTTAAACCATGATAGAAATCTCATGAAACCTATTTCTTTTCATAGGTTATGCTATGATTAAATCATGAAATGATTCTGAAACATGTTTTATTTCCACATGTTAAGATTGGGTGAATTTTTTTTGAAACCCATTTCATTTCATGGATTATGATATAGTGAATATTTTATGATCATGTGGCCTACATATTTATTATTTCCATTATGCGACGTTGGTTACATTATAAAAAAAGATGGTTGGGGCCTATATCTCCTTCAAATGCATTGGGAGAAGATTTATATCTCATGAGATATGAAGGAATGGAATGGAAAGTGAAGCTATATTAGTAATATAGGATTGGAATAGGGAGTGAAACTATTTTATTAATATATGACTAGAATGGTGGGTGAGCCCTGTTCAGTAAGTCAAGGCTGGAATGTGGAGTAAACCTAGTTCAGTATGACTTTACTAGAACATGGAGTAAACCTAGTTTAGTCAGATAAGACTAGAACTGTGAGTGAAAATTGTTCAATAAGACCTTCCAAGAATAGGTAGTGAACTTGGTTTAGTAAGATAGGAATGAAATAAGGTTTGAACTCGGTTCAGTAAAAAAGGATTGGAATGGGGAGTGAACCTAGTTCAATAAAACAGGACAAGAATGGGGAGTGAACCCATTTCATAAATATATGGCTGGAATGTGGAGTGATCTTGGTTCATTAGTGAACTTTTTCAAATATGATGGTCTTGGGAGTGAACCTTCAATTCTATGATGGTTTGGTAAGTGAACCCATTCTAATATGATATCCATAGAAATTAGCCTTGACCAACATAGAAATAATTTACTATGCTTATTTGTATGCCACAATTCTATGTCTTATGCCAATTTTATTCTTTTATGTCTCATGTTATTTTATTTATTTATGAATAATGTCTTATAAACTTCAAAAATTTATTCCATGAATCTATATGATGATCTTTTATATGCAGGGTATGGTTTTCATATGTTATGATCATGTTCTCATACCCTTATGTTCAGGTTATGATTATGTATCTCACTTATTTAAGCTTAATGAGAATATGATCTCACCCATTCTTTTGTTTCCTTTCCCAAAGTTATAAATAATAGTTTTATGTAAGGTATGTATATTAATATTTCTAAATGGAATGATCTCTATGGGAAACATTAATGATATTTAACCAGATTAGAATATTTTGTTTGAATTTTACAAAGGCACTAAACTATTACAGTCCTCAGGTGTGTGTTTGTGTAATGTTTGGAATATTCATTTAAAAAGATATAATATCCATGTATGAGAAGCCTATTTCACTATAGTGTGGGACTAACCACACATTGTGTAATTCTTAACTCTTCCAAAACCCTAGACATTGTGGGGACTTGGAATACAAGGTGTGTGTTCTTATAGGGTACATGTCATGTTGTATATAATAATGAATAATCCCTAATTCCCCAATAAGGATCCCATATTTTCATTATACACTATAAAACTCTCTATTTTAGCACTTAAAATTGATGGGGGTCATCTCTACCCATCAATTTTGGTCCTCTGGTGGCCGAAAATCAGAATCCAACTATCCTCATGAAGCTCATAACACCTCACACCAAAACTCATCACTATTTGAGATCCTATATCCAGATATTCATCACTCTTTTCACTACCTGAATCTCTATCTTTCTGAAAAATACTATTGATGGAATTTCTCAAGTATCCATCACAAGTCTAGGGGTTCGATCACACTCCAACCCACCTTAACAATGTCAAATTTCAACCCCATGGAAAAATTACAAATAACACGAATAAAGGTTGAAGAGATAAACATAAACAATGTGAATCCATTATTAGACAATTGGTTTAGGTCAATTATCATATGAATAAAAAGTATCATTGGAAAATATATAGACAATTATAAATCTATTCTTATGAAATTGGAAAGGGTGTAAATCAAAACATTACAAGAACAAACTAAATTTAGGATCATTAATTGGTGAAGGATGTATTCTCCAATGAATAAGATGATCCACTATGTTCATTAATTCTTGATCCACCACGATCTGATCGGCTTTCGTCGTTTGTTCCTGATCTGCCAACGAATAATTACTAATCCTATTATAAAATCCACATATATTTATGTCGATAACTATGGAGATTTTATATAATGTGGTGTTCATTGAGGATTTTCCTTTGGTCATTAGAAGTAAATTAATTAATTAATTTATTTTTATTAAAAGTACCAGCCAACTATCCTCTCCCATAGAAATTCTAATTCCAACCTACCTTAGGTCACAACTAGGGTAAACCCCACATTCTAGATTCAACAATCGCATATGATTTTCTATCCAAGGTCCTAAATAATGGGGAAACATTTTAAACTAAAACAATGTTTTCATGTAGATTAAAATATATTAATATTTTTAATATATTTTTTTTGGGGTCCCAATACATATAATCACTACCCTGACTCCAAGAATAGATATAGAGATATTTATAAAAATATGTAAATGAAAAATCCATTAAAACCAATTTTTTTACATTATTCCCTCCATTAAGGGTTTTCACCCTAAAAAGAACAATCTAGGAGAAAAGGTGAGGGTACTATGTTTTCATTTGACTCTCACACACCAAGGATCACTCATGCATATTACCATACCACCACAACACACAAACCAAGGGAATGGACCATCCTCAATGGATCCTATTCTAGATATCGTTGTTTCCAAATAGGAACTCTATAAAGGTGGATCCATCCTTAATGTTCATATTTCCCTATTCAGTTATATGCACAAGGTCATGTACAAATCTCCTCAACTGCGACACATGGAAGACATCATGCACTCAATCAAACTTAATGAGTAAGTCTATGTGATAAGAATTCTCTCCAAACGACCATATGATATCGAACATACCGATAAACCTCAGGGATAATATTCTTCCTTATAAAAACATCTATAATCACTATCATGGGGAGACTATGAAGAAAATATGGTCTCCCTAATCAAACTACAAGGGACTATGATGTCAATCTTCAAGAAGTTTCTATCTATTCAGAGATTTCCTCATATTCTCATGGATCAACAGAAACTTCTCCATCATCTATTACACCATATAAATACCAAATAGATATTTCATTCCAATATCAATCCAGTATAAAGGAGACCTAAAAATTATCCATAAAGATAATAAAAAGGTTATATGATGATGTTAGAGTGATAAATATTATTATAGTCAAACTCTACCAATGGAAAATAATTATCCTTGCTCTAGTTGAAGTCTAATACAGTGGCACTCAACATATTCTACAATACATAGAGTTTAATTGGTCTTCCCATCATTATGGGGGTGAAAGGATGTACTCATCCACAATTAGGTCTCGAAGGCCTCTCGAGAGCCTCTCAAAAACCATTATGTAAATCTATAATTACGACCAGAATAAATCATTGAGTGTACCAAATGAAGCCAAATGATGCCACACACATATAATTCCCCAAACTCTTAACATAATTATACTCCCTAATGGTAAGGAATTGCGCATATTTGGTGAGTTATTCAAAAATCACCCTGATATCATCAGGATATATCATTGTCCAAGGAATCCCCATAAAAAATTACATGGATAATCTATAACATTTACACTATAGGATATCAATAGACTGTGTCAATCATACTAGAAAATGGTTATCATCCTTTACCTCTGGACACGTGAGACACTAAGAAACAAACTCAGTTATGATCCACCACATTCTAGCCCACCAGAACAACCACTAATGGTATTTGTACATCTTTTCCACATCGATATGTATATCCACGAGGGAAATGTGAAACTTCCTCATCACCTCCCCGTACAAGGTGAAATGAATCACCATATGTTCCTAGTAAAGAATAACTTGATCCCCTCCTTCATAAAATCCATACCGTGCCTCTATAATGGATATTCAGTCACATATACCATCACAATAAATTCCTTTTAACTAAGCCTCTATTAAACATTGAAGAAGCAGAGGAGTCACCACCACCAGCTGGAGAAAAGTTTCACTTATCTCCTCTACCAGGTTCTACTTCAGTGAATCAAGATACTCAGATGCCTCCTTCACCAAGTGATAATGAGACTTCTTATTAAGGGGATTTACCACAACTTTACCCTCTTTATGAGTATAGAATATCTCAATGTATTATTCTTATAGAAACTCAAACCAACACCTCTTTCTAGGGTTCATATCTCTCAGAGTGAAGATATACCTAAGGATATGGTGGTTTGAGTATATAAAAAACAACTCACATGGAAGATTGTCCCTCTATATATTCAAAGAGAAGACAAAGCAACTAACTCTAGGTTGTTATTATAATTGTTTTTCCCATGGTATCTCAATAACCTCGATCATTATGTAATCTTTAACTAACACTGCATCAACACACAACCGAGCCCATCTCAAGAGGCATCACAAAACACTACGTACTACATGCCCTCCTCTGGTAGTATCAACACAGGTGCACTAGTCAAACTCATCATAAAATAATCAATGGATATCTAACACTTCTCATTCAAGATAAACATATTCCCTATCCACATGAAGGTGTTCAAAGGGTGTGAAATAATTTGGAAGTCTACCACAATCCTACTATAATACCCATCCAACCCAAGAAATATATGCACCTATAACACATTCTTTGGTTGATGTAGCACCCTAAGATTTTGTGATATATTTTTTTCGAATTAATTTAATTTTTTTATATTTATCAAATCACGCATCCCTGAATATAGTTTTTTAATATAAAATCACAATATTTGGATTACATTATACACAACACCCAGATAATATGGAAGTACAAACTACACTTAGATTATCTTGTGGTACATGAAAAACTATGTTCAAATTGTATTTTACAAAATAATGAGTACCTTTGATACATTGTGTTATATGAAAGGTTGAGTTTTTAACAAACTACAATATAGTTTTAATATGATTATTAAAATAATATTATAACTACCACCTGGCCGTTGAAATAGATGTTATGAATAAGATTAATTAAATTATGAAAATACGATTTTCACATGTGTATAGAATGAATACTTTTGTTATCAATTAGTACATGTGAATGTATGATCTATTTGAAAATAAAGAAATTAATTTTATAATAAAACTATATTTCGATGCATAAACATGATTTTATCTCAATAAAATAGACAAAAAAAATTTGTTAATTCCTTTAAAAAATATTTATATTATATATTAAATCAATATGTTTGATACTCATATATCATATTTTATTGTTATAATATAATAATAAATCCAATTTTATGAAAAAAGTTATTTATTTTTTATAATAACCAATTTTATCGCCTTTTAATGGTGAACCCATTTTAAATCTAATTTTTGACACTATTATAATTTTTATTTGACAAAATAAACTTCAATTTTGAAATAAGAATATGAAAATATACTTTGGGTGAATTTCTGGTATTTCATTGAGAAGTTTCATTTTTTGATGAATAATGAAAAACAATGAATTTTAATTAAAAACATATTTTCCATATAATTTATTTTTAAAGTTAAATTATGTTTTAATTGGGGTTTAAAATATAATTAGATAAATTATAAATCACGTAATACAATTTATGTCAAAAAAAATTTCAAATTGAAATACGATATAATAATATTTCAATCTTTTGGGCATTTTTTCTTTAACAACCCACATTATTGTCCTGTCTGCAGAATTAATTTTAAATTAATTTTAAATTAATTTTATATTAATTTTAAATTAAGTTCTACCAATTTTATGATTGGAATTTAAAAAAATGGATTTCATATTTTAATCTGAATAATTTATAATGTCTAATAAGGTCAACTAAGTTTTTGACCAAAAATGTTAGTGAATGAGATTAAAATTAACTATAATGATTAAGAAAAAAATCATCTTAATAATGGACTAAGACGAAAAATTAAGGCCTAAAATGACCTAAATTATTTTCCAAAATCCATTTTATGTTCACATTTTGAACCTATATTCCATTTTCTATTATTTTTGCCATTATTGAATCCACTTTAAATATGAAAAATGAGAGTGGAATTCCCTTTTCAAAAATTTAAATGAATGCCACTCCACTATAAAAAGTAACTCACCTCTCCCACTTATTCAGACCTCGAGGAACCTTTATATGTTAAAATAATATATAAAAATAATCTCCCAAAATCACTAAATTCATCCTATAATCCTTTATTTGGGCAGAAATCCATCCAAGGAAGCCCTTTGGTGCAAACCAATAAAAGTTACCCAAAGATGTGGTAATATCCTTCCTCAATTTATTTTTTTTATTTTCATTATCCACCCCTAAAATCTTATTATTACATGATTATATTATATAATTAGTATCTTAAATATAATTATTTATTTTATTCTATTTTTTATACATATAACTATACACACTTCCACCGATTGCATAACGAAATTACCGTTCCTATGTATGAAAAACTACCACCCAAAAAAAAGATGTTGTTTGTTTTTCATTTACCACATATCAATATTTGGAATTATGTTGGAAAAACTATTTTTATATGATATATATTATATTTATATTTTAATTATCCTTCTTTAATTATAATATAAAACATACCTTCCTGCTTTCTAGTTTGGGTAAATATCATAACTTTGTTAGTGGACCTGTGAACTATCACCTCTTCAAAGTGATGTATTCATTTAGACATTGCATGGATTGTATTAAGGATGGGTTAAGTGAAATTATATGATGCATGTGACATAATAAGGATAATTTAATGATTATATATATATATATATTTATTTTACTTTCTTTCTTCCAATACTACAATAAAATGGAAACAATGTTCATTAGTATGTTCGGATTACCATCTCCATGAATTGTGTATTCCATTTAATAATACTATATTTTAAAAATAATTATAAATAAACATATACTGAATATATATTATTTTTATATTGTATCTTGTAGTCTAGAAATAATTAAATCATGATCTAAGTAAGAGGATAAAAAATAACAAGCCAAAACTTATACGAAAAACAAAGCTGATATTACAAAATACATAATATTAACATGGAGTTGTTAATAAATAGGTAATATGAAGTCATAAACAAATAATATATGGAGTAATATATCTTATAATGGGTTTTAGATATATGTAGAATAAACTTATATTTATTATACAAGAGGTTTGAATGTGCATGAATAAATTCAAGACTTAAGGTAAGAGTTTTCTAACCTCACTTTTATTTTTTATGAGACACAAGCCATGTTAACATTCTATTTTCTTATAGGGGTTGTATATAATTCCCATTGAAATGTTATATCATGAATCTACATATATTCATGATATTTTATACTTCATGTAATTTTATTCTTCCATGGGTATTATGATTCAAATTTAACAAAGTGGTAATAGTTTATTACTACAATCTCATCGTTTATCGAGATTGCTTATGATTATACTTCTATTGATGAAAAATTATGATCCATATATCAATAAAACTCCTGAATTTTATTATATTATGGTTATCCATTACACATAATTTATTATTACGATTTTCCAAACTTTGTTACTTAGGATAATTAAGAATTTTTTTTTTATGTAAATCCGAATTTATTTCTCCTTTCGGTCAGAAATCTATGTTCATTCAAGACCATATTTTCTATAAATATTTGGAAAAATGTTTTACTATTATCCAATAATATTTAAATAAAATTTTAACCCTTGTTTTACTATTTTAAGAAAAAGTTTTAAAATTAATCCCATTTTCATTTTCCGATCAACGCACTTTTCTAAACTTTTAAGGTGAAAAAGGAATGTTTGGATTGTATGGACTTACCCATTGTCATGACTATCATTTCCTTGAAAATTCATTTTTAATTTTACGAGGTTATTTTTAAATAAAATGTTTCCCTAATAATATTTAAATTTGTAGAATTTAATGTCATATTATAAGGAAAATGTTTTATGTTTAAAAAGTGTTCAAAATGATTTTCAAAGCATCCATTATATGTTTTGAAAAGGTTATTTTCCATGAAAATAATTTTAGTATTTCTTTATAAGTATTTAAATTAATTTTCTAGAAAAGGGTTTTCAAAAATATTTTGAGCCTTCTTTTTAGTTTTTAATGATTCTTCAAAGAAAAATATTTTCAAAATGTTTTCAACATTTCTTTATGAGTTTTCGAGGTGTTTTTAAAGAAAAAGTTTTTAAAAATATTTTAAAGCTTCCTTTGTAAAATTTCATAGCTATTTTTAAAAGAAAATGGTTTTCAAAATAATTTATGTTTTTGAAAAATGTTTTACATAGTATAAAATAATTTTCCTCAATAAATAATTAAAATGAAATTGAAAAGAGTTCTTTATAAAAAATGGTTTTACAAAAATGATTTTCAAATAAAGGATATTTTACTTAATAAATGATTCATGTGATATTTAAAATCTTTATCCATATAAGATGAGATAATTTGTTTTATTTTATGATTTACTTGGGATATGATCCAAGAATACAATTTTTATTCTTTCTTGAATAGTTTATGTTTTGATGGAATAATGTTTATGACACCTATTTCTCTTCCATATGTTATATGATTTTGAAACCCCCTAATATTTATTGTTTATGATTTGATGAAATGATTATGATAGCTTTGTATTTCACATAGGTAGTTATATGAATACTTTTTTAGGATACCAATTTCATTTCATGGGTTATGATATGTTTTTTATATAACCCATATTTTTAAGGGACTAATATGATGCATGTATTATTATCTTGTGGCACAAGAATGTATGATTTTATTATGCAATGGGTGGGACCTATATCTCCCTATAATGAATTGGGAAATGATGGATGAATCATGATTATATATGTTACACATGAAATTGGTTTTATGTTCATAAGTTTATGCATGAACCTGATTACATGTTCAAAATGTTATGACTAAACATTATTATGTGTTCGCAAAGATAAGTGTGAAACTGATTAAATGTTCAAAATGTTATGTGTGAACCTAATTAAATATTCATGATGTTATGCATGAACCTGGTTACATTTCCATAAGTTTATGCATGAACTTGATTACATGTTCACAATATTACAAGTGAAAATGACTTTATGTTCATAACATTATGCATAGACCTGGTTGCATGTCCATAAGTTTATGTGAGGGTCTGATTTCATGTCCTTAACGTAATTAGTAAACGTGTTTCTACTTATACATGTTCCCAATGTTATAACCTGATGTTCATAACACAATTACATGACTTATTCCAAGGTTATTCATTTATGTCTTATGATATTGATTATCTTATGATTCATGTCTTATGAACTCCTAATCCTTATTCCATGATTCATGTTTATGTTCTTTAATATTCAGGGTATGCTCTTATAATGATACGATCATGTTATCATACCCTTATGCTCATGTTATGTTTACAGATCCCCCTTGTTTACCCATACTGAACATCTGATCTCTTCTCTTTCTTATGTTTCCATTGCCCAGGTTATGAAGAATGGTTTTTAAGTAGGATTACTAAAGGGGAAGATATTTATTTGATACTTTAAAGATCTTTCACTAGATTATAATATTGTGTTCTAAGTTTCTAATGACACCAAACTATTATGTTCCTTGGAAATTTATTTTTTTAATATGATGAATATTCATCTAAAATGATTTAATATCCATGTATATTATGACCGGGTCTCTATAGTTGGTATAAAAGTAAAGGTTTAGTCATCCTTTAGAAACCATGATGTTAAAAGTATACTGAGATCCATATGAATATTTCTAAGGATATTTATTTGGATATATCTAAGTATAAGCCTATGGTTTCATATATTTCAATGCAGGTGTCATGATTTGGGAATCCTATAAGTAATTTTTATTAATTATATGGTTTTCTTCTATGATAAGTGTGTCTCACACTATGCTTTCTATTCTTATTCAATAGTGGGAACTAAAATAAACATCTTTAACATTGAATGTTTTAGATGTGGAAATTATGGTAATTATAAAAAATTATGTTCTATGTGTAAATCCAAAAAAGAGAATTAGGAAGGTGGTATGACTATTGAATATACTGCTTAAGATAAGGAGACTACAAAAAAACATGTGAAAGGTATGAGATGTTATTCTAGTATTGTTTATATTAAACATAAGAATCGTGATTATATTGAGGTTGAGGAACCTTAAGACATGATTCATATACCATATTATAGGAAATAGGTATCATGGAATATGATGATGAAACCTAAGTAATGGTTTAAGAATAAATTTGGATGATTGAAGTGTATATATTTTGGAATTCAAAGATTATGTTATATGAATCATGAAGTAGCCAATGAGCCCGTACCTGAGTGGTAAGGGATCATTCTTGTCATCCAAGAGACCTAGGTTTGAAACAGGGTGGCGGTAAATTTCTGAGTTACTATAGTTTTACTATAGCATCTACTGTAGTATGCACTATAGCAGGCACTGTTCGGTACTATAACAGCCAACACTATTCACTCGATTTGGACCTTTAGGCCACCAGTTTGGGCATATGGGTCTTAGGGACTTCGGATCATCAAAGGCCTTCGATCATTAGGCACTTCAGGCCATAGGGAGCATGGAGTAGCCCAGTTCACGCAGAGAAGGCCCCAGAAGAAAATCAGAGCAAAGAGTAGCAGCCACCTGAAGTAGAGCTAACCAGATTAGAAGAATGAGAGGGTCTGACAACCTTCATTAGGACCAGGAACCATAAAGCTTTTTATGAGGTAATGCTAGCTAATTATCAATGCAAGGTGGTGAACTATATGATCAATGATGCAGAAGCTGGGGAGGGGTAGTTCTAATGGGTTGGGCCTATGGGTCATGTAATGGACATAGTATGCCTATGGGCCTTCAGGCCATGTATTGTCCTTCGGGTCATGTCGGGCCTCGTTTCTTGGGTCTATGAGTCATGTAAGGGTTCCTTTTCAACCCTTAAAAGGGGTATTATCCATAATAAAATAAAAATAAGTCCTTCAGGCCATTTGGGAAAATCATAAATATATAAGGATTGTTTTTAAAAGTTTTTATTTAAGTATTTTCAAGAATGTGTTAAATGATACTGAGGAACTGGAAAATTAATTTAATGGAAAGGTTAAATTAATGGAATGTAACCCTTTTCTTGTTACTAAAGATGATAAAATGATATTTTATATGTATAAAGAGATTGTGATATCGATAATGTAAATTGGATATAATTTATGACCTCACAAATTTTAATGGATTTATTAAGAATGTAATCAATGTTATTTTGAATCAATTTAACAATTTTTTTTTGATTTAAGGAATATATCCAATAAAAATTGGAATAAGTACACGTGCATGTTTTCAATAAGGATTTGTGGTAATTTTGGTTGTTATCATGTTTTTAGAGAATACATGAATAAGGCATTCACATGTTTTTAATGTGATAACCAAGAGTTACCTTATGATATATATTAGAGAAATGTTAAGCTAATTTAGTGTCCTTCTTTCTAATCTTTTATATTTTCAACTTTTAAAAGGGTTATAAGTTTATCCATTTATAGAATGGTTTATGTTAATGTTTGAAAGGTTCCAGGGCCCATAGAGGAAGCTGGTGGGCTGGAGATTTGAAAATTTTCTTCAGCAGATAGACTGTACTTGTTGAAGCTGAAGATCCGAGCCCCAGAGAGGTCCGAGGATCTCATGTAAATTATAATGAGAAAAAAATAAAAAAAACGGACCTGTTTCAAATATAAACCTGTTGTCGACTACAACTCTTCGATGGAGATCATCGCGGGAAGAATCCAAATCAGGAACCCTCTAGATCGTCCACACGTGCTTCAATAACCCACAAGAGCATCGATCATCGAATTCCGAGTGCTAGCACGGAGATTTTATGGTTCTTATGATGTACTGACGATCACCGCATCGAGATGCCTTTGATGTTGAAGGGAGATCTTGACCCAAGATTCTTGGATCGAGAGCTTCTCACTATAGAGAGAGGGAGGAGAGAGATGCTCTGGATTTCACTCCTTGGAATGAATGACTAGTGTATTATACAATATAGGAGAGAGCCTCCCACTATATTTATAGTGGAGTTGAGAAATACCCGGTTGGGTTCCCCGACCCCCAATTATTTCAACATCCACTAAATAAATAATTTTGACTAACTAAACTACGCCAATATTATTTTTTATTTTATCACATACTTTTAATATTTTTTAAATATATTATTTGATAAAACAGAGTCATTTAACTTGACTCTCTATCCCACTTAATATTAAATAAACCTTGAATATTTAAATAATATCCGTTCTGTTAATATTTTTCTTATATTTACTAAAATTTTAAATAAATTAAATAAATTCAATCCCAAATATTCATAACTTGAATATTAATGAATTTATTTAATTCTTTTGGTGATGGATAACTTGGACAATGCTTGAACCCCGTGGAGGGGCCCATAATGTCTATATACCTATTCAACTAAATAGGGAGGATTATTGAATATTTCATTATGTGTGACCCTCTAGGACCTTACCTCAATAGCAGTGAATAAAATCCACAGACTAAGAGCAGAGTCTAGCAACCCATCATGGCCCCTAAAGAGATAAGTATTTTTATAGCAATGACTACCAACCTACAACCACTGACTATGTACTATAATCTCTTTGTCAAAAAATATCTCATAAAGGAGGGAGCACACTTGTGTCATTGTACTTTTCTTTATTATTTTTTGATATAACTGGTTGGATTAACTTTGGTACTTCTTTGGACAAAGACTTATGAAGGAATAACCATCATGATCAACCAGGACTGAGATATACAACTTCCTAAAATTGGAAGTGAAAAATATTTTCTTGACCATTCAACCAATGTCATACCACCAATGACAGACCCAACACAAGCTACCTCACCCCGATTTAAGTTCCATGGTTTTATCCTTTCATCAAAGTATGTTATCAAAAGGTATACATTGGTAATGATCTCAAGCCAAGATACAAATACACATGTCTATAGATTGGAATGAACAATGACACCAAAAACATGTGGTGTTACTATTGGAGGGTCTGTCCTTATGATCTCACTACTAGAGATCACCATGTGTGAACTTTATGAGAAGAAATCACATTACTTATGAGCCCCCAACACCTAATAGTCAGACATCTACTATGTCTAGTTAGTAAGATGTATCTAGACTATAGAACATATATTTAAGATTAATTTCATAGAATATCAAGCTTCTCATTATATTCTGGTATCTAATATAACATCTCAATATGAAAATTAAAATTTGTACATTACCATTATAATATTGGACATAGAAAGGTCTACACTATAATGGTAAGACGACATCATGTATAAATAAATGAACACATGATATGGTAATCAAAAGTACTGCATAGTTGGGTCTAGGGAAGAAAATATTTCAATGCTCCCAATTTCCCTAGAGCCAACATGATAACTAAAGTTGTTAACTACTCATATGATAAAATCATGCTTTTGATAAGTTATGGCTTTAACTGCTGGGCCAAACGCGTTTTCACCGTGTGGCATATCTGCTATATGCAACCTCATTTTCTTGAGTAAAACTACTCAAGATGAGGTATCCCTGAGTATATCACTTTTTTCCACTGTCATAACATGAAAACCTGGCTAGTATGAATATCATAATTCACATTATGATAATAATTTTTTGAGTAGCTGAGATTCCATGAACTGGAACAAATCATTGCGATTAATAAATGATTTTTAGCTACCTTAGAAGCTACAACTTACTCAGTATTTGTATTTATGGATACCATTAGCTTTTATGATTTTGAATCGCTCTTCAAATTTGCATAACTGCGATACTAGATCAAATTTATCTAAGGATTACTAGTATGTGTTCCACCATTACTTGTATACCTTATTCTCCTCACACCAAGTACGTATCATTTGTACTTGTCTAAGTACAAGATGATAGCTCTAACTGCATCATTTATAGTACTCCTGGATTTAATTGATATCTTCCTACAATAAAGTATATCATGACAATATCAATTATTGTACATAAAATGGAATATGTGATTCATCCATCGATGAAGAGTATGGTACTCAACTTACAACATTAATCTCTTCCCATGTTCCAAATATGTCAACCTGGAGAGATTAAGCCATGTGACGTTGACAACAATTCTGAACTTGATTTTTTCCAACTTGTATTTTTCAATAAAATGTCACTTTATGTACGATTGACTAGGTCCAAGCAACCGATATATCTATTTAGATAGATCTAGTTCCCTAGAACTCAGATTGCTACTTTATGTCAATCATTGGAGAATTGATTTTTCACAAATATTATTTAACTGTAAGATCAATATCTATTTTCCATATGTTTCTGAACATATTTGACTTGGAAAACATTGGTGGTCCCACTAACCTTGGGTAGAACCAAGTAAAAGATTCATTTATGATGAATGCTCTAAGATTTTGTTTCTTACTTTAATACCGAACTGGATTTCAGTAACTTGAAACCTTCGTTATAATTTTATGGTGTCTGTTGAGTCAATAAGGTTTTCCTTATGACTTTTTCATTCCTTCTTTTTTTGAAAATCACAAACACTTTTCTTAAGGAAAAATGCTTTCTTAAAGAAAATTGCTTTCTTAAGGAAAAATGCTTTCTTAAGGAAAAATGCTTTCTTAAGGAAAATTGCTTTTATAAGGGAAAATGATTTTATAATGAAATTTATCTTTTTTATATTTTCATCTAGATTTTTCTTAAGTATGAGATTCATATTCATTTCTATTTTCTCGGAATTGCTTGAAACTTTGATATGAAGTATTCTGTTTTAAGATCCAGATTCTGGATAAGAACTGTGATAAAGTTTCACTCCGAAATCCAGAATGAGAACTGTGATAAAGTTTCATTCAGAATTCCGGATACGGTTTTAATCCAGATTCAGGATACGAATTCTTATGAAGTTCAATGACGAATTCTCATTATGAATTCTGATAATGAATTCTCATTACGAATTCTGATAATGAATTCTCATTACGAATTCTGATGATGAATTATCATTACGAATTCTGATGATGAATTCTCATTACGAATTCTGATGAGGAATTCTCATTACGAATTCTGATGTTGAATTCTCATTACCAATTCTGATGAGGAATTATCATTACGAATTCTGATGATGAATTCTCATTACGAATTCTGATGACGAACTCTCATTCCAAATTCTTTTATTAAACGGAATCTGATTATCTTTGTTTTATACACTCTGAATTAATTTAGACTCTGAAAAATATTTTTGTTAGACTCCGAACTTTTATTCTTCTTACATTTCTAAATTTTTCTAATCTTTATTATTTCCTTTTCACTCCGAAGTTTTCATTCCGAACCTTTTAGTTATAATTAAAACGATGTCGTACATTCTGCTACACTTGTTTTGTTATAAAACGATGTCATCTATTTTGTTATAAACTAACCGTTGTCTAAGTGACACGTGTACAGGTCCCTCTGATCTTTAAGGAAAATATGACCGTTGGAGAAGGAGCCAACCTTACCTATAAATAGGAGCTCATTTGAAAGAGCTCAGAACTGATGACAGATGAACAACTTGGTGTTGTGCATACATGCTGTTGAAGTGATTTATAGATAGAGAGGCTCTTATTAACTCTCAAAGCTTCGTGCGACTCTGAATGTTGGTGATTACATTCTAGGGATTCCAGGGATAGGAAAACAGAGGTGCCGACTACCTTGAAGTTCGAGGGCTTCCTTGCTGAGGAAGACAGAGGTCGCCAACTACCTTGAAGTTGAGGGCTTGCAGGGATATCAAGACAGAGACTCTGATCTTTGTATCGAGGGCTTACCCTGGTGTGGGTAAGACAGACTTGCTTGAAAGTATAAATCAAGGGACCTTTATCCAAGGTTGTTGGATACCCTTCTCTTTGGGTTAAAAGACTTATATCTTGTTACTTGTAGTTTAACTACTTGTTTTATTTCCGCTGCATTTTGTATTATAAGGAAAGTATAACTTTCTTATACTTCCTTACTTGTACTCTGTTTCATTTAGATTCTATATTCTTTAAGGTAGAATCTCATATTGTAACTTTTTTTAAGGTTCAATATCCGAAACCATATTTTCGGAACCTACTTTTGGAATCTCATTCCAAGTTTGAATTCGGTGTTAGAGGTGTTGTGAATTTGCTTAGTTTAACTCTGTTAAACTTAGCCCTTTCCTTTGATTAAGGAAAACATAGTTATTCGTAACTAACTTTAAAGGTTCCAAAGGAATTTTTAAAGTATACAATTCACCCCCCCCTCTTGTATATTGAGCATCTACATCATTATTTCGATCCTACAATTGGTATCAAAGGAGGCCTCTGAAATACTTATACTCACGAAAAAGTTTTTCTGGATCATTTTATCATTCTGAACTATCTTATTACGACTTCTTCCATTCCGAACTTGTCCATTCAGAACTTTGTTATTACAAATCTTTTGCTACTAACAAGTTTTTGTGCCAAAGGTTATTTCTAGTATGGCAGGAGTTAATGTTGGTTCGATTGATAATCTAAATCCTACAAGACCACCAATCATTGATGGTAATGATGATGAGTACTGGAGAGATCGAATGAAGACTTTTGTTATCAACACTGGAGTAGATAACATTGTTATGCTTACTGGTGATTATAAAATTTTTGACAAGGAAGTTAGAACTTTCACTAACCAGGAAAAGCAAGAATATCAACTCAATTATAAGGTACGCAATACTCTACTGTGTTCAATGACCAGAAATATATATAGCCAAATTTCTTATTGTGAAGCAGCTAACTGTATCTGGAAGAAGTTATAGGCTACACACTTTGGGACTTCTAAAGTGATTGAGACTAGAAGAGCTATGCTTAGAGCTGAGTATCATGGCTTCAATTTTCCTTATGGTGAACCTATCTGTAAAGTTCAACAGAGATTTATGACTATCGTCGAGAGTCTACAGTCTATGGGAGAAAAAGGTTTAGATGATGAAGCTCTTGTGGAAAAGATAATTGATATTATGCCCAATGAGTGGGAATCCAAGAGAACAGCTATAGATGAGAAGAGAAAGGTCACTCAAATTACTCTTGATGAATTATTTGGAACTCTTCTACAACATGAGACTAGAATGAAGAGAGATGCTAACAACATCAAGAAAAAGAATGTAAATGGTAATGTTGCTTTTTACAACAACTTCAAATCAGATGAAAGCTAAGACTCCTGAGAGAGTAACCAGATCCAAGTCTAAGAAAGTTATTTTCCAATCCGAATCTAGTGAGAGTGAAGTCTCAGAAAATGAACTAGCAAATCTTGCTCGAAGGATGAACAAGATAACTGGAAAAAGGAATTTCCAATCCAAGTATAAGAAAAAGGATAGGAAAGATAAGAAAGATGGAGAAGTTACTTGTTATGAATGCAAAAGAGCTGGACATATTAGACCAGATTGCCCTATGCTCAAAAAGAAAGAAAGAAAAGAAAGGAATTCAGACAGGAAAAGAAAAAGGTATTACAAATCTAAAGCTAAGAAAGTTCTGAAATCTAATGACACCTGGAGTGCCAGTGGTGGTGATTCTTCAGATGAATCTTCTGATTATGAATCTTCAGGACACAAGAATCCTGGTCTTATAGACAGATTACCTATTGATAATCATTGTTTTATGGCTAAGGTACGAAATGCTGAATCATTGACCAATGTTTCTTTAAATTCTAATGATAGTAAGTATTATAACTCTTCTGATGAAGAATCATCTTCTGATGAGGAAAATACTTTACCTACTTATGAAGAAGTCTCTAGGTTTTCTGAACTTCTTGAGATTGAGAATTCCAAACTCAATAAGAAACTTGATAAGACAAACTCTAGAAATTCTATTCTTACAAAAGATATATCAGATCTTTCTAAAGATCTTAATAAGAAAAATGCTGATTTTGAAAGTATTTCAAAAAATCTTGAGGAAGTAAGTTCTGAGAAGAACAAACTTTCTAAAGAGTTAGAAAAAGTAATTTCTAAGAAAAATGTTTTCGAGCCTAACTCTAGTTCAAAAACTAATGATTTTGAGGATAAAAACTTGGTTGTAAAACTCAAGTCCGAAATGTTTTCCTTAAAAAAGTGTTTATCAAAATTTACCCATGGTAAGGAAAATTTAGATAAGATGTATTCCCAAATACAACCTTTAAAAAAAATCCAGATTTGGTTATAACCATGCAAAACCTATTTTCAGTAACAATTATTTTGTTCCTCAAAGTGCCCCATTTTTTACCAAGTGTCAATGTGGTGGTCACTGGGCAAAGAATTGTTCCTTAAACAAAACCCAATCTCTAGGATTTCACAAAGCTTACTTTTCTAAGAAGATGTGGGTTCCTAAAATTTTATTGTTTGGAAATCTCGGATCCAAACGAGTTTGGATTCCGAAAATCTAATTTTCTTTTTGATTTCAGGAAAACAAAGAGAGTAACAGCAACAATACATGGTACATTGATAGTGGATGTTCCCGGCACATGACTGGTAACGAAAGCTTTTTTGAAAAGATTATCAAAATGAAAGGAGGAAAGGTAACTTTCAGAGATAATGCTAAGGGAGAGATTGTTGGTATTGGTAATATTGTTCTTCTTGGTAAAACCTTGATTTCAAATGTTCTTTTTGTTAAAGGTCTTAATCACAACCTCATTAGCATAAGTCAGTTATGGGATTAAGGTTACCTTGTGAATTTTAGGAATGACAAGTGCTTAGTTCACAATTCCAAGGAAGAATTTATTCTCTCAGCCAATAGGCAAGAGAATGTTTACACTCTGATTTTAGAAGACCTCAGAAGCCAAGATTTACCTTTCCTAAGTGCAATGGAAGATCATTCTTGGTTATGGCATAGAATACTAGGTCACTGTAACCTTAGGAACCTATGTAAACTCTCTAAGAAGAAACTAGTTAAGGATCTACCGGAGCATAGATTTGATTCTTCTAAAGTTTGCGATCCTTGTCAATATGGAAAGCAACATAAATCTAGTTTTAAATCAATCGGTGAAGTCTCAACAACCGATGCATTACAGTTAGTGCACATGGATCTTTTTGGTCCAACACAAACTAGAAGTATTGGAGGCAAATACTATGTGTTTGTTCTAGTTGATGATTACACTAGATTTACTTGGGTCTATTTTCTAGCAAAGAAGTCTGAAGCTTTTTCATATTTCAAAAGTTTTAGAGCTCAAGTTAAAAATGAGAAAAACCTTCCATTGAAAACTATTCATAGTGATCATGGAGGAGAATTTCAAAATTATGATTTTGAAACTTTTTGTAGTAATAAAGGTATTACTCACAATTTTTCAGCACCTAGAACTCCTCAACAGAATAGTGTAGTTGAAAGAAGAAATGGAATTCTTCAAGAGATAACTAGAACCATGTTAAGTGAATATTCTATTGCTAGACATTTCTGGGCTGAAGCTGTAAGTACTTCTTGCTATACTATAAATCGAGTTTTGATTAGACCTTTTCTTAATAAAACTCCTTATGAGTTATGGAATGGTAGAAAACCAAGACTTTCCTACTTCAAAGTTTTTGGTTTCAAAGTATTCATTTTGAATACTAAAGATAACTTACATAAATTCGCACCAAAAGCTGATGAAGGAATTTTCTTAGGATATTCCACAACCTCTAAGGATTATAGAGTTTTTAATAAAAATACTTGTATTGTTGAAGAAACAGTACATGTAAGATTTGATGAGTCAGATCCTTTTGTTTTTAAACCATCCCTACCTTCTTCCTCCGATGTGTTTTCAAAAACTGATTGTCAACCTTTGATAGAAACACCTTCTGATAAGGATGATGTTCTAGAAGATACTTCGGAAACATTTACCCCAGAAGACTTTCTACCCTATGTTGATGAACAGGTTTTACAAAACCCAAATCAGGTGTTTCTTAAGAATCATCTCAGTGATAATATCATTGGTGATGTAAACCAACCTGTAAGGACTAGAAGTTCCTTAAGAAATGAAGTAGAACATCTAGCATTTCTTTCCCAATTAGAACCTAAAATCACTGATGAAGCTTTAGGTGATGATGATTGGATTAAAGCCATTCAAGATGAACTAAACGAATTCGAAAGGAATAAAGTCTGGACCATGGTTGAAAGACCTAAGGAAACTTCTGTTATGGGAGTAAAATGGGTTTTCGGAAATAAATGTGATGAAAATGGAATCATAGTAATAAATAAAGCTATACATGTTTCTAAAGGCTATAATCAGCAAGAAGGAATAGACTATGAAGAAACCTATGCTCCAGTAGCTAGACTTGAATCTATCCGTATTCTACTTTCCTTTGTAACATTCTTTAATTTCAAAATTTTCCAAATGGATGTGAAATGTGATTTTCTTAACGGTTATGTTCAAGAGGAAGTTTTTGTTGAACAACCTCCTGGCTTTGAAGATACAAAACATCCTGATCATGTTTTTAGACTTACAAGTCAACAATCTTTGACCGACTCTTTCACAAGTCAAATGAAATCTGAGTTTGAAATGAGTATGATGGGTGAGTTAACTTTTTTCCCTGGTTTTCAAATTTCTCAAAAACCAGAAGGAACCTACATATCTCAACATAAGTATATTAAGGATCTTCTTAAAAAGTATGGTTATGACAACACTAAGAGTATAAGTACTCCCATTGGTACCTCAAACTCTTTAGATCTTGATGAAGCTGGGAAACCAGTAGATCAAACATCTTTTAGAGGTATGATAGGAAGCCTTCTATACTTAACAGCTAGTCGACCAGACTTAATGTTTTCAGTATGATTATGTGCAAGATATCAATCTAATCCTAAGGAATCTCACCTAAAGGCAGTAAAAAGAATTTTTTGCTACCTTAAGGGAACCATGGATCTAAGATTATTTTATACTTCTGGAAATGATTTTGTTCTTAAAAGCTTTTCTGATGCTGACTTTGGTGGATGTAGAATGGATAGAAAAAGTACATCCGAAACTTGTCACTTCTTAGGAGATTCATTAGTTTCTTTGTCCTGCAAGAAGCAACATTCTGTAGCACTTTCCACTGCGGAAGCTGAATATGTGGAAGCTGGAATTTGTTGTGCTCAAGTGTTGTGGATGCAACACACACTCACAGACTATGGCTTGAGTTTTACCAAAACTCAAATTTTGTGTGATAACACAAGTTCCATTTCCCTTAGTAAGAACCATGCGCATCACTCCCGTGCAAAACACATAGATATTAGGCGTCACTTTCTTATGGATCACACACTTAAAGGAGATATTATTCTTCAGTTTATTGGAATGAAAGATCAACTTGATGATATTTTCACAAAATCTTTGCCTTCAGATAGATTTGAATACATTAAACAGAAGTTAGGAATGATAACCGTAAGGTAATCCTCCTTAGGTAACTTTCTGTTGAAAAACTCTCCTTAAAACAATAAACTCCTTTTCATAGGGGGAGTACATTTATTTGTTAGTTTAAACAACGTTTTTCAAAGATTATTTTCAAACTTTTCGGAAAGAAGATTTCCGGAATGGAATTTCCGGAACTACAATTTTCCAGAATGGACATTTTCGTAAAGAATACTTCTGGAATGGAAGTATTCGTATTAAAAAAATCCAGAATTGAAAATTTCGTACTGGTATTTTCATAACAAAATTTTCGTACTGTGTTTTCCGTAATGAGTGTTCCGTAATGAGTTTTTCGTACTAAGCTTATTTTCCAAAGAAAAGTTTTTGTGAAATCTGTCTTCTCATAATAATGTTTTTTAAGTCTTTGTTATATTACCCATTACGAATAATCCTCTTAATCCAATCCAAAAGGTATGATTACCTTACTCAAGTTTTCGTAGTTATATTTTACTTGCTGGAATTTTCTTGTATTATGTTTTCAGATTATAGTTTTCTTAATTACTTGTTTGAATATAAACCTAAAAAAGATCGGATTCAAGTTTTCAACCGTCAGATCTGATCTCAGCTTCTCCAAACCGTTAGATCAACCGTAGAAGTTGAACCGTCATCTCATTGCCTATGTAAAGGGGACCCAAATACTTGTCCCACATCGATCTCAAGCTCTCGTGTCCCGAATCTATGCCTCTCTATTTTAAATCCATTCCGAACTTTAGTTTTCTCCATTCCGAACTTCCCAGAGGACTTCAGATCCGAATGTCTGCGGAGTTAGCATCTCAAGAAATGTCATCCACTAAGCCTATTTCACAATGGTTAGTTTACAGAGAAAGGTTAGTCCATACGGATTTCTTCAAGAACTATGATTCTCTCATTTCGAAGAACATTAAGTTGAATGGATGGGAAGATATTGCTGTGTCCAAATCGGGGAATCAAGATGATGTCTTTTCGGGGTTACTTGTTGAGTTTTATGAATCAGTTTCTTTCTTTCAGGAAGATAATAGGGAGAAATTTTCTTTTAATTCTTATGGTAAGACTTACAAACTTTCTTATACCAAGGAAGCAAGCTTGGTAGGGCTGTCCTATGAAGGAGAAGCCGAGTTTATATCTCATGTGTTGCCAGACTCTAAGGGTAGCTTAAACAAGGAAAAATCCTTAGAAACTCTCGGATTGGCTGATGACAAGGCTCCGAAGATTGCTAGTTTGCCTAAAATTTTTCGGATTCTAGAGTTGTGGGTGCAAGGGATTATCGTACAGAGGAAAGGTGATAAAGACAGCTTGAAGAAGAGTGAGATCTACATCTTAGATTTCCTGATAAATCTAAGGAAGTTTAACTTCATGAGGCACATTCTTATAACCATTGAGAATCTTAAGAAAGGAAATCTCAGAGCCCAGATCGTAATGCACCCAGCAATTTTATCGAGATTGATAGTTAGGTGCCTTGAATCTTTCAAGGAAGCTTACAGATCTAAGCCAAGGGTTTGAAAAATTTTGTTGGTCAATGATGATACCCTTAAGAGGATGGATGTGGCCTTCAACAAGGAGACCAGTGAGTTCTCCGATCTACCTAATCAAGAAGAAGTGGCTCCGAAGGCTACTGAATCAGAATCATCTAAACCAGTAAAGAAAAGAAAGTTGAAGGAATTTGCAGCTGAAGTTGAAGATCCTAAATCTAAGGAAGCTCAAACCACACCTCCCAAACCAAAGAAGAAGAAATCCTTCCCTGATGAGGTTGTTGCGAAGTGGAGAGAAGATAAAGAGAAAAGGAAAGAAGGGGATCCGCAGTTCGGATTGGACCCTGCGGAAGCTAAGGCATTAAAGGAGAGAACTGCTGATGAGATTCAAAAACAAGTAAAGGAAAAGAAGCTCAAGAAGAAGATGTCAGAAGCCGAGGTAGTCCAAGTGTTGTTAAAGTTTAATGAGATGGTATCCGGAAGCATTCTAGTTCCGAGATCTTTCTCCTTGGAATCTCTACCTGAGACTCCAGGAAGAAACCTTGATTTTCCGGAAGAGGTCACAACCGAACATGTTGAGCAACTCAAGCAGGTTCAACAAGTGAAAGAGGAAGAACAAGTTGGTGAAGCAAGTGGTGAAACAAGAGACTTATTGAAAGAAGTAGATGAGTATAAGGGGTCTCCTTCGGAACACCTGTCACTCCGAACTTCAGAGGCTGAATCCTCTAAGTTAGTAACTCCAGAGAAGGATTAGAATGAGGAAGATGTTGTTAAAAAAGTAGTTGATGATATTGTTCAAGTGTCTACTGGTGAGTAGAAAACCCCTGATCAAGAATCGATTCCGAAAAAAGACAAGGGAAAGCAACTCCTTGTTGAGACTCCAAAATCAGTGGCTAGCAAGAAAAGAGAATATGGTGATTCGTCTAAAAGGAAGTTGGAGCTTATTGAGGAAGAAAACTCTCCAAGCAATGTTTCAGATTCGGAGTCATCCTATGTGGGGTATGACATTGTTGTCTAGTCTTTAAAGAAGTTGGTGGGATCCATTCCGACATTCTCTAGTATTGATTCATGATGTCAGATGCTCCAACATGCTTTATTTCAGAAAACTGACTCTGTATCTATGGTTATGGACAAGTGTGTTGAGATTGAGGCTCAGTTCAAAACCTTCTTTGTTGGCTATGAAGCTCATAGAAAATCTTGCAAGAGGATGACAAATTGGTCGAAGAAGACTGTTGAAGAGATGAGGTTATTCGATGAGTTTCAAGAAAATGTTAAAGATGCTTTCGAGACTGAGGACATGAAGATAAATGAGCTGACTACCTCCTTTGAAGAAAATATGACAGATGAAAAGAAATTCCGGATATAAGAAGTCAGAGATCTGAATGGGAAGTTGAATTCTGTTTCTTAGAACTGGAAATTTGAAAGGGATCATCGGATTGAGTTTGAACAAAGGATGAAGGCTCAGGAAGAAAAGATCAAAGATCAGGAAGAAAAGCTGAAAGCCCAGGAAGAAAAGATTGAAGCTCAATATGCAAGAATAGTGGTCTTAGAGAAGAAAGCTGAAGAAGATCATAAATACCTGAAGAAGATCAAGACTATTCTTAAGGGGCTCATTTCGAAGGAAAAAGATCCGAAATAACCAAATCCGATCTTTTTGTTGTAATTTTTTTTTGCCGAGATTTCAAACTTAATGAAATTTGTGCTTCTCGTTTCTTTCGTTGTTACTAATTTTTCAGGTACTTTGTTTTTTTCCCATTCCCTCAATTTCTTTGTGAAAATCACAAAGGGGGAGAAGGAAAAGGTCCTTAAGAAAAAGAAGAAATCCAATGAGAGTTTATCAAAGGGGGAGAAGGAAAAGATCCCTAAGGAAAAAGAACTCTAATAAGAGTTTGTTTAAGGGGGAGTTTTTCATTTAAGAAGACTTTCTTATTCATAATGAAATGCCACTCCAGAAATCTAGAATATGATCCTTAGAGTTTCAAAGCCTAAGGGGGAGTTATTCGTATTCATCAATATCCTCAAATAAAAGGGAGATAAGCCTTAATGTTTTTCTTTCTTCTTAGAATTTCTTTTTCGTAAGGATGTATGCGCTTTCCAAAAAGGGGGAGATTGTTGAGTCAATAAGGTTTTCCTAATGAATTTTTCATTCCTTATTGTTTTGAAAATCACAAACACCTTTCTTAAGGAAAAATGGTTTCTTAAGGAAAAATGCTTTCTTAAGGAAAAATGATTTCTTAAGGAAAAATGCTTTCTTAAGGAAAATTGCTTTTATAAGGGAAAATGATTTTATAAGGAAATTTATCTTTATTATATTTTCATCTAGAATTTTCTTAAGTATGAGATTCAGATTCATTTATATTTTCTCGAAATTGCTTGAAACTTTTATATGAAGTATTCTGTTTTAAGATCCGGATTCTGGATAAGAACTGTGATAAAGTTTCACTCCGAAATCCAGAATGAGAACTGTGATAAAGTTTCATTCCGAATTCCGGATACGGTTTTAATCCAGATTCAGGATACGAATTCTTATAAAGTTCAATGAAAAATTCTTATTACGAATTCTGATAATGAATTCTCATTATGAATTCTGATAATGAATTCTCATTACGAATTCTGATAATGAATTCTCATTACGAATTCTGATGAGGAATTCTCATTACGAATTCTGATGATAAATTCTCATTACGAATTCTGATGAGGAATTCTCATTACGAGTTCTAATGTTGAATTCTCATTACGAATTCTGATGAGGAATTCTCATTACGAATTCTGATGATGAATTCTCATTACGAATTCTGATGACAAACTCTCATTCCGAATTCTTTTATTAAACAGAATCTGATTATCTTTGTTTTATACACTCTGAATTAATTCAGACTCCGAAAAATATTTTGGTTAGACTCCGAAATTTTATTCTACTTACATTTATAAATTTTTCTAATCTTTATTATTTCCTTTTCACTCCGAAGTTTTCATTCCGAACCTTTTAGTTAGAATTAAAACGATGTCGTATATTCTGTTACACTTGTTTTGTTATAAAACGATGTCATCTATTTTGTTATAAACTAACCATTGTCTAAGTGACACGTGTACAGGTCCCTCCGATCTTTAAAGAAAATATGACCGTTGGAGAAGGAGCCAACCTTACCTATAAATAAGAGCTCATTTGAAAGAGCTCGGAACTGATGACAGATGAACAACTTGGTGTTGTGCATACATGCTGTTGAAGTGATTTCTAGAGAGAGAGAGGCTATTATTAACTCTCAAAGCTTCGTGCGACTCCGAATGTTGGTGATTACATTCGAGGGCTTACGGGGATAGGAAGACAGAGGTGCCGACTACCTTGAAGTTCGAGGGCTTCCTTGCTGAGGAAGACAGAGGTCTCCAACTAACTTGAAGTTGAGGGCTTGTGGGGATAACAAGACAGAGACTCCGATCTTTGTATCGAGGGCTTACCCTGGTGTGGGTAAGACAGACTTGCTTGAAAGTATAAATCAAGGGACCTTTATCCAAGGTTTTTGGATACCCTTCTCTTTGGGTTAAAAGACTTATATCTTGTTACTTGGAGTTTAACTACTTGTTTTATTTCCGCTACATTTTGTATTATAAGTAAAGTATAACTTTCTTATACTTACTTACTTGTACTCTGTTTCATTTAGATTCTATACGCTTTAAGGTAGAATCTCATATTGTAACTTTTGTTAAGGTTCAATATCCAGAACCATATTTCCAGAACCATATTTCCGAAACCTACTTTTGGAATCTCATTCCAAGTTTGCATTCGGTGTTAGAGGTGTTGTGAATTTGCTTAGTTTAACTTTGTTAAACTTAGACCTTTCCTTTGATTAAGGAAAACATATTTATTCGTAACTAACTTTAAAGGTTCCAAAGGAATTTTTAAAGTATACAATTCACCCCCCCTCTTGTATATTGAGCATCTACATCATTATTTCGATCCTACAGTGTCATCATCCCTTTTGGGTTGCATCATATAGACACCATATATGAAAGATGATCTTGACATCCAATGACCAATAGAATGATCTTAGAAGTTTACCTATGACAAATAAAATTCTAATGGATTTAGGAATTATGACTCGGTATAACCAATCGAGAGTTATTAGTACCAAGTTTAAACCATACAAGTACCTTCTCATTTGAATACCCATCACATTATTCAATTTGTAAGAAACTTTTCAATTTGATACATGGAATCCATTATTGAATTTTAGTTGAGATCATTTCCAAATACTGCTTAATTTTAGGATTTATTATTCTCAATGGATAATTTATCACCAACCACGATGAATATAAAACATCACCATGGTTTCATCCTTCCTATTCAATATGAGTCACTAGAACTAGCCTATTCCACATGTACTTGTAGAACTTGTTCTTATGCCAATAATTTGTGCATCTTGAGCACTGAATAAGTCAAATAAATTCAGCTCCCACTATCTCTAATAGAGATGTGCACCCATATATAGAAATGTTGTCTAATACTTGACTACAAGTTTTCTATATTGGGGATTTATGTAACATCATAAGCAACTATTAGGATATTTACTTAGATGCACTATGTGTTTAGATTGATGCATTTTTTTTATATATTAATAAACTCTTTGCATCCTAACACATGATCTATGACATAATGGATTTTCATCATATTATGAATTGTATGATATCCATTTGACATTTTAGTTGGAATATAGGTTATGGGATTTTTCCATTATTTGCAAAGAACATATTGAAATATAATATATGTTTATGCAAGTTGTAACATTGTTACAACTTACATCATAACTTTGATGTATAAAATGTGCGTTTGGGTATTTATCCACACAATATTTTGTTGATCAATGTAAACATTTAAGACTTTATCATATATCCTACTTATAAACATCAATATGGTGATGTAGATAAGGTAACATGAGTTTAAGAATTACTCAACGCTACATTATCATGATCGATGATTGCATAGTTAGGATATTCTTTGGCATGCCAATCCGAATAAACTCATATCTTTTGACCATGCATATAATTAACTATTCCTTAATAACTTAAAAGAATCTTATTAAGTATCTTTACCTCTATATTTCTTTGGAATAGTTCACACTCTCTTGTTGAACAAATCCTGGAATCTTTGTGGCATACCTTTATCTCGAACAGTTTATTTTTCTAAACTAAGGATGTCAATAATACCTAAGGTGTTTAGTTGTGCCAAGTCTAAATACCATACTGGGTATATTTTTGACTTCCACTTTTAGTTTTACTTTACAAAGAATCTTCTTTCCACAGATGATAGCTCTTACATTTTATATTTATCATGTATTGCCTTTGATTCTAGTAGTAGTAAACTTTATGTTGAGTATGTTACCATAAAAAACATTCATTACAAAACAATAAATAATTTCCCAACATATCCAATAGGGTACTTAAGATAATTTTTTGGTTATACTCAATAACTTGTTTAAATTTAATCAATCACTTGGAAATTAGAAGTTATGTGTTTCTCACCACTGACTTAGGAATCACCCATTATCAACTGCTTGGAGAAGACACCTTACTCCTAGTAATGATTCTCTACTTACATGGTTAATATATTTTAATACATATATGTGAAAAGAATTTTGTATTTTAATACCCAAGATGTATGTGAGAAAACAATACTTTTATTTGATGAATATAAACTAAACGAGAAGTGAGTACTTACCTATGTATTTTTGTTTTTTAACTCCCATGAATTTATTTCAATATGTGATGTAAATAACATCCTGTTAATTAAAAAACCACTTTTCTTTGAAGGACATGATGAAATTTCTTTTGGCGTAACTTGTTAGAGTCCTTTCCTCCTTGTATTTCAATATATTCACCATATGAACAAAAGGTTGTGATGCCTTTAATATTCTAATCACTTAGTGAGTTTTACCTTAAAGGTAATGAATTTCTTACTCTATACCATTTGTTTGTATCCTTAAATGAAACTAGAGTAATTTGGTGTAAAATATATAAGAATGGTATGCCATGAAATATCATGAAATTTCTTTCACTTTACACAAACAGAGTGCAATCATCTCATTCAAATCTTGCTTATCTTTCTCCTTGAAAGGATCTTGGAGATGAGACTACAAGTGACATCATCCATGTAATGATGTAGAGACCAAAACAAACATTAGATGGTTATGATAGAATTATGACATAACCATCATATTATTGATTCATGAGTCTCCTATATGCATTTACACCATCGCTTACTAAGGTGGATTTACAGGTTGGGACACAAGCACCTTGAATTTCCATTATTGTAGTAATGTGCACAAGCACCTATACTACACTTGGAATTTCATGCTTGTTTGAAAATTAACTTTTTCCAATATTTATCATAGTATTATTATGGAATTATTTTTCATTATCAACAAATAATCTTTAGCATATTGTACTTTTATTGTTGATTACCAAATGTGACATTACTAATTAATTTAATCATTAAATGTCTCCCACTAATTTTTCGAATTCTAAGAACCCTATATACTAGAATCGGAATACTCTTGAGTATTATAGTGTTAAGGATCCCTAGACCTCCATCATAGTCTACAAGTTATGGATACACCACTATTCGAAGAGTCCAAGGTAGGATTTTGTCTAGCCAAATGCATTAACTCGCGGTTCCTTGGTCTGTTGAGTGAATTCTAAGCATCAAAAATCATGACTAATTTACTCAACACATGCCTATAAAATTAAAAAATGGTAGATATGGCTATTTCTTTACTGCAATTTTAGTTAAGTCAACCCACCATCCTAATAAGAACTCCCTGGTCGTAAGAGGCACCCTCAGATTTGGCATGACCGACACCTCGAACACCCTGTTTTGTTCAAACTTGAATGATGGATTCTATTGTGACTTAATATTTTATTTGAGGGTTTTATTGGTTTCTCTCAATAAATGTTATCTATTTCTATTAAAATTTTTCATTTATGTTTTCGTGCTCACATATGAACTTTAGCAGAAAAACATACGCCGCTTATTTATGCATTTTATTATCTATTATTTTATGTATTTTCTTACTGTTCTAAAATGCATAAAATAATAAATAAATTCATAAAGGTAAACTGCTACCCAAATTGTCTTGAGCATATAAGCGACCTAAGGTCATCATACTTGAGTCGAAGATTGACTCTTGATGCAACTTTCCCTCATCTTGTATGTTTGTTTTTCTTCTGGAGTATCACCTCATCTTGGTGGGGTCGACGCCACGTCTTGGAGAACCGCCTTATCTTGGAGGGATCCACGTGTCTTCCTGCATCATCTAGGATAGCGAACATTGCCTCAACATGGCGGGGACCATGTCGTTCTTCGGCTCCATCTGAAGGAACAAATTACTCGTGCGTATGAGAGGGGAACTCGGGTATAAATGTACATCAGGTAAAAATTGGGCATCTAGGCACTTATATATTTTAACCAAAAAAGAAAGACGATGTGCAGACTGTCTATTTAATTAATAACAATCATCACATACAATTAAAATAATTAATTAAATAAAAGAAACATACATGGGTAGAAGCTCAAGACCAGAATGTGGGTAATAATGCGTGATAAAATTAAAATTAATTAAATAAGTATTCGAGTTTATTTAATTAAATTAAACAAATTAATAATTTCAAATAATGTAATTAATTATTGGTCTGCTAATTAATTTAATTTTTATTCCAAAATTAAATTAATTTATATCCTTGAGTATTAAAATATTTATCCAAAAATTAATTTTAATTAATTTAATTTAAATACTAAAATTAAATTAATTATTTTTTTGATTAATTTAAATTGGTCGGTCCCCGAAAGGACACTACAGGGCCTGCATGGGTCAGTCCAAACCCATGCAAGGCCAAACTAGGTCGGGCTAATCCACAGAAAACCCGTTCTAGGTTGGGAAGGCCTTCCTGGACCGCTTCGATGCTGAATTTTCTCTACATAAAAATCATGGAGACAAAATTAAAGATACCTCCCGGGTGAGACGGAATCTGGGAAAGGTCATGGCTCTGATCAGGTTTGTCTAGCACGGCAGTGGCAAGACATCAGGGATTTCCAGAGAAGGGATTTTCCCGCAGGAAGGGGAGGTCCGAGTAGCATAGTGTGAGGATGGAAAGTCCGGGTAGTGTCTCTGAGAGGGCATCAAGCTGCTACGAGTGGCTGCAGGGAGGCAGATTCCCGGACGGGGTGCCGCGATGGTGGGAGCAGGGCTGGCTCCTTATGGCCTGGACAGAGGTCCAAAAAGCTCGAGGAAGGTGATGGTGAGGGCGTCTGAAGCGGTGGGGTCGCGACTCGTTGGTCGCTCCAGATCTGAAGCATGGGGAGAGGGCACCTGGAAGGCCGAGAGGGCGGTCGATGGGTTCTGGTAGGCGGTGCACTGACGAGTAGGGCTGGGAGGTGAATTGGGTGGTGGTACGGTGCAAGGTTGCTTGGCGCGATGGCTGGATGCAGCATGGGAAGGGGGCTGGGGTGCCTTGTGTAGAAAGGAGAAACCTGGTTGGGGTGCGGCATCCAGGTTGCCTCCCTGGGGTTTCCTAAGGAAGAAGAAACAAGGGCCATTGTAGACCCCTTTTCTTCCCTTTTTTATAATTAAAATCATTTTTTTGTTTTTTATGCACTGGCCCCCACCCCCTTCTCCCTTTTAATTTTTTTTTAATTTGAGGAGTCAAGTCTCCTATCCCTTAAAAAAAATTCCACACCCATTTTAATTAAATTTATGACATCCTTAGAAGTAAATTCCTCCCCAAATTTTTTCCATGTCTCCCTTCACTTTTAAATTAATTAGAAAGGATAATTTTAGACATTAAAATTAAATAATAATATAATTATTATAATATAAAAATATTTTTTTATTATTAAATTATTATGATATTAAAAAAATTATTATAATAATAATAAAATTATTATGAAAATTATTTAATTGTCAAAATAAAATTTTCGCATTATGGTAACTACTTCTAATTAACTGAAACCTATTGAAAATTGATTGGTTTTTCAGTATAAATTAAAATTAAATAGCTGAGATCAATCTGCAAATTCGATCCAATCTGAAAATTTAAAATTAGCATAACATTGTCATTCGTCATTGGATAACCATGCAGTTTGAACCATTGAGACCATCTTTGAACCCTCTACTTAATAGTAATGAAAATTTAATTTTATAGGCTCATATAATCTACACGATCCCTCTGATACCAATGAAATGTTTCGAGGACCGTAATGGAAGTCGGTGGGCCGAGGATTTTAAAAATTCTATCGGCGGATCGACGATACTTGTTGACGCCGATGATCCAAGCCCTGGAGAGGTCTGAGGATCCTGCGTAAATTATATGGAGCACAAAATAAAAATGAAAAACATACCTAATTCAAATCTGAAGCCGCAGTTCACTACAACTCATCAATGGAAATCGTCTCTTGAAGGATCCAAAGTAGGAACCCTTTAGATCATCCACATGTGCTTCAAGAACATGCGGGAGCGTCGGTCGTTGAATTCCGAGAGCTAGCACGGAGATCCGACGATGCTTACTATGTCCCAATGATCACCACATCGAGATGCCTTAGATGCTGAAGAGATATCTTGATCCATGATTCTTGGATCAAGAAATTCTCTCTCTAGCGAGTGGTAGGAGAGAGAGGCTCTTGATTTCTCTCCATAGAATTATTGAATAGTTAATTTCACAACATAAGAGAGAGCATCCTTCTATATTTATAGTGGAGTTGAGAAATATCCGGTTGGGTTCCCCAACCCCCATTTATTTCAATGTCCACTAAATAAAAATTTTTGAAACACTAAACTTTTCCAATATTATTTATTATTTTATCACATACTTTCAATATATATAAAATATATTACAGGATAAAATAGAGTCATTTAACTCGACTCGCTATCCTGCTTGATATTAAATGATCCTTGAATATTAAAATAATATTCATTCGATTAATATTTTTCTCGTATTTACTAAACATTTAAATACATTAAATAAATTCAACCCCAAATATTAATAACATGAATATTAATGAATTTATTTAATTCTTTTGGTGATCAATAACTTGGACAACACTCGGACCCCATTTCGGGGCCCAGTTTGTCCATATACCTATTCAATTGAATAGGGATGATTCTTGAATATGCTGTTGTGTGTGACCCTCTAGGCCCTTAACTCGATAGTAGTGAATAAAATCCACAAACCAAGAGTTGAGTCTAGAAACACATCATGGCCCCTAAAGAGATAATGATTTTCATAGCAATGACAACCAACCTACAAACACTAACTGTGTCCTATAATCTCTTGGTCATTAAATATCTCATAAAGAAGGACTCACACTTGTGTCATCGTCCTTTTCATGCTTTATTAGTTGTTGATCTTATCATATAGATTTACCTTTTTACTTATTTGTCCAAATACTTATGAAGGCAACACCATCCTAATCAACCAGGCCAGAGATATTCAACTTCCTAAACTTGGAAGCGAAAATTCATTTCTTAACCATTCAACCAATTTCCTACCACCAACGATGCACCCAACACAAGCTACCTCGCCATGATTTCAGTACCCTAGTTTTTTCCTTCCATCAAAGTAAATAATCAAAAGGTATACATTGGTAATGATATCATGTCAAGAGACCAATACACATGTATGTAGATAGGAACAACCAATGACACCCAAAACATGTGGTGTTTCTATTCGCGGGTCTATCCTCATGATATCACTACTAGAGATCACCAAGTGAGAACATCATGATAGGAAGTCTCAATGCTTATGAGCCCCCAAAACCTGATAGTTAGACATCTTATAAGTCCAATCAGTAAGATGTATCTAGACTATATAATATATAGTTAAGATTAATGTCATAGTATCTTGAGGTTCTCATTATAGTCTGGGATCTACTATAACCTCTCAATAAGACAATTAACCTTTAGACATTTCCATTATAATAGTGGATTCAGAAAGGTCTACACTATAATGGTAAGATGAAATCATGTATAAATAACTATACACATGATATGGTAATCAAAATTACGGCATAGTTGGATACAGGGCACCCACTATTTCAACAAATTTCAGATGATGTTTTAAAGATTAATGTATTATTTATCCATATAAAAATTTATGAATATTTTATGACTTGTGATAACCTTTTTGTAGGGATAAATACACATAGAATTACCTATCATTTTTTATATATATCTTATGATTTTCAATGATTAAAGAATAAAAAATTCACCTTCATTTCTTGGAATAGGAAATGAATTAGAAGTTGATAAAGGTGCAAAAAGGGTATTGTTTTCCTGAAATCATGTAAGTACACCTTTTCATGAAAATTATTAAACCTTAGGAAAGGTGTTCTTGAAATAATTTTTTTCATGTTTTCATCATTTTGGATGATATCAATGACCTTTTTGGAGCCTCTTTGGGTTATCAATTTTTGATAGTTAACCTTCTCTTATCCATGTTCTCTATCACTCTCCAAGAGAAATTGATAGTTATATTTCACTTCCATGTCCATGTTTTCAATTTCCACCTATGATCTACCATGTTGAAACATAGTTATGAGTTATTTTGGGTAACTGTCATGTTTCAAACTTTCCCTTTTTAAAGGATGTTTTGTTATTCATTTTTACAATGTGGGTTTCTATGAATTGAACCTTCAAGTAGAAAATCTGTAATATCCGAAATAAACTTTTAGGGACAAATTCATTTTTTGGGGGGTATAATGTAACAACTTGATATTTTGTGAAATATTTTTTTTGAAATTAATTTAATATTTTTGATATTTTTAATTTTACACAACACTGAATATTGTTTTTTTATATAAAATAACAATGTTTGGCTTCTGTTATATGCAAAAACCAGTTATTATTACATCATTAAAAACAATTATATTATCTTTTGGTACACGAAATACTATGTTTAGATTTTATTCCACACCATAATGAGTCCCTTTGATAGCTAGCGTTACATGCAAGGCCTAATTTTTACCGAACTACAATATACTATTAATATGATTATTAAAATATTATTATAGATACCACCTAGTTGTTAAAATAGGCATTATGAATAAGATTAATTAAATTTTAAAAATATTATTTAAACATGTTTAGAAAATTAATTCTTTGGTTATCAATTAGTATAATTGAATTTAAAAACTATTTGAAAATAGAGAAATTACTTTTCTAAAAAAACAATTTTTCTATGTACAAACACAATTTTAGCTCAATAAAAAAACTTATGATTGTTGATTTCAATAAAATTTATATATTATATATTTAATCAATATTTTTTATACTTATCCAACCTATTTTATAGGTATAAAATAAGAATAAATCAAATTTTTGGAATAAAAAGATGTATTTTTCTAAAAGGTAATTTTACTGCCTTTTAATAGAGAACCAATTTTAAATCTAATTTTTAACTATTTTATAATTTATATTTGAAAAAATAAATCTAATTTTTCAAATATGAATACAAAAATTTATTTTGGGTGAATTTTTGATATTTTTCTTAGAAGTTTCATTTTTGGATGAACAGTGGAAAACACTGAATTTTAATTCAAAAATACTTTTTCATCTAAGTTATTTATGTAGTTAAATAAATTTTTTAATTTGTTTATAAATTATAATTAGATCCATTATACATAAATTAATTCTATTTAGGTCATTGGATCCAATTTCACAATGAAATTGAACATAAAAAGATTTCAATCTTTTGGAACTTTTCGCTTTAAAAACTCCAATTGTCGTCCCTTCTGTGGGATTGATTTTAAATTAATTTCTTCCACATATATGATTTTAATTTAGATAAATGGATTATATATTTTTAATTATAATATTTTATCATTTATAATTATTTTAACTTTGTTTTTGACTAAAAATATTAGTGAAAATGATTAAAATTAAATTTTTCGATTAAGAGAAAAAATAGCTTAACAGTGGACTATGACTTAAACATATCACCCAAAACGACCTCAAAACATACCCAAAATCCATTAGATATTCATATTTATGCCTTATTCTTACATGGATATAATTTTTACCATTATTAGAGCCACTTTACATTGGAAAAACCTTAGTGGAATTCCATTTTTAAAAATTTACAAGAATATCACTCCCCCCACTATAAAAAGGCACTCACCATTCTGAGTTATTAACACCTATCAAGCCATTTTAATCACCCAATATCTAAAAAAAATATCAAAAAAATCCATTATTTATTTCTATAATCTTCACTTTTGGTTTAAATCCATCCATTTAGTGCAAACAAAAAGTTGTTACCCAATAAAGAGGTAAGAACCTTCCTCAAGCTCTTTTTTTATTTTCATTATATACCACCTAAAATATACTTATTACATGATTATATAAAACTCTAAGTATCCTCAATATACTCATACACTTTTATTCTATTTTTTTACCTAAAACTACACACACTTCCACCAAATCGGTAACTGACATACCTTTCCTGTGTACGATGAACTAACACCTCACGAAACGCTGTTGTTTTTTTACTTTACCACCTATCGTGGTTGGGAATTATGATGGAAACAATATTTTTATATTATATATATATATTATACTTATTTTTTATTTTTTATTATATAATTATTATATAAAAAATATCATCATGCTTTCCATTTAGGGTAAATAGGATAACTTCGTTTGTGGACGTTCAGACTACTGCCTCTTCAAAGCAACGTGATTCGTTAACAAATTACATGGAATGTATTTAGGATAATTTTTGTGAACTTATATGATATATGTGACATAATTATTTTAATTTAATAATATATATATATATATATATATATCAAATTATTTATTTCTTCGAATACGACAATATAATGGAAACAACTTTCATCCGTACATACGACCTACTGTCTCCATGAATGGGGCATTCCATTTCAAATTTTTATATTTTAAATATTATTATAAATAAAAATATACTGAATATAAATGATATTTATATCATTTTTTACATTCTAGAAATAAGTAAATCATTATCTATGTAAGTGGACCAAGAATAACAAGACAAAACATATATGAAAAACAATGCCGATATTACATGAAACGTAAAATTAACATGGAGTTGTTAACAAATTGTTAATATGAATTCATAAAAAAATAATATATGGTATTAGATATAATATTAAACTTCTATTTTATATTTATAACAAACTTATATTTATTATATATGATTTTTGAATGTGTATGAAGAAAGTTAGGACTTAAGGTAAGGGTTTTCTCGTCTCACTTTTATTTTCTGTGAGACACAAGCCATGTTAACCTCATATTTTCTTAGATGGGGTATATATAATACCCATTTCCATGTTATATAATGAATATATTTCTTTTCATGATATTTTAAAATTCATGTGATTTCATTCTTTCATGGTTATTATGATTCAAATTTACCAAAGTGGTAACACTTTATTGCACCAATATCATCATTTATCGAGATTAATTTTTTTATAATTCCGTTGATGAAATATTATGATCCATATATCAAAAACACTCATGATGTTTCTTCTATTATATTTATATATGATATCATCCATTATTAGTTCAATTTTACACTCTTTGGTACCAAATATAATTAAGAATTTTTTTATGAAAATATGAGTTTATTTCTCCTTTTAGTTAGAAATATGCGTTATGTTAAAACCATGTTTTTTAAAAATATTTTCAAAAATGTTTAAATATTATTCTATAATGTTTAAATTAAATTTTTACCCTTGTTTTACCATTCTAATTATTTTAAATGGAATATTCTTTTCATTTTCCAATAAAGGAAAATTTCAAAACTTTTAAGGTGAAAAAAAAATCTCCAGCATGTACAGACTTACCCGCTGTCAAGACAATAATTTCTTTGAAGATTAATTTCTTAGTTTACAATATTATTTTTAAAGAAAATTATTTCCTAATATTATGGAAATATTTGAAGTTAAAATCGGTTTCAATGAAAAAGGTTTTCAAATTTTATTTTATTTTTAAGTGTTTTAAAATATTTTTAAAAGCTTCCTTTATATGTTTTCGAAATATATTTTCAAAGAAAAGGATTTTGAAGATTTATAACAATATTTATAAGTTTTAAAATACATTTTACCAAAATGGTTTTTCAGAAATATTTTGTGACTTGTTTTTAGGTTTTAAATGTATTTTTTAGGAAAAAGGTTTTCAAAATGTTTTTCAGGATTTCATTATGTGTTTTCTAGGTGATTTCAAAGAAAAAGGTTTTAAAAATATTTTCAAGATTCATTTATAAGTTTTTAATGAAATTTTTAAAAGAAAAATGTTTTGAAAATTATTTATGTTTTTGAAAAGTTTTTTCATAGAGAAAAATGTATTTTCATCAAAATAACTTTTATATGAAATTGTCAATCATTATTTATATGAAAAGGATTTTGAAATGGTTTTATAAAAAGGGATTTTCAAAGAAAGGCTATTTTACTTAAGAAATATTTCATGTGATCCTTAAAATCCTCTTCCATATATGATGGAATACTTTAATATAGTTTATTATTTTCTAAGGATGTGATCCCAAAATACCATATTTATTCTTTCTTGAATAGTTTATGTTTGGATGGAATGAACTTTATGACACTTGTTTCTCTTCCATGGTTTATATGTATTTGAAAACTTCTTCTTTTCTCGTGTTATGATCTGATGAAATGATTATGAGACCTATGTCTTTTCCCTAGTTAATGATATGATAAAATGTTTAGCATACCCATTTCATTTCTTGGGTTATGAAATGATGTTTATGAAACCCATATATTTTTATGGGTTTTGATATGATTCAAGTATTATTATCTTATGATATATGAATTTATGATTTTATTATGTGATGGGTAGGACCTACTTCTTCCTCTATGGAATTGGGTAACAATGGATTAATGATGAGTATATATGTTATGCACAGAGATGGTTTCATATCCATAAGTTTATGAGCGAACCTAATTAGATGCTCACAATGTTAAGACAGAACCTTATTATATGTTCATAATGTTATGCATAAAACTGATTACATGTTCATAGTGTTAAGCATGAACCAAATTACATACTCAAAATGTTTTTCATGGACCTGGTTTCAGGTCCAAATGTTTATTCATGAACCAGATTACATTTCACAATGTTATGCATGAACCCGATTGCATGTTTAAAAAGTTTTTCATAGACCTGATTTCATGTACATATGTTTTTGCGAGGGCCTGATTTCTTTTTCTTAACTTAATGAGTGAATTTTTTTCTAAAAATACATGTTCAAAATGTTATAAGTTGTTGTGTATGCCACAATTACATGTCTTATTCCTATGTTATACCTTCATGTATTATTCTCTCGATTATCTTATAATTCATGTCTTATGAAATTATAATATTTATTATATGATTCATGTTTATGATATTTTATATGTAGGGTACGATATTTTAATGATACGATCATATTATCATAACCTTATTCTCATGTTATGTTTACATATCTCCCTTGTTTAACCTTATTTAGAATCTGAGCATACCCCTTTATCATAGTACTATTCCCCGAGTTATGAAGATTTAATTTTATATAGGATTACTAAAGTGGAAGATATTTACTAGATATATTGATGATCATTCACCATATTATAAGATAGTGTTTCAAGTTTCCAAAGAAACTAAACTATTATGGTCCTCGGGCATGTGTTTTTTGTAATATTCTGAATATTCATCCAAAATGATGTAATATCCATGATTGTTAAGTTTTTGTTACTATAGTGGATCCCAAGAAATAACCACATAAATCATTACCAGGTATACAACTAAACCACGCTCTAAAATGACATGCCCCAAAAATTTATCCTCACTAATCATAAAATATCACTTTGAGAGTTTTCTATAATGATGGTTCTCTCAAAGTAGTCTAGGACTATCCTCAAATTCTCTTCAAGATCATACTCTAACATAGAGTAAATGAGTTTTTAATCGATTAAGATAATTTATTTTGCATGTATGGTCAAAATATTCAATTCATAAGAGACCTAAACATAGTGGTAGAATTCGTCAAAATAAAAGAAATCATGAGGAAATTATAGTTTTCATAGTGATATCCAAATCACGGATTTGGGATATCATCTTCTCAAAAACTGAAATTGTCATATAAGGTCCTTAGATTGATCTTTTATAACCAACTCACGTGTGTCACCTGGTCGAAGATATTTTCTATCCCCATCAAGTGTAACTTGTTCTTTATTTTTACTTGGTTCATGTGATGATAATAATCATAAAGCCTAAATATATTATTAACCTCTTCATGAAAAATAGTGGAGCTTCCCAAAGGGACACTGAGGGTTTTATGAAACCCTTCACCCAAAGGTACTCTAACAAAACCCTTAACTCCCAGATCTTGATAGGAGACATCTGATCTATCACATATGATATCATTGTGGTCTGAGGATGAAAGTCAATATAGAAGTCCATCTCCCACCATGGTTATTGTCAGGGAACACCTTCAAGGAAAATTTTTATGCATCCCTAAATTGGATAAGGGATCCAAATTCCTAAATAGACCATTTCACGATGAGATAAACATAAAAACTAATGGTTGATGGGTTTTAGATTCTACTCACAACGCCCAATAACCCATCCATTATATCTCTCTCACCCACAAAAGAGATTCTTATCCCATTATTCTAAAGGAATCTAACTTACCTACGATGAAAATCAATATGGGACCAAACTATGAAAAACTAGTTTATATCCTAGATGATGTCACAAGTTATCATCACGAAGATCAAAAGGTACAATAAGAAACACACCCCACCAAGAACCATCTCACACTATCGAGAGACATGAGATATCAAAGAATCACTACCTGTAGTAACCTATAGCTAGAAATAATAGGCTAAAGTATAATATAGAAGATCTATACCTCACATAATAGATAACATAACGAAAAAATTACTCACAAATATTTATAATAGTACTAGGGAAAGAGTAGAAAAGGTGAATGTCATACCTCCAAACATCTTGTGCGCATATTGGTCTTATCCATCCACAACATGAAGTTGAACATGTCCCCAAAATACAGTCCCCGGAGCCTGAAATGGGACAAATAGTGGTGGTGGTGGAATTTTATCATAACATCTCCCACCACTAGAAACTCCTCTCTATGGAGCTCCACCTTCTCCTCTACCAACATCACCTCCTGGGGTTACCCTTTCCTTCCCTAGGAGATCCCTGATCATGATGTTGCATCTACTATGGAGGTCAATAAGTTTCATACCTATCCTCCTCATCATGTTAGGTAAGGAAATCACTTTCCATTTGACCTTACCAATCACATGTATATCATGACCCCACTCTAGGAAGACTTAGTCTTCTACGTGAACTGTACGCCATAGATCCACATTCTTGAGTCCTACCATGGGATGATATCTAGAACTGAGGCCCTGATGAATGGAACATGTTAGCTATTATGGATGACCCAATCCCATGATTTCCACCACTAGCTCCATCCACTTAGTGTCCCTTAGCTATGAATATCTCTATAACCAGATCTCACTCTAGTACCCCATCATAAGATGATATGCATATGGAGACTATGATAACAAAAATACCTACATGGAGACCCTATTTGAACTTACATTCCTTGAATAATCCATACCAATACATATCAAGGGAGTAACACATGTTTTTAGTGAAACTCATAACGTAATCAGAAACTACCATACTACCCTATTGTAGCTCAAGAAGATCTCGAATCTGAACTGAGCATAAGCATGAGAGGTAATATTCCTCATGAAATAGATCTTAGAAGTCATTCCATGAGAGTAACTTTTCATCACGGGTCTTCATGAATAGAACCCCGCAACACTAATCTTCTCCAAGTGTAAGACTAGTTACCATAAAAACAATATGAATTAGATCACTAGCTCAATACAATACTCCACTTCATAGGGATCTATCTACCCATGGAACCTTAGCCATATCTAATGCTGGAACCCATTAATCATACTAATCATGCATAAATAATCTTCCTACCCTGATATAACTAACTAACTACTTGACTGGAAGGGGCGATACTCCCTTCCTACCTGGAGGAAACACCTCATGATATGGTGCCTGAATGGAGGCCTCATCACTTAATCGATCTTTTTCATGATCCTATATCAGTAACCTTTATAGTTTTATTTATAGAGGTATCCTAAAACTGACAATATGTACCATGATTAGATGATAATATATATAGGGGTACTAATCAGAAAGGATAGTAAAAATATCAATCCTACATGATTCATGTACCAAATTTTCATACAACTGATGTCCTGGTATGCAGAGTCAGCACAATGGTAGTTAGAGTCCTGGTACATGGATACATCATCCATTGCACCATCACTGGGTTACCTAGCTTGAAACCTTTACTCAAGACACACTGACACCATTTCCATAAGTCCCAAACAATCCTTATAATGAGGAAAACTCTAAAAACCATTTTAATATATGAACTGATCTAATACCACTCTACCATGACTTAACCCACCGGGCCTGCCTAGTTGGAGGAATTATGGGTGTGACAACCCTAACACCACCTATTATAGGAAAGGGTCTTGATATAAGCGAGAAGAAGAAATTAATGAAATGAGAGGACTTTTCTTAATGTACCTATATACACACACTCATCCATCTCTGTACAGAAGTATAGAGGAATAATAAAAAGGGTTGTAACATCTAGAGTAAAACCATGAATGGAATAACCTGTAGTTAATAAATCTGAGTTCAATAGAATAAAACCAATGTGTAAAGTGTAAAAATACATGTCCAACCAAAAATGTAGTCCCATCCTAATAAAAACTAGAATAAAGGAAAGATGAAAGATCCTGACTCTAGATATCCAATCCTAAACACCATACCTGACCTATAGACCTAAGTATCACTATGCTCAACTAATGCCACTGTTTAAATTCCTATCATCTACATAAGTCATGACATGTGTGGGGAAATACAATGCAGGGGAGGGTATATATATACCCCTTTGGATTCCCTAAAAATTTTAGTGGGATAAATAGAAAAATATAATAGGAGTCAGCTCAACCCAAATCTAGATGAAAACAAAACCCTATATATATATGTGCTCATTAGAATTAAAGATAATAGATAAAGGTGATATCTATATCTATAGACCATCCCATAATGATGATTCTTCCTACCACTCCAGACATCCATCTCTAATTCTTAGTGTCTCATGTGTATATCTAAGAAATCCATAGAGAGGACTCACACCTCACCACAGATCCACAACCCTAGGAAAAAATACACAATAAAAGACCCATACAATAGTATGATAAGGGTGTAAATCAATAGATAGAGGAAATGTGCCCTAGTGTGACATGGGTACCACTTATTATATAGAGGACATGTTCCCTAACACGTAAAACAGGGGGAGGCGAGTGCCACTTATTAGATTAAGGACTCACTCCCTAGTGCATCAGTGGGGTGCCACTCTATAGTTATAAGACCTATTAACTAGTTCCATATAGGATACCACTCATTTTATAGAGGACTTACACCTTGAAACTGCATTGGAAAGTTTTAGGGGGAATAATCTACAATTGAGGAATCCCACCCTATTACATTATAGGGGTACCACTTAAAAAATACAAAGAGTATAAGAGACCCAAACCCTTGTGTGACTGGAGGGTTTCCAACCTCAACTTCTCTCTGATAATCCTTATAGATCACTATTAATAGTCCAATTTCAATTTAAAAAGTGTCCCACTCTCAACAACTCATGTCACATCTCAAAATACACTAAGAATTATACCATCACATTCCATGTTGAAAAATGATTAGTATTGGCCACTTGAGAGACAAAATTAGAGTCTAGAAGAAGGAGATGTACATGGTAGAAGATACTGGGAGAATTATAACAAGTGTAAAAGATGTCACAAAGTGTGTGATATCCCCTCGTTAACTAGTAATGGTATCCCCTAGATACATCATGGGAAGGGATATCATAATACATGGCATGGAGAAGTAGTACAGGGCATATCTCAACAACTAGGATCCATACCATGTTCTCTAGGCCACACGTGTGTAGTTTGAGTCATGCCCATGTACTTGGGAGTGTACCTCACCATACCCATGCATGTGTACTCTGGGGGTACATGATGTGTCATACCTAATGGTTTTCCTAAGAATGTGTAGTGAGTCACATAGCTTGAACACCATGTAGTGTCACATGAAATGTAAGACTAACCACCTGGTGAGTGATCCTTAACTCTAGTAAAACTCTATCCATCACAGGGAAACAGATTACAAAGAGTGTGTTCCTTAATGGTACACAATATGTATTAAAAAATTATATAGAATCATGTGATCCTCTATAAAGATCCGAGATCAACATTATATTATAAAAAACTCACCATTTTACCACCATAAATCCATGTGGATCAACTCCTAACATCAATTTTAGGCTTCTCTTGGATAGAAATTAGAATTTGGTTATCAAGACAAAAACGATAGTGCCTCTTATCACTACCTATTGCAACTATGGGTCCCAAATACATAGACTCATCACCCGTACCTAGCCAATAATATTGATCCATCTATAAAAAACCATCCTATGAATAATTTTCACATCCCCCATGAATACGGTGGTTTAATCATACTATAAGCCATCCCAATATTGTTGAATATAATACCTATAGGCCAATGATGAATAACATGAAGAATAGAGTGGATAGATGCACATTGATAAGTTAAATCTATCATTGTCCAAGAATTCTTAGTAAAATATCATATAAAAGGGATTCACATTGGTGATAGAAAGTTCAAAAATTATTTTATCCAAATAATAATACCAAATTACAGTGGTGATCATGTGAAAAACAAATATCCTAGATTAGGGAGTAGCTAATTATAAATCCATACTAGTGAAATTGGGATTGGTAGAAATTCCAAAAATAATTAGACCTGCCTAAATTCATTACCAGACATTGGTGAAGAATTAATTCTCCAGTGATAAAGATGATCTACTACATTTTTTGCCTCTCTATCTACCCTGATATGATCTATATTCATCATTCAATCTCGATTCACTAACAAAGAACACCTAATACTCCCCTAAAATCCATTTGGTTTTATATTGATAACCCTAGAGTTTTTTTAATAATGTGATATTTATAGAGAATTATATTTTGGTCATTTAAAATAAATAAATAAATAATTTATTTATTTTAACGAAACACACCCTCCAATGGTCACCTCCCTTAAAATATCTAACACCGACCATATTTAGGTCATGATTATGGTAAAATATTTATTCTAGAACAAAATTTGGCCTTATATTTACCATATGATGTCCAAAATAATTGGAAAATCATTTTAAGATTAAAGTTTGCGTTCTCATGGATTAAAACATATTAATATTTTTAATATATTATTTTTGGAGTCCCAATAAAGATAACCACCACACTGACTCTGAGGAAAAATCTAGATATATACATTGAAATATTCAAAGGAGAAAACATATAAGACCAAATTCATTAAAAAAACATCCAACATTACCATGAATAGAATATGAATCTCTTTATATTATTTTCCAGTATAGTTTGTTCAGATTTCATAGATTGTTAAATATTATATTTTGCAGTTGAACCACAACCACTTTGGGGGATTCATTGGGAAAAACTATTTATAAATCTTTTCTCTTCAACACTTGATGTTGTGTTAGTATCAATATTTTTCACCATCCAGATTTTCCTAGAATTTGGTTCAGAACATGTACAACTAATTAAAATGCCATTAGTATATATAGTTGTTTCTAGTGTGGGGGATACCTTCTTCTTAGAGGATGTGTCCATTGGTTAGAGGACAAAATCATTCTCTTCTTAGAGTCATTATACTCAAATAAAACCTGTGTGGAAGAATCTATTTTTCTAATAATTTAATAATTCCAACTTTTGGTGATTCCAAATTCTTCAATATCACCTCATTATCTATGCACATCATGTTAAGGGAATACATTTCATCCTCAAGGGATTTTATCTCAACTTTCCAATATTTTTTCAAATTATTTACTCATTATTTATGAATTTTTATTTATTCTTATAATGAAATTTCAGTATCATTTAATTTTTTTCTTTATCTTATAATTGTATAGGTTTCAAAACCACAGAAAAGTTTCTAATATTTTCCATGTGTATGGAAAGATTCTACAAATACAATATCATATATTCCTTTCTCATGAATATATTTTTTAAATTATTAACCATTATCTACATATCTTTATTTGTAAGGAAAAATTTATTCTTCCATTGCTTTCACATGTTCTTTGAGTGTTTTAGATATTCCTTCATATTATCCAATTTTAATTATATTGCATTAGAATCTTCATAAACATATAATTTTTCTTTGTGAAGACACTTTATTCCACCAAATATATGTTTTACAAATTTTTTTGGGAATTTTATTCATAATTTCATAGAATATAGAATGAATATCACTACGTGATACGTTACCATCATTGATTGAGTTGGATTCATTATAAGAGTAATAATAAAAATAATTATTTCACCATATACCACATTTACTACCTTTAGTTATTGGTATCTCTTCCTTTATTGTAAGATTATACTTCATCATCCTTAACTTCGTTTTCATTTTATTTTTATGTGACTTGGAAGAAATATCCAGATTAGTATCCACAATAGTAACTTCCATTTTCTCCATCTAATATATATATCACTCATTTCTTGAAATATTCAATTCACAAATTCTTTCTTGGATATTTAGTGGGAACCCATGCTCTAATACCAATTGTAGAATCCTAGGTAGGATAGGAAATTTGGGGGTGAATAATTGGTTTACTTTTTTAACATTTATTTCTTTTGAATTCATCCTCTTAAACTTGTTATGTTTCTCGATCCACTTAGTGATATATCACAGTCTCAGTTATTATGTAGAAATAATAAGATAGTGTACAACACACAATATTTACACCATTCAGTACAAAGACAAACATTTTTTCATGTTAGTTATTCCTTTATACATGGATTCACCACTATAATATTATCATCAATTAAAATATTTTATGTAGTAACTGATTATATTCCCCAATATATGATCATCTAGTCAATTCTGGTTATACCCCCTACAATCAAACCTTTCTAAGTAATATGTTTATACCCCCAACCATTTTCTCTTCCCATCAAGAAAATTTAGAAATTAGTTATACCCCCATTCATAAGAATTATCTCATTTATTTGTTTCTTTAATTTCTCGTCATAAACTTTATCATTGGTAAGAAAACATGGTATATAGATCCCAACCCTTATGTTACACCTTAAACTCTTTGGATACTAATGTAATTTTTGTGACATAAAAATATAATGCATCATCCATGAGTTTATTATAAGAAAATTTATGATACTCACTAGATCTCTATAAAGGATGATCATGATATGGGGACTACTGCACATATAATTTTCTTTCATACTATAGTACTATACATAATTTCATATTCCACTCTTGGAATTTTTTTATGGTGATGAAATGATATTTGTCTATTATAGATCTCGGTGTATTCCATTTCCCTACAAAATAAACACTAAGAAGATTATGATTTTATCCTGATTACCATTTAAAAATTACTATTTAAATAATTAAATGTCTATCATGATTATATCGAACCCTAGTAGACCTCACTACTAGATTATAAATACCCAATCACTCGAGTATTCTAGTGGAAAAGATCCCTGAAGCCTCACCTCGTAGTCTGTGCTATGGATATTACACTACTTTGAGAGTTTCAATATTGGTGTTTGATTATACAAACACATTAGCTCACTGATTATTGATTTTTTGTATGGAAGTCACAACTTATGGATATCATAAAATTTATTTTCTTAATGATTTTCCTATTTGATGAAACAATCTAGATATGAATACTTATTTGAGTCCATATTTAGTTTTTTCAACTCATCACACTCGTAAGAACTGCCTAGTAGTAGGAGGCATCCTCAAAAATGGCTAAATATCACCTCGTACACCAATTTTTTTTTTCAAATTCAATCAATGAAATGAATTTATGAGTCAATATTTTTGATGGTTTTTAATATTTCTCAATAAATTAAATCATTTTATATCTAACATAAGTGTACTATTTGATCTCACTCACAACTAACCATGTAGTAAATAGAATAACATTCATCCCATCTTGATTGGTTTTAATCTATGTATTAATTGTTTATTATTTTATGTGATTTCACTAACATGAATATTCATGAAGTAATAAATAATACTTAAATAAAATAAACTACCTTACTGGTCTTGATCATTTAAAATTGGTTGATCCATTTAAAAGTAATGAATATACCGTGACCTATGGGTTATAATACCTGAGTTGGGGCTGAACTCATATCGTAGCTCGAACCCAGATCCATTGTTTCCATGTCACGTCTTGTATTATACCATCATATTATCATGTTATGTATCTTATAGTGTCATAATAAATAATGAAAACATACTTGCACGCAGGTGAGGGTGTATCTTGAAGTAAAAATATAGATAAATCACTTTTATCTGGGTGTGAAGACCCTCATACAACTTAAATTTGAAAAACTAATGACACAGAAATCATATTGTTTTAATAATTAATTTCATTCATCACATACAATTGAATTAATAAATTTAATAAATAAAATCTTATACATACATCATATGGTCATAGACCAAGACAAGTTGGTAGATCAAATAAATGCATGATAAAAATTAAATTAGATAAATTTAATTTTGAGGAAAATTAAATTAATGAAATCAATTATTTTAATTCAAATAATTTTATTTTATTTAGAATATGATTTTATAAAAATTGTAATAAAAAAATAAATTAATTTAATTTTATACCAAAATTAAAATTTTTTGTAATATATTAAACATATATGTTATAAAAATTACAAAAAAGAATAAATTAATATTTTGGATATTTAAAATTTTCATCAGGCCGTAAATCTTTCCAAACCCATTATGGGTCTGGAAAAATCCTCACATTCCTAGGATGGGCTAATAAAAACCCATGCAAGGTGGTTCTAGGCCGGGCAGAAATGTGCATGGTGCCTTGGGTTGGGTAGGACCTAGCTAACCTGCAAGTTTAGAATTTTAGGTTGGTGAAACCACTAGAGGGTTATGAAATATGAGGTGGGGGGGGGGCTTAGTCACCACTGAATGGGGTGTTAAGAATGATCATAGAGAGTAGACACTGGTAGGGTGACAACTGATAAGGTCGACGACGGTTGACTTTGGCAAGGGGTCACAATGATGCGACATCCACGTGCTGTCGGAGAAGGGAACATCAATTGGTCAACTGGATGGTGCACACATGATGATAATGATATTAGTGGAGGTTCCAACCAGTTAGTTAGGGATGATAAGTTCTAAGGGAAATAGGAACAACATATCATGGGAGCACCATTGGGTAGAATTCCGGTGTCCGATAATTAGAAAGGGGAAACAGGTGGTGGTGAGGTTATCTTCCATGGGAAGATAACCATCATATTTATTTTTTTATTTTTTAACTTGGATAGCACTTCCCCTCAATTTCCCTTTCCCAAATTTATCCAATATATTTGAAGAACAACATCCCCTTATATTTAAAAGTATTTTTTTTATTTTTATTGATTTATTCACACCCACTGACCCCATTGTGAAACAATGCGTTTATTTACAAACAACCACTAATCTAGGAGGTTTTTTTGTTTAAATTTACCAAAATCTTGTGGAAATAGTTCGATCACCTAGTATATCTCCAACTACTAGTATCTATCCGAATCATGGAGGGAAAATGGGGTTTCACCTTAATCTCCATGGGAACCCAGAATCAGGTAAATTTTAAAGAGTATAAAAATATATGTTTCAAATTTAAAAACAAAAAAACTACATTCAATCGAAATCAATTTTTTTGATGGTTGTAACATGGTCAATCAAGATCGGATCAAAGTGAAACCAAATCTATTGGTACTAAAACAAAACCTTCAAATAATGTGTTTGGAAAATTACTTTTTCATTGGATCATAAAATTTAGTCAATTGCTCAGATACCAATTAATGTTATCAGGGAATAAATTGGACTCCAATGAGTCGGGGATTTAAAATTTTCATCATTGGAGTGTCATAAGTTTATCATCCCTTGTGATTTGAGCCCTCATAAGGGTTTGGGGATCCCACATTAATATATTAAATCAAAAAATTAAAATGAAAATTTACCTCATTTGAATTGGAATCACTTTCGACTATATTTCAACACCGGTGGTCATTGATCAAAGTATACAAGGATGAACATATCTATATCATCCACACATGATTCAAGAGTCCATGAAAACACTGATCACCAAATCTGTGTACTAGCATAGAGCTCGGATGAATCATTATACATAATGATGATCACTAGGATCCCATTCCTTTATCTGTGATGGGGTTTAGTGATCAAATTCTTGGATGAGACCTTTTTCTCTCTATTGGATGTAAAAGGAGGGATAAGACCTCAATTATAGGTGGAAGAATATTTTATGGAATGGGATCTTATCTACTACTTATTTAGTGGGAATTAAAACACCCAACTAGATTTCTTAGCCCCCATATATTAATGTCCCACTAAATATGCTATCTAAGATACATTATGAACACCTAATTTTGTCATAAAGTGATTTATATTTTTATCAGTTACTTAAAATATGTTAAATATATTACATGATAAAATTGAGTCATTAACCAAACTATTAATTTCCAAAAATATTAAATGAACCTCGACTATTAAAATAATATTCATTTGTATTTTGATAAATACCTTGTGAATAAATTTAACAATTAAATTCAAAAAAATTATTCTATACTCTAATAATAATGAAATTATTTTTTCATTTTAGATCATTTATTCGCATATATATCTTAGACCTTGTAGTGGTGACCACCATGTCCTATTCCTTCATTCATGAGAATAAGGAAGACTCTCGAATATGCTATTGTGTGTGAACCTCTAAGTCCTTATCTCTATAGTATTTAATACGATTCACAGACCATGAGCAGATTCTAGAAACCCATCAAGGCCCCTAAAGAGATAATGAATGGTCATATCAATGAAAAAAATTCTTACAAAAACACACTGTGAAATATAATCTATTTGACTTATGATATCCTATAAATAAGGATGCTCACTTCATGTCATCATCTTTTTTAATTTATTATTTGTTGATCTAAGTGGATGGGCATTCATTTATTATACCATGGACACAGATTTAATAAAGGTTATACCAACCTATTCAAATAAACATGAGATATCACTTCCTCAACTTGAAAGATACAAATTAAAATTTTATCATAAAACCAATTCTATACCACCGAAGAGGCACCCAAAACAAGATTGCTTGACATAACTTCAATGTCAATTATATTTCCTTACGTAAATGTATGTGATCAAATAGTAATCAATGATAAAGTTATATCATGATACCAGTACACATATTCGTACATATAAACTACCAATGTCACCTGAAACATGTGGTGTTCTTATTAGTGGTTCAGTCCTCGTGATCTCATATACTCGAGATAAATGAGTTAAAAAATCATGAGGAAAAGTCTCAATACTTATTAAACACCATAAAATGATAGTCATATACAATCTGTGTCCATTAAAAATGATGTATATAGATCGTAAGTATTTTTTTTAAGATCACTATCATAGTATCTCAAGGTTCTCGTTATAGCCTGTGAGATACTATAACCATTTGATATAAAAAATAATCTATGGACATTACCAGGTAAATAATGGATGAAAAAATATCAAAACTATTATGGTATGTGTACATCATGCATAAATAATTGTATAGATGATATGGTAATTAAAAAGCACTATTTAAGTTGGTCCTAAAGAACCCACTATTACCAAAATTTGTATGTTTTAAGGTGTCTAATCACACAATTAGATATTTTTAAATATAATAAATGACTAGAGTAGAAAATAAATACATGGCTTTATTAGAGGTGGTATTCCATATGTACACATGGGTGAATTATTCATTTTCCATAGATCTGTAAGAATATAGGAAATAGTTTATAATTTTAAAATATAAATAATTTCATAAATATAATATTAATCCTTTAAATATTTTTTTAATCCGTCTATGTAAGGTGGCGATGAAAAAAATTAAGCATCCCATTGTTGGGGGCGGTAGTCCAAATATACGCATGATGACATATTCATTTATTTTAACAGTTTTAGAAGAATTTATAAACGAGATATTCCATAGTTATGATATAATTTAATCATATTTATTATAATAATGTTATCACGATTTAAAAAATATATTTGTTTTGAGGGGGTAAGAGAAGAAAATAATTAAGAAATATTTAATGGATTAATAATATGAGAGGTGAAATGGGTTGATGTGAGACCCTTTTATATGTGAATGGGATATATTTTTTTGGTAGACATAACTTTAATATAAAGAGAGAACATGTTTCACTTGGAAATTAGAGCCCTATTGGGCAATAATGGATTGGGGGATGAGTTATAGTTGAGGATCCCATGAACATTCATTTTCACACTAGCTTTAAATATGTTTTAGTATGTTTCTTATATTTTTCACTTTTACCATGTTTGGTTTTTACCATGGTAAGTAATATTTACCAAAGTAATTTAATTTTCATTCCTAAAAAATTGTTATTATTCTATATTTTATACCTAATGATTTCAAATATGATATATTTTTTTAAATAAAATTAAAAAGGGAGATTGAAATTAATTTTAATACTAGAATATATAACATCTAAGAACCATTTTCTATATGGAGTAAATTTTTATGATTTAAAATTATGATTAAGATAATATTATCAATGTTTTTAATTTATATGAAATTTATTGGTTTATTTTTCACCAAATAATTGTAAATTTTTGTTTGAAAAAATTTAAAAATAGAATTACTCTTTATGGATATTTAGTTAAAATAAACTGACCAAAATAGTTTTTATTAGAGTAAAATATTACCCATGTTTACAAAATTCTGAACCCAAGTTTTATAAATTCAAAAATATATTTTTGAATGAATAATTTTATTCCTTAAAAAAATTAATTTTCATGAAACATGTTTAATAAATGTGTTATGTCATTCATAGATCATGGTAATGTGAAAAACAACATGGTATCAATATAAGATTCATTTTTCATTATTTATTAAAAATTCATCATTTTAAGAAAAAAATAAAAAATAAATTCTTATGTGATTTCTACATGATGAATTGAAGTATAATTTTTATTTTATAAATATAAAAATTCTTAAATTTATTTTTTTTAAATGAGAATACAAAATGTAAAGAAAACCCAATTTCTTGAAAAATGGCATTTCTAACTGCCCATAATATTATTTAATATCAATTTCAAATTTAAATAATGTTAATATTTTATTTTAAAAGTGGATAAATTAATTTATTAGGAAAAAATATACACTACATAAATAAATATTTAATTTACAATGAAAAATCATATTAATTGTTTATCCTTGAAGTGTAAGAAATATTAGTTGAGTAATAAAATTTTATTTACTATATATTTTATTATTCTTATACTATTCTCAATAATATTGATATAGTATGTTGTGAATGATTTTATTTCAATGTTACGAGTGAAATAAGATATTGTTTTTTCAAAAATCACGTGGTGTCACGTGAGGTCCTCTATGCAACACAATTGTTGACTAAAAAGAAAATAAACCCTTCAACAAATCATCAACAATCAACAACCATAGAGGTCCTCCCCATGAAAAAAAGAAAATATATTTTTTCGTCATTTCTAATGAATATATTATTAAGATCCTCCCTATGACAAATAATTTACTAGAATATAGGTCCACCACACAATAGAAAATCAAGAATCAACCATGGAGGTGTTTCCCATGGGGCTCATTGTGAAGGCCCTCCTCATAATGATGAATCTTCTCAGAATGAAGGTACTTCTCAAGAAAAAGTTACTCTAAATTTTCAATCATATTAAGAGGAACTTGGGAAACTAAGGGTAACTATATCAGGCAGTTCATCACTAATTAGAAGCATTTAATCCCCATCAATGAACAATTTTTGGTAACTGTCATTGCCTATGACTCCCCCAAAATATTCACCCATGGGTTTAATTGAGGTAAAATAGAATATTCATACTCCTCTTGATAATAAAATGGAGAAATTACATTTTTGGTAAGATGTTTTAGAATAACCACTAATTAAAGATAAAGAAGACTCCATTTTCACTTGGAATGCATTATCTAAATAAAAAATACCAATAATATTATAAACATTGATAACTCCTCAATATGTTATTCCAATGTTATTAATGGTGGGATTCATACCTTACCAACATTAAAACATAAAAAAAACTCTATTTCATATCAAGTCGAAATACCTACACTACGATGAGTACGTAAACCATCTCAAAATGATAGATGATATTTTACACTATATTGACCAGGCTACCCTCTCAATATCTTGAAATCCCAAAAAGTGATGTCGGGGTTAGGATATCATCAAGAAAACATTAGTAGTTTAATGGAAATCCTCCAAAGATTCATCAATGATCCACCTAACATGCATATTAGACATTGGGGAATATATTGAGCTTTGCATTTAACTCTATACACTATAAAATAAGGATCATCTAGGAAACCATCTTGTAATATTATCACTTTAGGATAGTTATTAGGCTCTATATTATAATATTCTAGTTAGTTTATACAATAAGGACCCTCCATTTAAAATGAATACATACTTAATTGGAGTGACCCATTAACATGATACTATATTAGGCTTCTAGGAAGGTAAAATAGGACTCCCATTTGAGGAAGAAAAACTCCATATTCACATATAAACCTTTGAAGAAAATAATCTATCACCTATTAAATATTTTTCACCAAACTCATAGAAGGATAAAACATTTAATGTCCATGAATACCATAAAAAGAGCCCCAACCCATAGGGTTGGGGCGTTTTTACCTCTATTGTTTCCCATGTAATCATTAAATCCATAGAAAAGCATGGTTGTGATGGTAGTAATGAAATTTATACCCCAACACAAAGGTCATGTAGAATTTTCAGCTCACCAATTTATAAGGATATCAATATTTTTTAGACTAGGAGAAACTTCCCAAAAAGAACCCTTGTTATTTTCTATATTGATGTTCTCCGATTCATCTATTTTATCAAGATGGAGTTCAGTTAAACCCATTATGGAATATTCAATAATAACAACCACAAACCATTTTTGAGGGACAATCAGGGTGAGAGGGAGAAACCACATATGGGATACACATAAAAACAGTATATCAAGAAAATATAAGTCAAGTGAGATTATGATCAGTCCCTTAAAAATTATTCAAAAGAAGATAAACCCAAATACTATAATAACATAGATGATGTTTTGATTCCCATAAAAAAATTCATATCCCAGATAATTATTGAAAAAAATATAATATAAAATGAGAAACATGTTTCTAAAATAGTATAATGCATTGGTGAATCATCATTTTGGAATCTGTTATACACTAAAATGTGTGTAGAGGGTGTACATACTCTAAATTAGAGAAACTCACATGATTTAGTAGATTATCCAAAATTACATCTACCCCTACTCAGTGAGAATTATAAAAAGATAATGTGAAAGTTGTAGATACATCTATATCCCACCCCCACTAAAGATGGTGAGATTCATTTTACTATGGAAAATATTACCCAACATGATGTTTAGTTGAAGAATTTAAAGTGTATGAATGATGAATTGATCTAAGATAATATACCAATTGATTACCACACCAAGGATGTATCCAACATCTCTTCTATGGTGAGTCATACTCCACAAGAAATAAATACTCAACTAGTAAGAGAATATTCGAGTTATCTAACCAACCAGATCCAAATCAAATCAGCCTAGATAACCATAAAGACCATGTATTATCAGGAATTACCTGAAATAGAGAAAATACTACCACTATTTAAAGTAATTTACCCCAAAACCAACTAAAGATGGTTATCAATAGTAAGAAAAAAGACCTTATCACGATCCTACCATTACTATATCTTCAGTATCGACCCAGGTAATAATTCTAGATGAACTCTGTAACTCTCTTGAGATAATTTATACTCATATAGAAGCCATGAAGGAGATATTTTCACTAGTGTAGTTATAGAGGATATGATATCCTCTGTGGATGGACATAAATCTTCCTCCACCCAACTTTAATAGTCCCACATTCCAAATATTAAATGGTGTGGGAGATCTGGAGTATCATTTAATGCATTATGAATCATGATGCATCCCAACAATGAGAACACCAAAGAAGCATGATTTAAAAAATACAGGTTATTCATGAAAATTATGGAAGGACTAGAATTTGTATGGTATAAAAATATACTATTCAGGTGTATCTCTAATTGGGAAGATCTATAATATTAGTTCATTCACAAATTCCTCTTCATGTTGAGAACTAATATTATTCCTAACATATCAAATTGAAATCAATGTGAAAATGATCGGGTTTCAAGCAGCATCATGTGCAAAGGCTTAACTATTCCATTAATATAAAAAAAATGTAAGAGAATCCATTACATATTTTTATAGAGAATATTTGATTTGAGATACAAACATTTGTCATCCATCTAAAATATTTCAAAATATCATAAGAGTTTTTAGATGTAGTGTGGTTACTAGAATGGTTGCATGGTTCTCTAAATCGAATTTCCAGAAGACATCATTGATATAGGGAAAGAAATATAATAATAAGGAAACTACAACCATCACCATAAAAATAGAACTAGTGTTATTTCCAACCCCTGATCACACTCATTATAATAAATAAGCTCCTCCAGAACTATTATAACAATAATAAAAACACCCTTCTTTGGATGAAAATAAAGAACACAATTTCTAATGATTTAAAAAAAGAAATTACAAGGTCTATTTTTTTAAAAGGACTCAATCCCAAGGTTTCTTAATAATTACATGGATAAAATTTTGTTTGAATTCCCAAAGATAAAGTAGAAAAATGTAGGGAATCTGATTGGCTATCTTGATTACATCTCTTTCCATCAGATATTGAGGCACAATATCTAAGAGTGTTTCATATTGAGGGACTTGCTTTATAAAATGATTGGAATAAAGAATATAACATTAGTTAAACCCTTGTATAAGGATACCTATTCCTCTTAGACTCTTCCAAAAGTATAAAAAGATTGGTAAGAAGTACCAAACAAGAATACGATTAAATTGGATGACTGAATGACTAGGAAACTATTCATTTAGGCATATGTAGTAATCAGGGTATGACTGAATCAACTAATCAAGACCCAAAATCCCTTTTTTAGATCCAGAAACAACATCATCTATTTTGAAATCATAGAAAATTGATGCAATGATCACCTACAGATTATAGTATAGGAAAATGAACTTTTATTGGTACCCAATCTGGACAAGAATCTGTTGTATTTCCTACCCCCATCATAGGGAGGACAGTAACCACCCCAACAAATGAAAGTTTCATATTATAAAGAGTTGTGATATGACATGGTTCATGTTATCATCTTATATAACCTTTATCTATTGAGGAAAAATCATATTAAATTCAGTTCCCCATCAATAATTAGGGATATGGTCATAGTGGTAAGGGAAGATGATGTAATGGTGGACCCCAATAGTCAACCGTGGTTTCAATTAAAGAAATACTTCTAGTTAAGACTCAAACACTTTTTTTCTGATGATATAATTAGGAATACTAGTTTGATATTGAATGTGACAACCCAGACATTTATAAATTATATTCCATTCTGAATGAATAAATGAATTATTATATAATTTAGTTATATAAAACACATGCACTACCATTGTTATTTTGGGCCGTTATAAATATATCATATTGGACTTAAAATATAATTATGTATCATAAAAATTTATAATATAATAATTTAATAGTGACTGTTAATTTTAAAATATATTACAGGTTTTGTTAAATTCCAATTGATACTGATATAAAAAGAAGTTACCGTGACTAGTATGTTTATACCTTATGAATCCCATTTATCGAAGTTTCTGAGGGATATGTCATCACTAGGATTTTCTGTTGGGATGTTTCAATTAAAACAAACATTTTGACAAATTAAATAATTTTAAATAAAATATATTTTTATGAAATATTCTTATTGAAAATTATTTATTTAAACATAAATTATAATATATTTTAAAAATTCGAATGTAGTTATTATAAGGGTCATAATGTTATTCATGTCATAGAAAACTAATAATTTATAGTAAATAATTATTTTTATTTAAAAGTTTAAATTCTTGTTTTTAGAAAATTTTATTTTTAAAATAAATATTATTTTATAAATTCATACATCAAAATTATCCGGTGGTCAATTTTTCAGAATGTAGTGGGATAATTGAATTTTTTCGTAAAAATTAAATATTAAATTTATTATGAAATCATAATATCGCAAAGGCTATTCACTAAATAATATAAATGTAATCCATGAAAAAATAGATTTTCCCTTTAAAATAATGTGTTTTTAATGTTATTTTATTAAATTTAAAAAGCTATAATAAATCCTCTAAAACATTTATAGTTTTGAAAATAATTCTTTATAAACATGACTCACTTAAACATCATGAATTGTATTATTTTAATAATCTTGGTTATTTTATAAATAAAAATTATAAAAACACTCCTATTTGGTAGAAGATTTTGGAAATACCATCATAATGTTTTTGGTTTTGATTATTTTATCACTTAGAGTCCAAAACCTGGGTTTAGAAATTAGTAAATAATTACCATATCTTTTTCTATGAATATCCACCCAACCTCTAATTTATCTTCACTAAAAACACATTAAGCATGAATTTTATCTTCTTATCCCTCTCCAAATCCCTCCCAAGGTGTTCCCAATCTCTTATGAAGCTCCCCCCAATATTTTATATGTGACCACTAAAGAAATTGATTCTCTCCCTCCTCATCTTTACTCAAGTACTTTATTTGTATTATGTATTTTTATTTCCAATTTTTCATATTTTCATAACTTTTTACACATCCCATTAAGTTCCTATAATTCAAAATAAAAAATATTCAGCCCTTAACTCTTATTAGTCCCGTCTGTGATCATTTATGTACACCTGATATTCTATAGAAGTTATTGCATGATTTTATATGTGGATTTTTTTTGTTATGAATACTGATCCCCATTTCCACTGATGGATATTAATATATTATTACTAATAATTAATTAAGCATGAAAATATATATATATAACTCAAAATCCTTAATCATGGGATTAAATTTAATAAAATATATTCTTATATTTCATGATCTATGTGGCTCACAAATTCTTGTACATGTTATGAATATGACCAGTGTGTCAAGAATTCTTTATCCTTCTTATAAACCAGGTATTGTTTTTATATCATTATATACCATTTTTGGTTCATGTTTATTTATCAAAATAACACTATAATATTATTTCACATCAGTTATCTTTGAATTATGCTTATGATGTCTTGCTATATGCTTTTTCTATATTCATATGATTCCATAATATTATAATATTATATCATTATTTTATGTTTAGTATTATGATTCACACATTTATATGTCACCATGTTATTCCTCATTACTCAAATATATTAGTTTACTACATTATATTATTTTATAATTACCTTACTGGGATTTATAACTCACCTATTTCTTATGTACATCCCAATGTTATCTCGTACATTATTAGAAGACAAATAGAATATAAGTGTATTTAATAGATTATTTTAAATAATTTCATTATATTATTATTTTAAGTTATTATTATTTGTATCTTATTACCCAATTAAACTATTCCTATCAATCTTTTGGGATTGTGTTATGTGTACCTCGATGTAATAAATCATGAAATAAAGTGTATAAAGGATATGAGTTACCATGGGTGGTATCATAGAAAATGTTTTTTATTTTTGGAGAGTAGGGTTAGAAAAATTTAGTGAATTCCAAGATTTAAGGATAAACATAGGATAACATCCAAATTTTTTGGTAAAGTATATAGTGACTTGTTTATAAGAAAAAATCCTTGTCTGGATGCTATAAGTGGATGTGATACTGGCATAGTTATACCTAGGGATAATAACCCAAAATAGTTAAATTGGTTATTAACTCAATTTTTAACTGGTGCACAATATAGAGGAATTGATTAAGACATAGATTAAAACATATGAGGTATATGCATTGGTAAGTTCACAAGATCTTTATGAACCACAATTAAGGGAACAGAAATGAATATGAAATTTTATGTCAGGAAATAGAATATGGATAACTAATATTGAAACCTATAAATTAATAGGTTAATGAATATATATCATTTTTGAGTTATCCATTATATTTTTATGGTTTACATTTTTATTTTTTAATAGTTTGAAAAATCTCATCCCTAATTTTACATTATTTTTTTAATGGTTGTAAATAGTAGGAACAAGTCACCAATAAGTGTAATGGGTAATGTGATGATTTCCAAATGAGATTACCAACCTAATGGGATCAGGACTCTAGAACTTATTGATAATACTTACTCAATTTACTCATTTTTTAATAAAAAATTAAACTAGGGGGAAACCCACACCTCCCAAGGAAAGTGAAAGTTATAATTTAGACCATTATATGAAATAGGCCTCTGAATTTCAGTAGATATTTTGATCCCATGATTATAGAACAATGAATCCATTTCATTGATTATATCTTATCCCTCACTAAATAATCCAAGAAAGATAAGTTAATGGTAATTTTTTTTAATACAGTTATCAGATGATCAATAATGGACTCCGATAAAGAATACAAAGCCTGAGGAACAAATCAAAGTGATTAAGTGGATAGAATTATGAAAAAGCATATTAAAAAAATAATTTCCTCTAACTCTCTAAAAAAATTGAGAGGGAGTCCCTTAACCTCAAGAAAAATGGAAAAAAATATATCATGATGTACAAGTAAAACATCACAAGACATACATGATATTCCACTAGCTTTTTCATTAACCTGAAAGTAATGTTGACAGGTTATTTAGTGGGTAATGATGAATCTACAAAAAATATTTGGTGATGAGAGACTTCGATATCTATAAGTAAATTTAAATATTTTCCCTCAAAGTAGAAATGTATATTGGTGAATATCAATGGTCCCATAGGTCAGTATAAATGAAGTAGAGAATAGTGTTTAATTCTGATTGATTGATGGTGAAATATCATACTAGTATGAAATTAAAACATCCCATATGTTTAAAGTATAGGAAGAATAATCTCCAAAATCACTCTAAGGTGATATGGAAATGATTTAGGCATGGGAAGGAGGGGAACCTATATAAAAAATGTCGATGGGGGAAACCCACCAATGTGATGGAAGAAAAAAATCCTCCTATAATCCTTATCCTATAGTCTAATGTTTCACATACACAGAAAAATAACTCTATAGAAACCACTTCAATAAGATAAGGGTTGTTGAAGATAACAAAAAATAATAAACTCTAGGACATAGAGAGCAAGAGAAAGAAAATGACATCAAAACCACTATGATGGAACCTAATAATGATGTGGTGACCGATGTGTTAGTTATTCATTCAATGATAGTGAATATATTATTTGATTATGGTTTTATTCACTCTTTCATATCACACAATTTACGTAGAATTATTCAAACACAACATAAAAACCTAATTGTTGAGCTATTAGTAAAAATGTAAAATTGGGTAATTATTAAATTCCATGTATATAACCTCTCCCTATCAATATTTGTAGGATGAATTTCCTAGAGAACCTTGGAATACTCAATTTTTTGGAATTCAATGATATTTTTTCTATTTATTTGATTTAATTTTATAGTGATAACATAAAATTTCATGATAATTAAATCACCCTACATATCATGAATTTCCCATCAATTCTATAAAATTGGGAGGAGGAGGAAGAATCTCCTTTGGAATCATCATCTCAATCATGGATATTATTTCCTTATAAGAAAGTGTATCAAGATAAAATGATTGAGACTATGGAAAATATCATCCTTGATGACATTCCTATTGTAATGGTATGTACTGATGCGTTATTATGAGGAATTGCATAGTCTTCCTTCTAACCAAAAGTTTGAGATCTCAATTGAACCTATACTCAACACTTTTCTAATATCAAAGAATCCATATAGAATGACCACTATTGATCTTGAAGATATGAATAACCAACTAAAAGGAAATCTAGATAAATGGTTTATAGTACCAAGTGCTTTACCATGGGGTGCATCATTCCTTTTCATCATCAAGAAGGATGGGTTAATGTGAGTCTACATCAATTATTACGAGACCATAAAGAACATGATAATTAACAAGAATCCTCTTCCATGAATTGATAACTTGTTCAATTAGTTATATCGATCGTAGTACTTCCCTAAGGTGGATCTTTGGTTACCAAAATATTAAGTAAAGGTGAAAAATGAAGATATCCCCAAGACTTTTATTCATATAAGGTATGAGCACTGTGAGTTCGAAGTTATTCCATTTGTACTCACTAATTGTCTAGCTATCTTCATGGACTTAATGAATAAACACTTAAGTTTACCTTCAAAAAATTTATGGTAGTCTTTATAAATGAAAATATTGATTACTATTAAAGTAATGGGGATCATGAGGAGAATTTGGATGATATGATGAAGGCCTTGTGAAAGGAAAATTTATATTCAAATTATAGTAAATGTGAGTTTTTGGATGGTGTAAGTAACATTCTCAGGGCATGTTATCACTATTAATTGGATATCTTTAGATCATTTGAAAATAGATGTGGCTGGAGGATGTCCCAATTTAACATATATGATAGATATATGTAGTTTCCTTTGATTATTTGGGTATTTTAATAAATTTTTGAGAATATTATATTGATTTATAGGACCACTAAATAAAATAACATATAGGGTAGTGATGTTTTTGTAAACAAATGAATGTGGAAAGAGATTTAAATAGTTAAAGAAAAGGCAAATAACTACTCCTATTCTCACATTATACACCAGTGGGGAAGGATTTTTGATCTATAAAAATGCTTCCAAACAAGGATTGGGTTTTGTAATAATGAAAAATGTCAAATTGATATCCTATCCCTCCCATTATCTATAGATCCACAAGTATAACCACCTAATCCATGATCTGGAATTATCTATAGTGTTCTTTATATTGAAGATTTGGTGATATTATCTCTATGAGAAAAAGTATGATATATATATGGAACTTTAAATCTTCAAGTATATATTCACTTAAAAATAGTTCAATATACACAAAAAGGTGGTTATATATGATCGGGATTCTGAATGATCAATACATTACCATCTTGAGAAGGAAAAAATGTTATAGATGCTTCAAGTAGAGAGAATCCCATAACCCTCTCTATGATGAGTTTAAAATGGGACTGATTTTCTTGGACATGTAAAGGATGTACATGGTAATAGACAAAGGATCTTTATCCTAACTTTCATAAATAACCACTAAATCATCCATACATGATAGGATCCAGGTGGCCCAAAAAAGATGACGAGGAGTTACATATAAAGGTATTGAATATTCTAGAGTTCAACTTTTCTAAAGATTGACTAATAAGGTATATAACACCAATATATGTCCCATAAAAGCATAAATAAATAGGGAACATCTATATGATTCACATAGTTAATACTTCTCTATTTATATAGGAATCACTATGACATATAGAATTTTGAAGCAAAACTTTTGGTCAGATAACATAAAGGTAGAGATTATAGAATTTGTATCTTCATGATTGGTATTCCAAAAAAGTCACGTTTGAGTGATAAAAGTATAAGGGTATGATGAAAAAAAATCCCACATAAGTATGAAAATGGGAAAACAATACTAGGGATTTCATCATTGAACTCCCTATGAATTCTAATGTTAGTAACTCCCATTAGAAAGTTTTTTATCACCTTACTAAGTTTTAAAATTTTATTTCTATCAATGAAGATATAACTCTTGACCAACTCACTATGATATAAATAAGATAAGTTTTAATATTAAATGTGGAAACACTATCCATTATATCTGATCAAGATTCAAGGTTTACCACTAGATTTTATAGAAGCCTTATATAAGAAAAAGATACATATCTGAGTTTTAGAACTTATTTTCACCTTAAAATTGATGGTAAGTCTAAGATAACCATTAAAACTCTAAATGATATGTTGATATTATGTTAAATATATTTCCCATGATATTGGGATTAAAACATTAATTTCATGTGGTTATCATATTACAACAGATTCCTTTCTAGCATTCAAATGAATCCTTATGAGGCTATATATTGGAAGAGGTGTTAGACCCCGACATGTTGGGATTAATCTAGAGAGTGGATTTTGATGAGATCTGATATTATCCATGATATGACAAATACATTTCACATCATTTGTCATTACATAAAATATGTGCAAATTTGATAGACTATCTATGAGAAAAATCATCAATGAGACATGGAGTTTGAGGTCAAAGATAAGCTATTCCTTAAAATATAACCTTGTAAAAAATCAATGAGGTTTGGGAATATTGTAAAGAATAGTCCAATGTATATTATAACCTTTGATATCATTGACCACATTAGATATGTGCCCTATTGACGAGTACTCACACTTAACTTATCTAACATAAAAGTTTTTTCCATTCATCCCTATAGAGGAAGTATATACTGGACCCCTCACAGGTACTAAATCCTGTGGTGGTACCCTTATAAAATTATCATTCATATAACGAGAATACAATGATGATCTTAGATCATAGAGACAATGTTTTAAAAAATAAAACAACTCACATGTTCAATGTACTACGATGGAATGAAATGTTTGAGGAGGTGATATGGGAACCACAAGTGGTGATGAAAAAAAGTACCCTCATCTATTTTAGCATATGAATTGGAATTTTGGATGTAAAATTTCTAAAATGGGGAAGAAACTAACAATCACAAAATTTTAAAATTAAATTACCTTTTGGCTGAATAAATTCCTAATTATATAATTCAGTAATAGAAAACACAAAAACTACATTGGTTATTTTGGACCATTATAAATATAGCTTTTCAGACTCTAAAGACCATTAAGAATCATAACCATTGATAATATATCAACTATTCAGGGACTTCTAAGATTATTATATATTAAGAGTTATGATAAAGTCTAATTGAAAGAGGCATAAGAAGTGATGTCCTCGACCAGTAATATTATACCCTATAAATCCCATTTATCATAGCTTATGAGAGAAAAGGAATTAATGGTATTTACCATTGACCAAGGCCAATCCAAGATTCAAAAGCTGAAATTATTCAATCAAAATTATCCATTGGTGAGTTTTTCATAAATTTCTAAGACTGTCAAATTTTTGGATAAAAAATAAAGTGTATAAATATAAAAAATATTTATTATGACATCATAATAGCCCAAATGGGAAATAGTAAACACTAAAAAGAGAATATTTGACCCTAAATATATCTCCATTTTATAATAATGTGTTTTTGAATTTATTTTATTATTTTTATCAACCAATAATCATTCCTCCAAAAACCTACATTATGTTTTAATGTTTTTAAAATAGTAATTTATAAAGATATCTTAATTCCACATAATGAATGGTATTTTTGTAAGGAGTTACATTATTATCCAAATGAAATATATAAACCCACTCATAATTGCTAGATACCATGGAGAAAACCATGCTTAGGTTTGTGGTTTTGATTATTTTATCACATAGAGTCCAAAACCAAAGTTTAGAAATTAAAATAACAATTCCCCCCATCTTTCTATAAATACCCACCCAAACTCCCATTAATTTTTAATAAAAAAAATTAGGATGAAGTTAATATACCTATTCCTATGTTAATCCATCCTTATGTATTCCCATGTTGTTAATAATCCCCCTATATTCTTTTAGAATCATCCTCCCAATTATGGGATTCTCTTACGCATTCTATTTGCTCAAGTATTTTATTTACATTAATCCTCTTGAAAAAATTTGTTATGTTGGCATATTTTTTTACATATTCCTTTACTGTCCTTATGATTCCCAAGTAATTAGAGACCACATTTCACTCTCATTAAGATCTTCCATGATCCTTTATGTACACTCGTTATGCTGCAAAAATTACTCCCTGTATTTTCATATTAAACATTTTTGTTGTGAATAACCATACCCATTTTGAATCAACAGTATTCACCTATTTGTACCTATCCATAATTAATAAAACACTTCCATGTATGTTACACACTAATTGTGATGTTAAACATGATAAAATATCTTCTTATGATATTTTTTATTTGTGGCATACAAATAAATGTACATGTTATGGATATGAAAGGTGGCCCCAAAATTATATAGTCCCCCAATGTATTGGGTAATGTATTTATCACATGATATATAATATATGGTGAATGGGAGGATATCCTAATAAAAATATGATATTATTTATTGGTTTTTAGTCTTAACTTATTATTTTGATGAAATCATTTATATTATTTCCACATTCCTATGATGTCATGATATTATCATCTTATATCATGCTTCAATGTTCATGATTATGATTATCATATTTTTATTTTTCAATGTTATTCCCCTTGACTCAAATTCAATACATTAATTCATTATGTGATTTGATTATTCCCTTTCTATTCTATATAGTTCACCCCTTTATAATGTATGTACCCTGATTATCTCATGAAGTATTATAAGATCAATGTAATACAAGGGAATATTATGAAGAATTTTAAATAATGTTGATGTTTCTATGTTTCAAGTTATTATAATATGAATCTAATTACATAAATATACATAGAATATAAATATTTTAGGATTATTTATGTATTCCATTATCTAATAAATCATGATATAATGTCTATAAAATATATTCTTTTCCATAATGAATCTGATTGGGATAGATTTTATTTGATCATAATGATATATTGATCTACATAAAATCAGTCAGTTTTTCAACACCGAATTATGTGAATAACATCTCCGCATAGACTTTATATAGTAAAAACACCCAAAACTTATTATCAGGGGAATAAATATCTATCACAATGATATTAGAATCCCAATCCTCATGATGGGGAGTGGACGTAGTGTGGAAAACAATGACCGTAGTCTAAAAGTATGACATTTTGAAGCCTGTCTCTATTTTATTGAACATACTCTCAAACATGGATTCCCATAGAATTTCAGAAGAACTCAAGGAATCCCTTATTAAGGATCTCTCATGTCTTCAAGAGTTAAAAATTTAATTCATTTCTGGTGAGATATACAATAGAGATACAAGTTTAACTAATTTTCATATGGTCATTTCTTTTATAAATAAGACTGATAAACTACTATTTAGGGACACATTAATGCTTTTTATATATCAATAATAATTAATGATATTGATTTTCATTGATCCCTAGTTTATAATGGTTCTAGAATCAATATAATCTTGACGTGGACCCTTCAACATCTAGGCTATAGTGAAGCTTACTTTTCACTATCCAACATAATAGTTTAGGTGCATGAAATGAGTGAGAAGAGATCACATAGAAGAATTAATATGAGAAACCTATATAAAGATCTAATATTTGATTTATTATTCATGGTGGTATTCCAATACATTACTTTAAACATCCTAGTGGGATGGACTTGGATACATATGCACACAATAATTCCCATTTCATATCACTATTGCCTAAAACACTCTATTTATGGGATGTTTGGGGACTTTATGGGGATCTCACCCATTTAATTACTTTGTATCTCAATATTTATACATTATTTAGTAAAAATGTAGTGAAATTTACCGTTACTAAATTAATTTACATAGATCACTACCCATAATGACCTAAAATTCACCCATATTAATCTATAGAGTGAACTCCATGAAGATTTTTTCTTTCCCATCAATGAAATTGTCTTGAAAATTTTGAATCCAAGGATTCATTATGTTATTATGGACAATGAAACAAATTTACTGGTCACTTTCTTCTCCTAATATGGTCAATCTAACATATTTTTTAAACAATTACCATCACTAGAGGAGATAATCCCCATATACCCAATATGATTCAATATCTCCCATGATCATCTGTATCATAATTTAGATTTGGTATATATTATGTAAATAGAGTCAATGATATTTGATATAATGGTTACCAAACATAAACTTGTGGCTTGGATATTGATGTTTACATATATATGGTTTCAACTGCATAGAAAGAATCCTTCCATTCCATATAAGGATATAATACCAATGAAAATAATGATTCCCTTATATCATCTCATAGATATCATGGTGCAATTCAGTATTCTACTCTAGAAAATGGAGAAGATAAAGTGGAAGAAACCAATGATGCTTCTCTAGTGTTTGAGGGAGGATTCTTAACCAAAGTTGATGAACTAATATAGATGGATTTTGGTATTGAACATAATTTTATTTCTATATTTATCATTGAATCCATGACTCATAAATAATACGATAGAGAGATATAATTTCTTAAATAACACCAAGATGTATTTTCATGGAATCAAACGGAAATTTCTAGGCTGGATCCTTAGGTGGCTACTCATAACATAGGTTTTGTAAACAATCCCCACAGATATAAATAGATTAAAAGAAGTATCCATATGACCAATGTTTCCAAATTCTATATTGAGGTCAATAAATTGATCATATTTAATACCATAAAAGAGGTTCAATACGTAAAATGGATAGAAAATATAATGCTTGAGAATAAAAAGAATGAAAAATTTAGATATTGTGTTGATTTAAATGATTTAAACCATCATTGTCAAAAATATAATTTCCAAGTTCCTATCATGGAACAACTGTTCTATTTGATAACTATATTTTAATGACTCTCATTTATTTAAGGTTATTTTGGTTATAAACATATTTAAATAAATCTTGACGATTATGAGGCTACTATATTTAGGGAACCATAAGGGTTATGTAGCTGGTACAATATTTCCTTTAGATTATATAATGTTGGTGCTACTTACGTACCTATTATGCATTGTATTTTCAATTCATTTATAAGAAAAAATTGTATTATTTTATTTAGATTATATTGTGGTAATATATAAATAATTTTGTGATCATATTACTAATCATGAGGTTGTTTTCGTCAAATTGTGTCAATATGGATTGAAGATAAAACCACTCAATTTTTTTTTTGAAATAACATCGAGAATATTACTAGGCTTTATTGTACACCATCATGACATTGAGTTCACCCTAGAAAACTACAAGTCGGTACTTGATATGTCACCCTTATAAATGTTAACGAATTGGGAGGAATCTATTGGTTTCTCACTTATATCAAATGATTTGAATCTAACCCATCATATAAGTGTTTTCCTTTTATATTTTAGATGGAGAAAGGTGACACCTATTATTGCAATGAGGATTTCCAAATAGACGTTGATGGTCTCAAATATTACCTTTTATAATCACTGGTCTTGATGTCTCTCATAGAAGGAAATACCCCCACCCCTTATATGGTAACACTATAATGATCACTTGGTGCCTTCCTTTCTCAAAAAATAAAACCAACATGTATATCCATCTCTATTATCTCATAAAGATAATATTGGATGATGTGACCGAATTTTTTAATATTAAGATGAAATTCCTTGAAAGGTGTTTTGAAGTACAGAAACTGATACATTCTTTGAAGCACCAAGAGACATACCTGGTATCTTATGTCAATTTACTCAAATATATCCTTAGTCTTTTGATATTAACTGGTAATCGAGGGTTACGGAAAATTATTCTATAATAATTTCAATTCTAATTCATATCTCAACATGTGTTCAAGGGGAAGGATTTAATAGATTTCCTCACGGAACACCCTATCCCTAAAAGACACTATTGGACATTGATATGGCTAATGAGAATGTGTTCTATATTCATGAAACATTAATAACATATAAAATTTATATTAGTGATTCTTGTTGAATTCTAATAAGAAAAAGGACGGAATCCCAAAATCTCAATTGGGTTGGCTTTTGGATTGTGTTTTTTTCATGATAAAGTTTTCTACCCTATTCATTCCTAATGATAGAGGGATATACTAATAATTAGGTATAATAGAATTCCATTATTAAAATCTTGGAATTGGCATTGCAAATTCTACTCACCAAATAAAGATTTAGGGTTGGTTCTGATTTGGTTATCAAGAAAATAAATGGTGATTATACTATCAAGAGTGAATAATTGTGTCCCTTATTTGATTATATATGAGGACTAATGGTTAAATTTCCATTGGATATAAAACTATTTCACATGTCATGTTTACATAATCCCCAAGTGGAATCATATTCTAATACATCTATATCATCATGTCACACATCATAGTAAGGTATCTTTATTTATCAATAATTATAAGGAAAATATCAATGAAATTGACACCATCTCAAACCAAAGTGAGTCATTTTCTTCACCAATTATTTTCCCAATGAGATGAATGTCCCCCATAGTAGAATTCATTTAAAATGGGAATCTATTATAGGATCGAGAAAAAAAAGAAATGATATATTGATGGTTAGTAAATTTTAATCTTTATGATATCATGAATTCCCAAAAAGTCTTCTAAAAACAAGGATTTGATAGTGTATGCCTTAGGATAATTGATGGGGGGATACTATAACCATTATGAATAAATTTTATGCTAGTTACTATAACACCCACCATTCATGAATCATTCTTTACCTCCAAATCAAGATACTTTAATACTTTCGGCAATCGATGGTTTATGAATTTATAGAATTTAAAAAGAAATTAAATAGCTCTTGGATACAGTCAAATTTCAGTAATAAAATCAATGATTTGTTTCAAACAAAAAAATATTCTTAGCCATTTTTAATATGGGGAAGGATTTTATGTGTTCATACCCTCTATCCACATCCAGACATTTCATAATAATTCTCAATTCCATCGATATTTTCTCAAAAAATGGGCTTAAATTTTTCCCATAAAGGAATTAAAAATAAATTTTATCATTAATTACACATAGTTCAATATAATTACTTAATTTACAGTTCCTCACATAATATTGGTGAAAAATAACACTAATTTTTATTCTTTTGAATTAAAGAGACTCTATAAAGAGTATAATATGTAGTCTAATCATTCATCTCAATAGCATATAGTGGAAAATAGATATATAGAGTCTTTAAAAAAAACTTGACAAAATATAATTTAGAATATGTTAGAAAAATAAAAGAATTCATATTTAGGTAAGCACTTACATGTACTATGGTTTTATGAAACCATGTCCTATACCACCACACATGAAACCCTATAGTCATTTTTGTATGGGACTGAGACATTACTTCCCTTTGAAGTTTAATTTACCTCACTGTGCATTACCATTTGTTACCAATTTTCTAAAGATGAGTTGTCTTAAATATGACTTGATGAATTTGAGTAAATCACACAACCATGATATTTATAAAAATCCTATCGCATGGTTTTTCAATTTTAATTTCTACATTCACTAGTTTGTATATATAGAACTAGTATTGTCTCTGATAACCGATATAATACACGGAAATAAACCTTTAATATTGTGACCTGAGCTTCTCATACATGGATATTACATCTTTTTAGATGAATATTCATTACATTGAACAAATAATTGCCTAAGGACCATAATAGTTTAGTTCTATTGGAAACATGGAAATCAATCTTAAAATTTGTTTAATTACCTTCAATGTTTCCCACAAAGATATCCCCATTCATTATTCTTCATAGACATAACATACATAAAAACATTATTTATAACCTTGAGAAATGAAACTTAAGGAAGGGTGAGATTTGATTCCTACTAGGGGTAAAAAATATATATAAATTTATGATAATATTAAATCATAGGATAATAATAAGGATATGTGATAATGAAGTTAAATTGTGAAGTTTATACCCTACCTTACGTGAATAATAAACATGAGTCATCACATAATGATTGATATTTTATAAGACATAAATCTTAAGGGAACCAAATAAAATGATCCATGAGATAAAAAAATTGGAATAAAAATATTTTTGTGGAATATATATAAGCTTATAACATTGTGAAAATTTATAAATACAAATAGGTTCACTAATTAATTTAATGACATGATATCATTACCTCACATAAACTTATGGACATGAAACCAGGTCTACACATAACATTATGGACATGAAATATAGGTCCATGTTTATCATTGTGAACATGTAATCAAGTTCACACATAAAATTGTGAACATTTAATCAGGTTCATGCGTAACATTATAGTAGTAAAGGTTAACTCCCAAGACCATCATAGTGGAAAAACCCACTAATTAAAACAAATTCACTCTCCATTTTAGTCATGTCTATCTCATGATATATATCTCTAGACCCAATTCATTGTTGGGAGATATAGGTCCCACCATTATTTGGTTATAACATAACCACCAGCACTGATTAAAATATAACAACCATCACATAATTAATGTAATACATATGTGTGCCAAAATATAAAAAAAATCATCATATCAGAAATCATGAAATAAAATGGGTTTCATTAAAATTTCATTATAACATAACTTGTGAAAAAATAGGTTTCAAAATAATTTCAATATTTCATTAAGAATAACCTATGGAAAATAAGTGGGTTTAATAAGCATTTTATCATGGTATAACCCATTGATAAGAAATGGGTTCGATAAACATATTATCATTTTAAACATAAACTATTCAGAGAAAGAATAATAACATTATCCTTAGATAATATACCCTATATAGTGTAGGTAACCTCAAATAATTTCATCTTAGATGAAATATAATTTTTAAAGACTATAGTGGACATTTTTTAGGAAAATAAGTTTTATTTGAAAATAATTTTTTTAAAGATAAAACATTATGAAAATAATTTTATTGTAAAATAACCTTGGAAAATTATAAAGGAATATTTTCAAAGTCATTTAGAAAATTTCTTGAGGAAAATATCATTTCCTCTTTAAAAAACTCTTTATAAAATAAAACACTTTCAAAATCCATTTCACATTGAAATAATTTATTTAAAATCTAAATTTTCCCAAAATATTATAGAAAGAGTATTATTTTAATATAACTTTTAAAACTTGTGAAGTAATCTTGAAATAATTTAGTATCCATGATAGTGGTAATTTATGTTCATGTTGTTCATGTTAAAAACTAATATTCTTTTCACATTTTCTGTAGAAACAAAACAAGAATTTTTAGGAAATCAGTATGAATATTTGTTTAATTTTTTTAAAAAATTGAAATATGAGTAAAAATTTCTTTCAATTATCATAATATGTTAATGAAACATTTTTCAAAACATTTTTATAAAACATGGTTTTAGAATAAAACTATTTTCTTAACATAGAGAGAAATGAAGTTTAAATTTCTTAAAACAATTTTAATTATTTTATGTACCAAATAGTGCGAAAATAGTTCCATTACCTGAAGATTTTTTGAATAAATGAGAATAAAATTCGTGAGAATTATTGAGAGGTGGATCATGTGGTTTCATTGTTTAATACTTAATCATAAACAATCCTAATAAATGATGAGATTGTAAAATAAAACATTTACTAATTTTGAAACATTTAATCATAATAACCATGACATAATAAGATAAGATGAAACATAAAATATAATTATGATGAATAAATTAATGATATTACATGTCAAATGGTCTAGACGTTCAACTTTTGAATGAATATAGGTGTATAACATAATGTACATCTCAAAAAATGAAAATCGGGAAACACATTTCTTACCTGAAGTGTTGACTTCCTTCGTACTCATTCAAAAATACTGTATAATAAATATAAGTTAATTATAAATATATCATATATTAATATTAATATATATAATACCTTTTATCATTTTATTAAGACAATTTTTACCATTTTAATAAAAATTCTTTTTTTAAATTTATTTTTCAGGTAATAACCGTTATATTTTTTGTATATGTTTTGATTTGTTATATTTTTTCCCTATTAATTTGAACATTGTTCCATAATCTATAAAATGAAATCCATGATATAAATATCATACATATTCATTATATATATATTTGTAGTAATCCATAAAATTTAGTAATAGAAAATAAATTAAACTGTTCGTGTAGACGGTTGGTCGTACATATGCATGAAAACTTTTTTAATTTTCTTATCAGTTTGAAAGAAGGAAATTAAAATTAAATATATTATCATTAAAAATAATGGTTATGTCATATATATAGAAAAAATATTTTTTATTGAACTCATCTTTAATACATTCTTTGTAAAACATGAACGAATCACAACACTTCGCAAAACAGTAGTCCACTGTACACATGAGCAACATTATAATATTCCCCAAAAATGTAAATAATGAAAGAATGTGTGATATAAAAATTCAAAAATCATAATAAAATCATAAATATAATATAAAAATAATAAATCAATCATCAATTTCATATTTTATAGGTTGTAATATAAAAACAAGAAACATTGGTTCGTGAGGCGGTAGTCTGCCGTGCACATGAATGATGATTTGATAACCCATGTGATAGAATTTGAGATGGTTGTAGGTCATGAAATTAATAAAAAATTTAATTATATATAATATACTAATTATTTTATATAATCAATTTATAATATGAATTTAAGGGGTTGGAGGAAGAAAATAAAAAAATTCTCGTTGATGAACGTTACCTCTTCTATGGGTATCCTCCCTAGGTTTGCAATAAATCCATCATAGTATGGATTTATTAAAAACTAAGTCTTCTAGTATTTATTGAGGGATTTTTTTAACATATTTGGGTAGGTATTGGCTGAACCAAATTGGTTTTATTGTGTGAATATGTGAGGATAGGGGGTTGACTTTTATAAGTAAGGGAGAGGACACACTTAGTATTTTTGAAATAAATTAAGTGCTCCCACGTTTTTCATATGTTATAAGGGAAAACATTAGTCCATTACATAAATTTATTGGTTTAATGGTCAAAATATATCCATAAAGTATTTTTATACAAGTTTATATGTCATTTTTACAAATATCATTTTAGTTTAACACCCAGGTAAATCCATTTTTACCATAATTAGGGTAATCAATTTTTACTCCATTCCTTACTAATTTTAGAAAAAAATTAGATTGAACATATTATAAATTATAAATTATTATTATTCCATTTATGGAATCCATTTATTAAAATTTCATTAACATAATTGAAAAACATTAATTTAAAATTATTCAGGCATACGTGATGAAAATTAGTTTTTTAATGAGAAAACTCTCAAAATATTGAAATTCTTTTATATTAAAATTAAATATATAATTGATTTAAATGACCTAAATTGGATTAATTTAAATAAAATTGAACTAATTATCATTCAAAACAAATAAAAAATAAAATTTAACATCACAAATTATTTAAATGAAAATTTAGTTTTCAATTAAAATTCTGTACTTTTCACTATTCATTAATGTTTACATTTTTTAGAAAAATAAAAAAAATCACCATAAGATAATTTTTGAAATTAAGATTTAAAATTTTAATTTAATTTTATAAAATTAATTCTCTAAAATTTTTTAAAAATATTTTTATAATAAGTTCTTAAAAAGGCAAAAAAACCATTTTTTAGAAAAATACAAATTTTAAGCGTAAAATTTGATTTATTATAATTTCTTATCTAGAAAAAAATAATATTAAATTTAATAATTTTATTGAATATATAATATATAAATTTCTTTAAGATAATCTAAAAAAGTGATTTTGTTAATTTATTGATTTAAAACACACTTGTATGTATAAAAAAAGTTTTTTCCGAGAAAGATTTACTTTTATTTTCAGAAGGATTTTATATTAATTTATAATTAATTGGTAAATAAATAAATAAATTTATATACAAGTTTAAACCATATTTTAATAGATATCTTAAAACTTATTCCTAACCTCCTATCAAATTTTAGGTGAAATATATCACATTAAATAACAATACTTTAATAATATGACATGATTCAATTAAACTGAGTGTGGAGTGTAATGCATGCTAAGCTTGGTGTTGTGTGTAACACAAACCAAACATAGTGTTTCATGTAATGAAATCCAAAATCATTTTTTCATGTAACTGAAGCTAAAGATATTGTTTTGTGTAATGTAATATATCAATAAGATTAAAATAAGTTCATAAAATCTCAGGGTGTCACATTTTACCCCATTTAAAATGATTTTTTTTTAAAATTAGTCACTTTGGTATAAAAAAAGAGGATGATTATACCCCATAACATCCTCAGGTTTCCACGTAGCATCTTCCATTTGGTGGTTTTTCTAGAAAACATTGACCAGGTGAGTAGACTTGTTTTGTAAAACCTTCTCTATTTGACCTAGAATCTCTACTGGGCATTCATCATAAGAAATATCATGATCTAGGGGTATGGCCTATGAGTTTAGTACATGTGATGGATCGGGTATGTGCTTCCTCAATATTGATACATTGAACACATCTTGAACCTGATATAGGTTTAATGGAAGTTCCAAATGATAATTTATTTCCCTGACACAATAAGGTATTTTAATGTGACCGATATGAATAAAGCATAGTTTTCCATCCTTTCTTATATGTATATATTCCTAGAATATACTTTACATCAAATCATAGATCATGTAATTTATTATTAACATAAAATATCTATCAACATTATACTATAATCACATGTTTCTGAATGAATTTAACCTTATATTCCATCTCATTATCTTGCTCAGATCCCTATATATTTTTTTCTGTAAATTCATTCTAGTATGTTTGAGTTCTACAATTCCTTTAATAAAGGCCTTCATAAATATCCATCTAAATACTCATGTGAAATATATATTTGTGATAAAACTAAAATTGATGAAGGTTTTGATCCCAAGAACCTTTTAAATCTATAGGAAAAGATATTAGAATATCCATTAATCATATGTCTACAATTTGTAAGGAGATTCCTACACAAATAAATTTTTAATTACATATAATAATAAAGAATTTCGTTTCCACAAGTTTAACTTAAAATATGATTAATCTTAATAAACTCCCATCACATAAATCATCAAAAGGGGGTTTAAATAACTATGAACTTGTGATCAACCTTAAACTCATAAACCCATGATGGTGTCCATAACTCTTATGTTAATAATACCTAGATACATATATGCTTCCATAATATAATTCAGACTATATTCCTTAAATAATCTCTTGTCATACACAAAATCATTTTAATTGGAATCTCTGGTTCAACCTTTTACCGATAGAAAAAATGTGATTTTTTATTCCTTAATCCATGTAGAGTGATATAATTACATGAATCTTCAGTAAAGGATGAACAATAAAATTTTAATTTGTCTCATTCATACAAAATAAAATAAAAAATTCCCAACTAAATAAAGGAGGATAAGTGTTCCCAAATTATCATGATTAAATTCAACCAGTGTGATTGAATAATATTTCCATTTTTACATTATATTTAGAGTTTTTTGGATTATCATTCATATTCTCCCTTATATTAGGAAATTAAATCTCATAATTCATAAAATCCTTTCACCTTAAACATTGATGTGTGGTAGGTGCATTATACTGATCTATCACTCCAATATTTTCATTAAATAGCCTCTTCACTTCACTCCTAAATTCTTTTGCTCGATGGATAGGCTTACCACACTTAAATAACCTTCTTTTTTTCCTTTCATTCAATCACCTTTGTTCTCCTTACCATAGTTCTGTTAAGTATTATTTTGAATATTTTTCTTCCCTCTACTTGTCATTTCATTGGATTTTCCATACAACCCCATTTTCCGTTTCTTATCAGTAGAACCAAGATGGTTTCTACATTCCATTTAAACTTTTAGTTCACATTGAATGGTTTATTTATCAAATCCAAAACCCCTTATGGATAACGCCCACTAGATGATTGTTTTCAAGAAACTAAATAATCGATCAACCTTACATTCAATATGATTTATAATAAATTAATAGAACCTATATTTTTTTTTAAATTTCCATCATAGGAACCAACTGACCCATCATCCTTTTTCCGAAGCTCTTGAAATTTCTTCACTATTTTTCTGTGAATAATACAAGGAAAGTAAATATTAAAGAATAATATTTTAAACTCATACCAATTAATAGATTCAATTTATTTTTTGCCTCATATTCCTAATAAGATTCCACCATTGATCCACCTCACCTTCTAGATGGTAGATAACTAGAGTGACTTTTTCATGCTTTAAAAAACTGGAGAATGGAAAATATTTCAATGTTTCTGATCCATTACTCATCAAATAATGGACCATCAAAACCACTAAATGATATTTATTGTTTACCTGTTAAGGATTCAAGATAACATTGTTCCCTCCTTTTCTCATTTGGATGTTCACCATGATTCATAGCTTGAGAATGTTTTTTGATCATAATAATGAGGTTTTTATTCCATATCCCACAGAATTCGGTTATGTAGGAAGTCAATCATTACATTATCTATTACATTCTAAATTAACACAATTCCTTCAAGTTCATCATAGTGTAAGAAAAAATAATCATAATAGAAAATAACACAGTCTGAAAAATAATTTAGGAGGTCTAAATCAAGACACCATCTTTTTTAATATAGGACACCATAGGTTTATCCTAGTTCATTCATAGTCATCATATATTTAAATTCTTTATGATGGATCATAAATATTTTTTGAGTTGAAAAATAATATCCCCTAGGAGTTTCAAACTATGTGTGGAGTAAGGCCCATTTTCATACACTATTTCCCAATCAAGTCTAGTAAAAAAAGGTTTTTTCAGGGTTGGTACCCGTAGGTACATCCATACGAGAGACAAATCCAATTTTATTATCCTGGTAGGGATGCAATTTCTAGTAAACCACTCACTCTATACTTTTAAAAAATTCTAGGACATTTTCCTATACATTAACTCATTCATTTATTTGTTCTTAGACACATCCCTAGATCTATCTTTAGAAATATCCATCGGGAAATCACTGATGTTTTCTCATCCTAGTTTCCAAATGTTAACTAAAGATTTTATTTGATAACAAATATAGTGACCCAGAATTCTCATACATGGATATTGCATATTTTTAGATGAATATTTATTAAATTTCATAAAAAAATGCTTCAGGAACATAATAGTTTAGTTCCATTTGAAACATGGTACAAAATATTCTAATACATTGAAATATCTACAATATTTCCCACAAAGATATTCACATTTATTACTCATTATAAACATACCCAATATAAAACATTTCATCATAGATTGGGGAAATGAAATAGATGATAGGGAGATATCATATGCTCAGTGAGGTAAAACATAAGAGATATAACTCCATGATAATATGGATGAATAATATAAGCACAAGGGTATGTGATAATGAACATTACATACAATGTTCATACCCAACCTATCATAGATCATAAATATGAGCCATAGAATAAAGAGAAGTAGTTCCTAAGACATGAATCATAAGGGTATCAATTAACACAAGCATGAGAACAAAAAATTTGAATAATTTTTTTATACACGTATGTTTATAAGATTGTGAACATGTATAAATATAAACATGTTTAATTGTTAAGTTAAGGACATGAAATCAGGACCTCACATGAATTTATGGACATACAATTGTGTCCATTCATAAAATTATAAACACGAATGATAAGTCAACACATACCATTGTGAACATGTAATCAAGTTCACACATAACATTGTGAACATGTAATTAGGTTCATACAAAACATTATAGAAGTAATTGTTTACTCCCAAGACCATCATAGTGGAGAAAATCCCTCACTAAACTGGGTTCACTCCCCATTCCAGACCTGTCTATCCCATGATATATAATTACATACCCAATGAATTGGTGGGAGATATAATTCCAACCTTTATTTGGTTATAATTTAACCAATGTCCTTAGTTATAATGTAACCACTATAAAATAATGAAAATCAAACATATCTATGCCGTACGATCATAAAACCTTCATCATATTATATCTAATGAAATTAAATTGGATTCATAAACATTTCATCATAAGGTAACCTATTGAAAATAAATATGTTTCAAAATCTTTTCATCATTTAATTAATAATAACCCATGGAAAAGAAGTGGGTTTCATAAGCACTTTATTGTGGTATAACTTGTGAAAGAGAAAGATATTCATACAATTTTTTGTCATTATAAGAATAAACCATTTAGATAAATAATAAGAATGTTATACTTGGATTATATCCCCCCAAAATCATAAGTAACCTCAAATAATTTAGTATTAGATGGAAAATAATTTTGAAAGGCCACCATGGACATTTCTTTCGGGAAAATAGTTTTCTATGGAAACTAAAATTTGAAAATATAAAACATTATAAAAAAATTTTCTTTTAAAATAACCTTTAAAACTTATAAAGTAATATTTTAAAAATCATTTAAAACTTTTATTGAGTAAAATATCTTTTCTTCTTTGAATAACACATTTTAAAAGATAAAACACTTTTAAAACCATTTTCAATTTCAAATATTTTATTAAAAATCTAAATTTTACCAAATATTAAGGAAATAATTTTCATTGAAAATTATATTTATAACTTTTAATTTAATTTTTAAATCATTGAGTGCTCATGAGATTATTAAATATTGTCTATGTTGGGCATGTAAAAAACAAATATTCTTTTCACATTTTTAGTAAAATCCAAATGAGAATTATTTGGGAAAAAATAAAGATTCCTGAAAAATATTAAAAAAAATATATGTGTAAGAATTTATTTTAAATATAATAAGATAATAATAATAAAATTAAAACATTTTTCAAAAATAGGGTTTTGTAAGAAAACCAATTTTTGACAAAAGAGAGAAATAAAGTCATATTTTCTTAAAAAAATTATTAATTATTTTAAGTACCAAAGAGTAGAATAATTGTACCAGTGCATGATGATATAATTAATAATTAGAGGACAATAAAATTCACGAGATTTATTGAGATTTAGATCACGTGGTTTCAATGTTAGAGATATAATCTTAAATAATCCTGATAAATGATGAGATTGTAACATAAAACCACTACCAATTTGGTAATATTGAATCATAAGACCCATGAAGGAATAAAATTATTTGAAAAATAAATAAATATATGGATGAATAAATTTATGATATTACATGTCAATGGGTTTGTATATACATCTCAATAAATAATATAGGCACAGAACATAACATACGTCTCAAAGAAGGCAAATTGAGAAAACAATACCTTATCTTAAGTCTTGACATTAGTTGTACTCATTAAAAACTCATGTATAATAAATATAAGTTTATTATAAATCTATTTAAGAACCATATTCACATATATAATACCATATATTAATAAATAATAACCTTTTATTACCCTTTTATTAACAATTCCATGTAAATGTTACGTTGTGGGTAATAACGGCTTTGTTTTTCATATGTGTTTTTATTGGTTATATTTTTGTCATATTAATTTGATCAAAAGTATATAGTATCTGAAATTATAACCTTGATATAAATATCACATATATTCATTATATTTTTATATGATGTAATCCCTAAAATTTATTGATAGAAAATAAAATAAAACGTTCATGGAGACTTTTAGAAGTACGTACGCATGAATAATGTTTTTTTTCAGTTTCATTTCAGTTTGAAATATAAAAATGTAAATGATATATATTATAATTAAAAAAATATTTTTTCCATATATATATCACATATGTTCATTAAACCCAACCTTATTACATTCCATGTAAAGCATGACCAAATTACATCGCTTCGCGAGGCGACAATTTGCCATGCACACGAGCGATGTTATTGCATTCCCAGAAAATGGAAAGCATAAATATATGTGTGATATAAAATTTAAAGAATCATAATAAAATCATAATTAAAATATATAAACAATTAATACATCATCAATTACAACTATTATAGGTGGAAATGAAAAAATGAATGACATCAGTTAGCTAGGCGGTAGTTCTCTATACACACAAACAATAATTTCATAAACCATTTGATCTAAGTGGAGATTTTTTTAGGTAATTAACTTAACAAAACAAAATATTAGTATATTTAATATAATTATTTTGTTATATAATAATAATATAATATGAATTTAAGGTGGTGGAGTAAGATATAAAACAAAATTGGTCATTGATTAATGACACATCATCTTTGAGTATCCTACTTGGATTTGTAGTAAAGGCATTCCTAAGATTTATTTCCTCCAAAATTATGTCTTATAAGATGAGGGGAAGTAATTTGGTAATTATTTGGGTTTTTATCTATCTAAACAAATAGGTTTTAATGAGTAAATAAAAATTTATAGGGGTGGCCTTTTATAAGTGGGGGAGATGACACACAAGTAATTTTTGAAAAGAAATATGTGATCCCTTGTTTTTAAAATGTAATATGGCTCAAAATTTGTCTATTATTTAACATTATAAGTTTAATTGTAGAAATATTTCCATAAATTTATTTATACAAGTGTATAGGTCATTTTTACACTGATCTATTTTAGTTTAACCCCATGGTAAGCACATTTCTATCATAACAATGGTTATTATTTTTTATACATTCTCTATTAATCATTTCCAAAATTTAGTTGAAACTATTTGAAATTATAAATTATTCTAATTTGAATTATGGAATACTTTATTCCAAATTCCATTATCATAAGTAGAAAAATTTATTTAAAAATTAATCCTATAGAGACTATAAGAAGATGAGTTTATTAAGAGAAAAGGTTCAATATTATGAAAATATTTATATAAAAATTCCATTTAGAAATGATTCCTATTAACTAAATTGGACTAATTAATAAAAAAATTAACTAATTTTAATTTAAAACCATTCATAATATAATTGAAATTTATAAATAATTTCAATGGGAAGATATTTCTCAATTAAAATTTAGTATTTTTTACTATTCGTCAAAAATTAAACTTTTCTGAAAAACCCCCAAAATTAATCCTAAGATAATTTTGAAATTACAATTTCAAAAATTATTTTTTTTATAAAATTCATTTTCTATACTATTTAAAAATTAATTTTATTATATGTGCTGAAAAAAGTTGAAAAAAATAATTTTTAGATAATTACTATTTTAAGTATAAATTGGATTTATAATTATTTCTTGTCATAAAAATATATAAGATGAATTTTAATAATTTTATTGAATATATAATATACAAATTTCATTGAAATAAATACGCAGAATGGATTTGGATAATTTTTTATATAAAACACACTTATGTCCATTAAAATTTCTTTTTAGAGAAATATTTCCTTTTATTTTCAAAGGGTATTTTTTTCATTTGTTACTAAATGGTCACAAAATAAGTAATTTCTTATACTTATGTAAGAAATATTATCATAATTTATTAAACATTATTCATAACCACCATTCCAATGGCTAAGTGGCAACTATCATTTTAAATAATAATATTTTAATAATATATCAAGTTTCTTTTAAAATGAGGGTTGCATGTAATGCAAGATAAGCTCAGTGTTCTATACAACACAATCCAAACATAATGTTGTGTGTAAAAAATCCAATCTTAGTGTTCTGTGTAAATTAATCTAAAATTATTTTTTCATCTTAAAAAATATAAAAAATATTTAGAAATATGTTTAATAAAATATTGGGGTGTTACACATAATTATTTTTAAGAAATGGGAAAGAACATAAATTATACACAAGGTTAAATCTAATAGATATTAATCTCTAAATTATATGGATAATGAACACATCATTCCTACAACCAATGCATTGTTTCAGAGGAAATAATTTTCATATCTTCACATTGGGTTTGTAAAAGTCATTTTTTCATGACGTTAAACTACTTAGAGATGGTCCATATCATATAGACATAAACTTAAAAACAAAAATATATTTTCTCAACAATCCGAAAATGCATGGAACACAAGTCCTTATCATATGATTTTAAAATTTGTGACATATGTTCTACCCTATATTAAATGTAAACATCTTAGTGTAGTGCATTTTATATGACTTGATTTTCTTATATTATACATATATCTATGTAAAAATACTTAATATATGGTTCTTGGTCCATAAAACTCTATTTGGATAAAAATAACCTTATTTTCAAGAATTATTTCCCAGTTTTTGGGCCTTCATAATTCACTTTATGATTTCCATTCCATATCTTGAAACTAGGATGGCATCATTATATCTTTTACCTAAACTTGATCTAGATTTTTGATAATATTTTAAAAGAACTATGTCGGTCTTGATTCCTACTTATTTCTAAAATTTATAGTGATTCTAAGAGTTTTAAACCCCAGCATAGAGGTAAATAATTCAAATGTTAATTATCTTCTCTATCATAGTTTTTGATAATTATCCTCACTCACATTAGGTTTCTCTAGTGCCCCTATATTAATATGGAGGTATTAGTCATTTCCCTTTCATATAAGTGAGATATTTTTAGGGATCATTTATAAAACTATGTATGGATTGATTCCTTCTGTTCAAGGATATAATATGATATCTATATTATCTATCATGGACCCAATCATAATCTTTACCCCTTCAAATCCCATATTATCCTAGTGTTTGTACCTTTACCTCATCCATACCAGGTCATCACATGACTATGAATTAGGAGGGAACCATTTCATTTTATATTTGTGATGAAACCTCATTCATCTCGGGTTCCCTTCCCTCCCTCACTCAGATTATCATCTATTTCAATATAATGTATCATTAGAATGAGATAGTTCTATTTCGTTACCTAATAATGAATATTTATGGATTTATTTCTATTACTTATGAATATGTACTCACATGTAGGTTTCCCACCATTTACCTAGTAGAAAGTTTAATTTCTATACCATTTTTCCTACCACCATAACAGTTAGTTCCTTCATTTATTTTTATGTCTTCCCAAATGGTCCCTTTAGTATATTATAAATTTCCACAATACTATTGATAATTATGCATGTATTGATTCTTACTTTAGCAGGATATGTTGTTAAACTCATAGGTCCTGAATCAGATCGAGTCAAAGATCCCATCAATTTACGTCATCCTCTCCATCCTAGTTTTTGGGACCTCTCATTCACATAGGGTTATTAAATGGCCCTACACTAAGATGAATCCATTAAAATGTACCTTACATATTTACTTTATGTAAAAATATATATTTTATACAAATTATTTGTATATTGATTCCTATTACTACAAGACACATAGTTATGTATAAATTATTAATCTCAATCCCAACCATGAATATTAATTGATTTACATTGAAACTAATTTTATAAAAGTACAAACCTTTCCTAGTTATCGACTACAGGGTTGCAATCCCATTTTTAATATCTTATTCCATACTACACACTTCTTACCTTAATTGTTTTCATTACTCAAAATGATTCATGGATACGGGTAATGAGTGTAATTTATTCAAAAAGTACCCATGTACATAGTGAGAACATATGTGCCACATATTTATCTCACTTATAATCAATTAAAGGAATGTTTTTTTCATAAGGATAAGATCCTATACACTCATATGACCCTATGGTACTATAATACAACAAATAATTCAAACATGGTTAGTGTTCATCGTCAGAAATAATGCTTCATTTCATCACCACTTGATTCCAATAACTCATGTTATGATATATATCATTATCTTTCATTTTTAAAGGTTTATAATTACTACTCTATCTCAACCCTTATTTGGGTTTTCACACCCCTCATCACATGGTTCTAAGAATTATGTCCTTGAATAATATACACCTTTCCCGAAGGGACTCTATATTAGTGATCCTAATCTCCATTCACATCATATTTCCACATGACAAATACCAGAATATAGATTTCCTTATTCTTGGTTAGATTTTGGTGAACAAAAAACTCCAGATATTATTATAAGAATTATGGCCCTAAACTATATACATATTACCTTTTATATCTCATGTGTACCAACTCGAGGTACATCAACTTATGTCAAGTTGATTTCAACTCCATGTCAGACACATAACCTCACCACTCATTTTTTCAAATTTTGTATGACCTTAATCCCAATTTTTTTGGTTAAAAGTTATTTGACCTTAACGATCATCTTCATTGTTTAGTCATACAAGAACTTAGACTTCCTAATAAAAAATACACATTACTTACTATATTGAAAGCACATTAAGGGGACCCAGGATAAAATTTGAATCGCTTTTCAGTATGCCTACACATCACATTTCCTTAGTGAATTTATGATTTTTTTGAAATGAATAAGGCATGAAAATTGTCGGGTCAAAACCCACTAAGGGAGGCTTGGAAAAAATTCAAGTTTCCTTCCAATGGATACTTTTCCCCTTTATAGCTTAGAAAAAATTTATAGCTAAAATAAAATGACATAAATATAGCAAGGACCACCATTAATCCTACTAAAAAATGTTGATCTATTATCTATAGCTATATCAACCTAGAAAAATGTTAATGAATCTTTCAGTCCCCTATATATATATATATATATTAGTTTAGATTATTTGTTCTAAATACACAAATCTATAATTTTAGGGAACCTAATTTCTCTTGGGAATTTAAGTCCACATGAAAGACCCATTTATAATTTTCATTGTGTTGAGTCATTCACTCTCTAGTATCCAAATGGACTAACATTGGATTATGATGATGGAAAATACATCATGTATCATGGTATCACATATCTGTTTAACAATTTATATTTATGAGGAAATGAATCATTACTAACTTTTTCCTCATAAAATATCCCTAACTTATAGTGATGCTATATTTGTTTCACATCCATCTCACATATTTATATTTAAGGGTACATTCCTTTAAAACAATGGATTGATTCAAATATTTCATCCTTAAATTAATTGTTTAGGTATGTATATTTACCAAATCAATTTCCATAATATATCTAGGTGGAATCATGTATTATGATGTTATTCTTTGTGGGTATCCAAGATTATCATGAATTGATAGTCATCAAAACATTTAAGATAATGTAATTTACAATATTATGAGATAATTGTTTTTCATTAACAAAGGATCGGATCATCCATAATCAAAAGTCTCTCTCTAATCCAATTAAAAAATAATGAAAGGAATCATATTACAAGATACAATTAATATAATTTTAAATATGGATAATTGATTGATCTAAGTCATTGATATACTAACATAGTTCAACTACTTTGGAATATTTCACTTCTTTGTCAGGACACAATGCCTCTGTACTTGTATAATATTTATCCTCACTTTATCAACTTCCTTGAAAAAAATTTATTACTCATATGCATTTTTCTCAATGGTGGATAAATCCTAAATAAGTCAATCAATTAATTCTATTCTTTACATGACCCCATGTTGATACCTTGTTACAATTATTTCATGTTGGTATGTTCCATTATGCATTTCATACCTAATTTTTATAGAAAATTCCATCTATTTTAAAATCAAAATCTTATACTAGACCACATTCTCTCAGCTTTATGTTACAATAACCTACTTCATTATAGCATGGATTTTTGCTAATCAAACCTATCATAACCCAACATGATGAACCTATGTTGGAGGTGATGTAGATCACTGTTGATAACTTATAATGTGGTTTCTTGGATTATCTTCAAGATAATTTTCTATACTGACTACCATAATGTATTCATAAATGACATAACCATAGGGTTGAAGTAAGGGAACGGTCCATGAATTAGGATATAATTTTGAACCAATCCATTCCATGTGTGTTCAACCCCAATTTATAATTAGTTTATTGATTCCATATAATAATATTCCACTATGGTTACCAATGGTTGGGGAAATAAGTATGTTGTTGCATGAGCTTCTGAGGTTTGAGGAAATGATATTAAGAGTGAAATTCAATTCATGTTAGTTGGACAATATAAAAATAAAAGGAATGAAATAAGGAAACCTACCATCACTAGTCAATATTTTTACCTCTCCAACCATCATCGATTCATCAGGAGGTTCAATAAGGCCATATTCTCTTGAATCCTCATGAACCATGGTAGGGGAATCTACATCTACTACAAATACCATTACCAACTACATTAATTGATTCTCTTCTTACATTGGTCCCATCACAGAACATTAGGACATTCAGTCCACTTTAAAGGGAACCACACCCACTGATGGATTAGTAAATGTAGATGGTGTATCTAATCCAAACACTTCCTGAATAGCACTGTGATGAACTGTTGATAAAAATAACTATTGATTAGTATGAATGATAAATAATGGGAATATTTTAGAATAGTGGATCTTCCTATATAGATGCACTGAATACAAGAAGAACCAATTTATGATGGTTGAATAGGTTTTCAAAATCTTAAGGTTTTATGCTAAGACCAAATATGTTGAAACATGGGAAAAACAGTCAAGTATACATTTTCATCCATCCAATTTTCTGATCTGTTAATTTCCATTTTAGTGGAATTTTTTTGGGTTGTGTGTAAACCATGTTCTCATAGGAATCCAACTTCCTTAATCCTATTATTCTTGATTCATTTTTAATCAAGACTATGGATTAGTGTCAAATTATAATAGTGACATGGAAAATAATTGTGCATATGTATCATTTTCCAACCAATCCAGAGTAGAGGAATAGATCTAGAAATGTATCCTACTACCAACTTTTTATTTCATCTAACGATATATCCTTAGAAGGAACCACAATTGGTAGTATTGGGAACAATACTATAGGGTAGTGGGCCACATCTTGGAGTGAATCTATTTAAGAAGGGGTTATTCTTCATTTAACTTGTTGTATAAGTAAGTACTCGTGGATATTAGTGTTCCACTAGATGAATACTCATGAGATATGAATGGAAACCAAGACCCATAAAACAACTACAATGGTTAAAACTATATCAATAGAGACATATATTTTAACATGTAAAGTGTATATGGGAGTGGATTTTATCTCTTCCTAAGAAGTTCTTTTACTAGAATCTTCCTCATCTATGGTGTCCCTTGTTTTTCCTTCATTATTGACTCTCCATCATTTTTATTAACTCCATACTAAACTATAACTTAATAGAGTTCCATTAGCCTATATACACAGTTTAATTAAGAGGTTTTACTAATAAGTGAGTGGATTTCAACTTCATGATCTTGGAAATAAGTTACCACCTCATCAGGATGATTCTTATAGGATATGTTGAAGGATGAAATAACCTAACCAAAATCATTTGGAATGAATTCTTACACCTTTATAAAATACCAAATATCATTTATAAATGATGTACTTTTCATGTAATCCAACTCCACCCATGCTTTTGGAAACTGGGAATTAGAAATGATAGATGGTTAAACAACCACTTGGTCGATCGAGGGAGAAGGGTCGAGGGGTATCAAATTTTTTTTGGGTATCTGAGTCATCAAACACTTCTTTAGAGATGGACTCTTATAGGGTCTCCACACCTATTATTACTACTATATTTTTCTTTTATATTTGATATTAGTATACCCATGACCTGGGGAACTGATTAATCTATTTGGTCACACAGATACGATCTCATCCAAGTCTTGAAATAATTAATTGACAACCCAATTATGGTGTTGTATGTTGGGAATTTAACATCTATTCTCATTTAATTCCAAATGATCATGAATAATAATTGTTATTAAAATATATTATTTTTATTAGCTTGAATTATTTGAGTTGGGGAAAGACAATTATTTTTCATGCAGATGAACTATGGACAGAACCGGTAAGGGAAGTACGCCTTATAGATAGTTTACCCATAAATCTAAGACAAATAAATTATACTTATTAGGGAGATAAACAATTTTTCTTATTCATTGGATTAATTTGTACATTCAATGATTTTTCTAATTAGGATATGAGATATTGTGAAGAAAAATCTAATGTGGAAGTTCTTCATATTCAGACATCCCTATCTTTAAAAAAGAGAGGCTTAACCCTGCTAATGATTTGAAGATATATCTTGAATTAATAATTTTTTATTATCTTGTATTTCATGATTTTATATCCTCCTATATATGTTGTGATCTAGCATCAAATTACATGTAAGTGGATGACCAATCTGAATGTGGCCTTCCTCCAGCAGATATTCTGTAGATGAAGATATAATCTAGTTATTATTGACACAACTAGATTGATCCAACTTCCACTTTATAACTATTATTCCCTAAAAAATATCATGGTTCTTACCTTTTTGTGTGACTTATGCATTACATGAATATAGTATTTGATGAGAATGGAATGTAATACTACTAGGAGGACTAAGGGATTAACTCTAGAAGTGAACTCCTAAGCCCACATGGTGCACCAAACATCCTTCAGTGTTGGCCAATAAGCACCATGAATCTAGTGGTTATTATAAATTAGGAAGATATGAGTCCTTCTTTTTAATGTCCCCCAACTATTGGACATGATAAAGATTTAAACCCATATACCAAAGTGGGTTTTGATCCATGGGTGAGTATCTAGGTCCATGGATTTCCTCACCAATTGGAATAATATCGTTGTTAATTGAGGATTCCTTTCAACATGGTCCCATATAAATGGTAGAGGGATGATATCTTTATACATATCTCCTAAAATTGGAACCTTACTAACCTTGCATATAAACCAGAGTCTTATCTCGACCTATTTATGTATTGGGTGAAATTCATTCATATTCAAGATCCATCTTCTAAATAGAAACTTGATGACCTTCTTATTGTAATGACATAATTTTTATGACACCTAGACTAATTAAAATATCCCCACTACCTTCCAATTACTATATAATTTTATATATATTTGACACACCCATAAATTCTATTTGTAGTTCATACCAAATAAACCGGATGGGTGAATGTCTCATCATGTGTTCCATCCCAGTGATTGGTTAGATGAGGCTCATCACAGAATTGACATGTAGTTTTTTAAATTTTTATCTAGAGTGAAAGGTATTTCCTTCAATATTAACAAAGTATAACTTTTAACAAACCCCTATTAAAATTCTACCAATTTGATGAAATTTATAACTAAGGAAACATTTTTCATAATAAAATTTATAGTGGTGGATGATCAAATGATTTGGATGGTTATTTATTGGTTGATGTTTAAAAATTGGTGTGTTACTAAATATCCTAAACATGAAATGGGGTTTTCAATATTATGTTGGATAATATAAAGAATCACTCCAATTAGTTCTAAAATAAGTAGTTTCTTTGTGTGAAAATTCTAGAGTTTAAATGCTTCAACGATGTAGATCATATTTTTTCACCTTATTGTGGAATCTTGGGAAAATATTTTCTATGTTATTTCTAAAAAAATTAAAAAAAGTAGTTATGAACATATTATAAAAAATAAACAACATTTGGGGTGCACTATATAAAAAATATGTAGTCATGTTTAATATAAATGGATCGTTTGTAAGGTGAAATAATCCATATAGAAGTTATATGTCTACCAAAACTGTTGAAGATTTGCGATGTTTTATACAAAGATTGTTCTTTTATAAAAATGTTCTTCTGAGGAGAATAAAGGAAGATAATTATCTATGGATGAGAGAAACTTTAAGAGACTTTAATACGATTACAATGTGATTAGTATACCCCCTAGACCTATATATATGGCTAGATATTATATGAGAACCATAACGAAAATGTAAAAGACACCTTTACTTCCTCAAAATGAGATCCTCTTTATTTTTACTAGATCTAATTCTCAGTTGTGGAGAATTTGTTTATTTTTGAAAGGGAAAATCAATAATTTTTTATAATATATTAATTTAAAAGGAGGATAAATAAGGTTTAGAAATTTTGTATATATTTCACCATAAAGGAAAAATGAACTATTATATAATAATTATGTTATTCCAATTAATTTTTAAATAAGGGAAATGATTAATATTAACCATATATAATTCCCATGGCCTTAAATTCAATTTTTGGATACAAGGATCACATTATTTATATATATATGTATGATTAAATTGAAATCCATTCCAGCCATTTATAGCTACATAAGATTAAATACTTGTCTAGATGAATCACTTATAGACACGTAGGATTAAATATATGGTCTTTATAGTCATGTTATATTTAATAATTAACCACATGAGTAATCAATGGTATAGCCACATTTGAATTAGTGTGGTGAGATTCCATTTCACCCACTAATGAAATTTGTGACAATAATCATTTGTGGCATTTTTATTGGAATATTTTGTGATCACATGATTCATATCTAGATGGTATCATTTACGGTGATGGTTCCACCAATATAGGGGAAGATATTTCATAGTTTGACTTTAAATACAATTATGAGACAAAATTTAAGGGTGAATAATTTTCCTTCTGAAAATAAGTATGAAAAAAATAAAACCATTTTTTAAATCTATTTATTAATGAAAAAAAATAACCATGGTAACTTCTACTTTTAAGACTAAAAAAGGGAAAGGCTCCCTCATTAATTCTATATAGAAATTCTTCCCCTATATAAAATTACTGTGGTTCCTCATGAATATGACTCTTTACAAATGATTACTATGCATCTTCTTCATGGATGTATACCCACATGATTCTTATATAGTCAGTATCCTTTGAACACCCATATCATTAGAATAACCTACTCAATCTTATTTTAATTCAATATTATGTATAATTTAATCTTTATAAAGTACATATTGTCCTCTTTGTAATGGTATACCACCATAAAATATTTTAACAATAGCTGGTTACTTCATGTAAGTTTCCTATTATTAATACATAGTCCCCCTTATCACCCCCTCTTTTACCTAGTTAATCTAACCATGATAAATTAATCCAAATGACACGTTCCTCCAATTTTTTTTATATTTAAAACACTAATGATAATTTTCTATCATGTCCTCTTCCAAAGGCTCCATACATACATGAATATGATATCCTGATCATTTTCACAATACTTTTTGGTAATGTATTTCTTTGATAATAGAAACCAGGAATCCTATAATTGATCTCCCCCATATTTTCTTCATATCTAATAGAATCCTCATGATATAATCAATCAGGAATACCCATGATAACTAGGAAATATATACTTAAATAACTAGTGGAACTCTTCCTAAACCGGGATACTTATCCTAACCACTCTAAACTGAACTTATATAACCCTCATGTTATTGGGAAGCCTTAATGTGATAATATGGTGGTCTTGAGTTGATTCTCTCTTAAGTAACTTACCCAGGTTCTCTCCCCTAATCATTTTGGACTATCACTATGATTGTACAACACCCATAAAATCCCTTGGCCAGTCTCGCTTATGTATAATCAATGAGCTAGACATGAATACATGTTTTTTAGGCGGTGAATGTCTCAACTCTTCAACATTTATTCAATACAAATCATGAGTCTAGTATTCCTTCCCTGACATGTTACAAAAATATGAGAAGTATACATGCTTATAAGTGCCTCCAATTAGGATTAATCTTCGACTATGTTTTCATTTATAATATCATCCATATTCCCTATTAATGAGTTATATATATCATGGGCCTATTATTGGGTATAATCCCCAATAGTATCCTTCCTTACCTGGTTATAATAGACAAGATGAACTAGAAATTATTTCTCAGGAGTAAGTATCATTCTAGATATTTCTATGTCCCTTTCACATATTAGTCCACTCTACATGACTTTAAACTTCTTGGAAGGCCCCCATATCATGAACATAAAATATAAGAAACCATGGTCCTAGTTTAATGATTTTAAAAGAAACATCATTGAACCTAATTTAATGACTATAAAATCCACATCAATATTCTTGGATGCATGATCCAAAAAGGAACTTCTTTGGTCCTGAAAGAAAATCCATAAAAAACATGGAATTTGTCCTCATCACATAACTTCAAAATGTATGACATGTTCAACTAAGAAATTTTAAATTACGTGGGTTCTGATTCAGTAAATTGGGATATGTTGAAACCCCTATCATAGGGTCGATTTCAACTCTATGACACTTACAACCCCTTTATATTGTAATAAATTTCATAGTACCCAACTAAGTGGCTTTAAAACATAGTGCAATGAATGGGAAAGGGAGAAGATGAATATCATATGATATATAAAGATGTTCAAATCGATTCATGGTATCAGTAAATTTCTCTCATGAAAAAGGTACCCAGTATGTTTACTTCAAAGGATTTCACAAACACATCTCAAATGTATAAGTGATCCTTGGAATAGGAAACAAAACCCTTTAAGGGATAAGTTGAATTCCCATCCTCTCAACCCCAATGTTAAATTTGAAGTGTCATTAACTCAACCCAACAATATCTAATCTTTGGACATTAGGTCTGCAACCAGATAAAGATGAGTGTGAACATGTGGGAAAACAATCACTACAAAATAAAAATATTTTTAAGTGGGTTTAGCTATTTTTTTAAATAACCCTAAAGGTTAAAAAATATCATTTAACAGAGGGTTTTATTAGTGTCAGTTTTTCTATTCATTGGTAATTTTTGTTTAGAAATAGTTTTATTAATAGTCATTTTATTATTTAGCAGTAGTTTTTTCCTAATGGTCATATAAACCACTGATTATTATAATAATTATTTAATTGATAATAAATATTAAATACAATTAAATAATTATATATATATATATTCATGTGTGTATTGACAATAAATAAGAAATAAGAAATAAATTATATCTAATAATTTATAATTAATAATTAATAAATACTTTGTTAATAATTCAATTCAACAAAATATTATATTATTAGTAAATTATAATGACTAATTCTTAGTTACTATATATATAGGATAAATAATAAATATTTATAATTTATAATTTAAAAATATTAACATGTATCTATTGATATAATAATAATCATACAAAATTTACCTATATAAATAAATAAATAAATAAATATATATAATAATTATATATATATATTTATTTCTATTTGTATATATGTTTCAATGAACTAAGATTTAACTATATATTTCCCTTAAAATTAATATTATCTTTTTATACATGCAACATATAACTAAGTTGATCCATGACATATTAGATGAACATTATTAAATAAAAATTTAAGAATAATAAAACCTCTAGTAAATAAAAGGACATTACTCAAATATAATTTATTACAATTAAATGTTAAAAAATTAACATGATTTCATATTAAAAATTCTTTTTCTCTCTTGAATAACTATTTTGTAAGAAGTGTTATTCATTTGATCCTAATACATTAAATCAACCACTTTTAAATTATTTTTTGGAAAATATATAATATCTTAGTATTTGAAATACTATATTAATTTATTTAATTTAGTAATTGATATAAAATATTACTAAGAACAATCAATGTTTAAAAAGGTTAATCTGAAATAAAATCAGTTGTTCTTTATATTTTTTATTTTCATTTAAAATATATATTTAATAATTTAAATTTTAAGAAATATTCTTATATTTTTATTACTACATAGAAAAATTATTTTAGGATAAATTAATGTTATTTTTATTAATAGATAATTTTTTAGGAGTATTGTGAAAATACAATTTTTACAAATATCATCACTTTTATGACATTATTAGATTATAAGTATGTCTTGAAAATTTAAAAAACCCTTTTCAATAAAAAATATAAAATTTATAAGAGATATTTTAACTTTAAAAATATTTATTTTCATTTAAAAATTTATGTTTGATATATTATAACTTAAGTCAAACTATTCTCAATAATTTCTTTTAATACATTTCACTTTTATTATTTTAAAATTAATTTTGATCACATTAAAAAAGTAAATATAATAAAATGGAATTAAAATGTGATTTTAAAATTTCTATGTTATTTAATAATTAGCATTTTATATTTAGGCATAAAAATTAATTACTTAGGTTAAAACTAGTTATCAGATAAAAAGAGAAAATGGTAAAATAGATTAACTAAATGGGTAAAAGGAATAAAATTTTAAAAAAATGTGTATAATTGAATTATTTAGGTATTTTTATAAAAACAATTATCTCCAATACATTATAATTTATTTTAGAGTCTTCTTGACATGCGAAACATATTCTCTCTTTACATTAATATGAAATATTTATAATAATTCTGTTTTCACCACTTATAAAAAGGGTCTCACACCACCCTTTGAAGACCTCTCTATATTTGTGTTTTCTCTAAAAAATGTACCATTATCCCTTAAAATATAGTAATATTCAACTACCTTATTTTTATTTACACATTATTTTATACTAAGTCCACAATTTCTGTGGAATCATGTATGAGTAACTCCATGTTCTCAATGTAATTACTAACTTTTACATAACATTTTTTTATAACATTCCCATTAAAATATCTTTATATAAGTATTATATTATGAATTTAGTATTTATATTATTATATATGTTATTATATCATGGAAATAATATTTAACCACATTTCTGCTTCTCCATTAAGAAAAAAAATGTCATTCGTGTGTTTGTGCGAACTACCTCCTCCATGAAGTGACATATTAAATTTTCACCAATGCTTATATTAGTTGGTTATAAGGGTTTAATTGATGAATAAATGTTACATATATGATATAATTATTATTTTTAAGATGTAAATTATAATCCGCTTTCATTCCCTCTCATTTGATGAGAACTGAAACTGTTAAGCATTCATACGAGCATAATACCACTTCCACAAAGTAACATATCTCATTTTTCATATAGTTCCTTTATTATTTGTTAAAGATAATTAAAATATTATTTAATTGATTAAAAAATATAAATTATAACATCAAACTTATATTATAGTTATTTTATACCAAAAGAAACCACTTTTGTAACCACACTCATCTATTAATTATTGTATATTAATGTTTGGGTCGGTCTAACAACCTACTTGAAAAATACTATAAAATAATATCATAGATGAATATGAGAACATAATATAATATAATATATGATATAAGTAATTGTATTATTATTTTATTTTGGGAGTTTAATGGTATCATTGATATTAAAATCATTAATTGAGAACCAATGTTCGATCATTAAAAACCCCTAAAACATTTTGATCTCTAATTTCATATTTAAGGATGATAACAAAAACTCCCATATAATGAAATAATTAAATTATAAATAATTATAGAGTATCAAATCTATAACCTTTTATGATATTTTAATTATGATAATTATTTTAATAATAAAGAACAATACCATTAGTATGAAACCAGTAAAAAATGATCAAGATTACTCACACCCGATATTGAAATTAGATAATAACTAACTAATATACATGTAGAAATGACTTAGAAATTAATTTTATAAAAGTATATATATATGAAAAATGTTTTTATATAGGTTATTAAGATATATATTTTTTTATATAGGATATTCAAGCACTTTCAAGAAATTTGGGAATTAAAGTAAGGGGTATTTAATCTTGAATATAATTTCCGGTGACATATTTCATATTGTCAAAAATGATTCATTGATATGGTTTGATTACAATTTAATGAATTTATTTTACCATATTCATGTAATTTATGGGTTTTGAATATCCATATCATTTTATTTCTTTAAATCACATTTGATTCGTAGGATACTGAAGTTGTAAGTGTTTCTCATCTCAATTATCATACATTGATACTTACATAATATTTTTGACTTTTTTTTATTTTATGTCATGTATATACATCCATGGAGGTAATTTTGAAAAATTTATGAGGAGAATCATTGGGATTATAGTTCCATAACTAGATTCTTTCATACCATGTATTTTAACTCACATGTAACTAAATATATAAAGAAACTCTATAATTTTATTTTCAAAACAATTTTTTTTAAGATATAATACATATTTTGAATTGTATTCTTTATTAAAACCCCATAATTTTTTGGTTTATAATTAGTTTTTATATGTCCCCTAAAAATTTTATTCCCCCTTGAATTGTATTTTATTTGATGCGTTTCTTGTTTCTGAAAGAGAACTCATATATTTTTTTTCAGTTAACACCTCTCTTTTTTCACATTCGAATTAATTGCATGATTATAGAAATTTTCTTATTTATTCATAAATAATTGAATAATGAAATTTTATCATACTTTTTAATTTCATTGAAAATTATGAAGGAAATTTTTAATTTTTTCCATATTAGACATTTTCATTAATGTATTAAAATAATATTTTGTATCTTTTTTTGTGTGATCATATCTTTCTACTATTAATTATTCTTCTATGAATAATCATCTCTATACATTTATGGTTTCTAAAAAAATTATAAAAATATATGTTTTATAAAATATTTTTTATAAAATATATATATTTTTAAAATTTAATGATATTCTTTTTTTTCAATGTGATTTTTCTAATGTTCTTTAAAAGTTTTTTTCGTTTATGTCAACATATTTTGATATATTTTATGTTTGAAATAACATATTAATTATATGATACCATACTAATTATTACTCTAGATGGATTATGAAATGCTTATTTCTATTTTAGGATTAATCTATCACTACCTTTATCTTTCCTAACCATCCATTTTGAATAGGCATAACTTTTTGATTAATTCCTTCCATATTTTAATAAAATTTTTTATATTTTTTAATTTAATTATGTTCACCTACATTCAATGAATCAATTGATTAGGTTTATTATTGATTAAATCATATACCTTTTATCAACATTCTTAAAATAATATATATTTCACTGAATAATGTCTATATTGAAATTTATTTACAATAATTGGATATCCATTTATATTCCCTATGTTTTCAGCTTTATTTTTGGGATAATACAAGTTTTCCTTATATGATTCCATTTCAAAGGACATGAAATCCAAATTCATTCCACCTATTCTTGATGATATGATGACGATCGATTTTATATAGTACACATATATATATATATATGATGATAAGTGGGGACCTATATCTCCCTATAATGCTTTGATTATGTTTGATATCTCATGAGTTTGTAAATCATGGAAAAATGAGTTTATGGACAATGTCATGGTCATAAAATATGTTACAACAATTTAATTCATATACATAATGAGTTTATTCACCAACGCATTGCATTAATGAGTTTTAACACAAATTTTTTTATTCTTGAGATTATACCATATTTTTAAGTTGATGTTATTTTATGGATGTGTTACATTACATGTTTATGCATATTTTATAAGATATTACATATTATTATGTTATATTCTGATGATTCAATATTATCATTCTATGCATCTTTGAAAAGTTATTATTGTTGTGCCTCTTTGATATTCAATGATTTCATGATATGTTCTTATTCTATTCCATGAATCACGATATGATTTATGATCTATGATTTGTTGGGTATAAATTTATTATGTATTCAGATTTTAACCATATTTTATTATTATTCTCACTTATTATATTTGATTGCTATCTGTTATGTTTACCCATAGCGAGCATTCAGATTCACCTCTTTCTTATGTTTCCATTTCCCCAGGATATGATGAAATATAATATGTATGATATGACTAGAAAAGTATCATGTGTAAATATTTTTGGGAAATATTTTAGCCATGTTATAGATTAAGCAGTTGTATATATAGTGTAAAAACTTTTATTAGTTAAAAAATATAGGGGTTTTATTAGTTAACATTTTTTATCAATTATATAAAACTTTAAAACAAAAAGATCATGGGAATGTATTTTAATGATTTATTTAACTCATGTAATTATCGTAATGTCATATCTATGAGCTATCATAGTTGGTATATATGAAAGTTTAGATAACATTGGTTATTAGTTGATGATGTAAATTTCATGAAGGTGTGATAAGTTAATGTTGATCATAATTTCAAAGGTATAGATAACCCCTAAATTTAGTTTATGAAATATTTAAAATTTTAGGGATAGGTTTAACTGAACATTATTAAAAACCTTTTGGATTAGTCTGTGGGAAAATTATTTGTATGTAATAACATTATAATGTTTTGGTAAAGTATATACTATGTGGTTATCCTTGAAATTACATCCCTGTCTGGATGCTAGAATGTGGATGTGGTTCTATAATAACTAAACCTATGGGAAATCACCTTGATAAAGGATTGTTGATTATAAACTCAATATTCAATCTATTTTATGATGGGTGAGCCTAAGACTAAACACCTTGTAGATATTACGAGGGTATATTATTTTATTAATAAAAATCATATTAAAAGAAATTAAGAATTATTTTTTATGTTAAGTAATTAGGATAAAGATTATGAGAGAATCCAACATAAGGAAACCTATATTAAACCAAAATTGATTCAAGTTGAGTTGCAATATAATGAAACAATTCCAAATAGTAATACATTTTGAGGTTGAGTTTTTATGTAATTATTTCTTAATAATTCACTTATGGTATCAATTTTTCATCAGTCATGATTAATTAATTTATTTAGTAATGGTTGGATCTATGAGGAGTAAAGTTAAAAATGGATTCTATGGATAATGATGAGATTTATTGAATGATAAACCTAACAATATATGAACCGAAGTGAGAAAACATGTGATTATTCCAAACCAGTTAATAAGAATCACGATTACCAATATAAAAACTACTTAAATCTGAAAACAACTAATGATGATATGGATGCCGTCTCATGGATGATTAAGTGAAAAATATGATTAAGGAATAAAGTTCAAATTTCATAAATATAGAAAATGTGGGAAGAAGAACAAAGGAAAATGGCTCAAAGAAACTGGGTGATGTTTTATGTGTGGAAAAGGTGGGAATAACTCAACTAACTATCAGGAAAAATTGAAGACTTGTGTGGAAACAATTGATGTAAACTGAGTTCAACAGGACATAACATTAATTTTTTAATGTCTTAATTGATTGGATCCTAGACATTATCCAAGTCAATTACCTAATCCAAGGGCTAACATGGATAATAGGAACTAGAAATTTCAAAGAAAAGGGAAACCCTATGAAACCCCCACTAGAGAATTGGGTTCCAAAAATTATATGGAATGAGGAACACTGCTCACCCACTCACTAACTATGAGTGTTTTATTCATATGCTGTTCAAACCAATACTCTATTCATAGAATGGTTACTAAAAACCTTAAATCACTATTCTGATAACTATATGTCAATTTTTTAATAAAAAATGTATAGTGGAATGAGAATTTCATCACAATTATACAACTCCTATCTTATATTTGTTTATAGGAATACCTTATTATAAAATATTATTTTCTTTCCTGTATTCATATTTGATTTGATATTAGGCATGGATTAACAGTCTTGACATAGATTCCATGATAATATTTAAGATAGGTAAATCACATATAAAAATAAACCCATGAAGATCTATTAAAACAATAATAACTGTAAAATTCCGTTAAAAAATTACTCCCACTATATTTGGGCATCTAATACAAATGGTTTAAGTAAAATTCAAAATTATTTATATTATTAGTAGGAGTTAATGGATGAGTTCACTGGTTACACTATAGATAATAAGCATGAAACCTCATTAGAAGTAAAATACCAAGTCATGTTTATACTATGGACACCCTTAACTATTTCATTTGTTAGGAAAAATTAATATTTCAAGGATAAAATTTATTTTAGTGGGAGTGTGTAATGACGAGATATTTCACTACGTATTTTACTTAAATAAATATCATCTTTCTAGACAGGAAACAATAGAGTAATATGAGTCACAAAATATTTGATGAATATTATTAAATAAAATTATTAGAATAAAATAACCTCTAGTAAATAAAAGGAACAAACATTTATTACATTTATAGGGTAAATAATTCATGTGATTACATATTGATAATTATTGTTCTTTCTCAAATAACTATTTTTCTCCAAGTGTTTTATATTTTATCCAAATATATTAAATCAAAAACTTTTAAAAGATTATTTTGATAATATATACTATCTTAATACGTTGACAGATATATTAACATTCTTTAAGTGCGTAACTGGTATGAAATAGTAAGAAGAGCACTTAATGTTTAAAAAGATCAGTCTTCAAGACACACAGTTTTTCTTTATATTTTATATTTTCATTAAAAAGATAAATTTATAAGTTTTAGAATTTAAATTCTCCAAAATAATCATCATTTTTTTTCAACATATCAAAATTAGATTTGGATAATATTTTGGTATTTTTCTGAAAATATTTATTTTTTGGTGAATATTGGAAAATACCATTTTTACAAATATGATGAATTTTATTACAATATTAGCAGATAATAATGATTTTGAAGTTTATTAAAATAATTAATACACAATATTTTTTGTTTTACAATTTATATTTTATATATAAAATACTGATTTTATTTTACAAACCTATGCTTGATCATTTAGAACATAAGTTACACTATTATCTAATTTTTTTTTATACATTATAGATTTATTTTTCAAAAATTCATTTTAAAACCTTTCTAAATTGATTTAAATAAAAGTTATTTAGATTTTGGAATTATACTTTAGATATTTTTTTAAAGGACCATTTTATTTTTTCATAAAAAATAAAATCCTTATTTAAAAACTAGTGACCTTAGTAAAATATAAAATTGTAAAATAGGTTAAACAAAGGGGTTAAAGGCCTAAAATGTTAAAAATTATATTTTAAATTTAGTGTTTTAGGTATTTATTGACTAAAAAAAACTGAAATACGTTATTTTTCATTTTTTGTCTTCTTGACATGTGAAAAATGTGATATCTTTTTATTAATATGGAATATTTAAAGATTGTCATTCTCACAAAATTTTGAAGTGAACTCTAACCGTCCATTTAATAAGATTATAAATTTATGTTTTATCCTAAAAATATAAATTTTTTACTCCCCCGATATTCAAATTTCACTTAATTATGCTTTGATACAAAATAGTTTGGCCTAAGTCCACCATTTCCATGGAATCCTGTAAAGGAAGTTCCAAGTTCCAACGTAAGTACAAACTTTTTGGTAACATTAGCTATTTTATATCATTAAAATTAAAATATATTTTCTTAAATATTTTATTATTAACTAAGTATTTATAATAAACTTTTTTTTTATATTTCTATAATATCAATTTTCAACATTTCCATTTTTTCCATTAATAAAAATAAAAACCCAATTCGTGTGCTTGTGCGGAATACCGCTTCAACGAAGCGATGTATTCCATTTTTCACCACCACATCTACTATTTGGGAATAATGATATAATTATTGATTAGATTTTACATATATAATATAATTATGATTATGAATATCCAAATTATATTCCACCCACATTCCATCTCTTTTGTGGGGAAATTAAAATGGTAATTGTGTGTACATGTGGACTTCAACCTTCATGAATTAACATATCTAATTTTTAATATATCATATATTTACATTATTTAACTCTCCTAAAATCATATTCATCAGCTTAAAAATAAATAAATAATTTCATTATGATTCTATAATGTTGATATTTTTTCCAAATTAAACCACTTTCATAACCGTACTTAGCCATTCATTATGGCATGTTCATGTATTGGTTGGTCTAACCACATTCTTGAAAAATTCTATAAAATAATATCATAGATGACTATGAGAACTTAATTATGGAAAATATATGATATAAATAAATAAATGATTTTTTTGTTTTGTTTTTTAATGGTAACATTAAAACCAAATTTATTAATTAAGATATTAATTTATGTTCATTAAAAATCACTAAATCATGATCATCACTGATTTAATATTTATGGACCATAATTGAAACTACAATTGAATTAAATTATAAAAATATAAATAATTATTAATAATAAATTGAATCACCGTGTATGATATGGTAATGGTGAATTTTTTTGGAAGAACGAAGAATAATACCACTACTATGAAACTAGTTCAAATCAATCAGTATTACTCAAACATGATATTGGAAATAGATAATTAATGAATAATATATATATATATATATAAAATTTATAAATAAAATTTATAAAATGTTATATGTAGGGGTATGACTAACAAATTTATGATTTAGATAGTTATTTTTGTCATATAGTATATTCAAACACTTGAGTGGAAGTTATGAATGATGGTAAGTGGTTCTTTGCTTTATATTTTATTTCTTGAGACATATTTCACTATAAGCACCATGATATCATTTTTGTCTTTTTATTAATACCAAATTAATTTATTTCACCATATTTATGTAATTCATGGGGTTTGAAGATCCATACCTAGATATTTTTATAAGTGTATTTTACATCAAATGGTACCAAGGTTATAAGGGTTTATCATATTAATTTTCATACATAGATAATTATTCCATTTTCACCACTTATTTTATTTTGTGTGGTATATATAGTTACATGGATGAATTGTTTTTAAATTTTAATGTAGTGTCCCTCCATCGGTTCCAATCATTGATGCCTTGAGATGGTTGGGCACAAGAGCTCAAGCAAACCTCCCCAAACGTCATGGGATCCCGATTAATAATGAGGTCCTTGGGTGACTATATGGGGAGACTATTCTCTCATTGATCATTAAAGAAAACAAAAATTTAAATATAAAAAAATATAAGGAAATAGATAGAAGTATAAACTATATAATAAATTATGAAATTAGAGGAAATAATAAGCTGATGTAGAATAATAATAGAAATATGATTCTTCTAATGATGATCATGTCATGGTAATATAACTATAAAAAGTGATCAAGCATGGGTCAAGGGATACAAGCATATACAATCTACTAAAAAATATACAAAAGGCCAAAAACCACTCTGACTATAATATCAAACATAAGATCAATCCTTTACTTATAACACTATCCTAGTAATGTAAATAAAGCATTGGAAGCTGGATTCTTCCATTTGTAAGTACCTACAACCATAAAGTATACTCGGGTACTGAATAATGCCTGAGTAGGGTGTGATATAAATTTATAGTAGGCTATAACCCATGGTGTATAGAAAATTACATCTTGTGCAATATAAAATAATAAAAGTTCCTTATTAATTTAAATTAAATTCAAAATAAATAAATAAACACATTAGAATAGGTTCCACCTAGAGTCTTGTCCATTCTACCTGCTTTGGCCTAACCTCATGCGTTTGAACCAAGTGCTCTTGAAAATGTATAGTGAGTGGGGTAATTTTACACAGGACATACTATCCCTAATCTCATGATTGATCTTGGAGGAAAGGTCTGTAAATTTTCAAAATCAAATTATCAATTCTCACTTTAAAACCTTTATTTTATTTTGAATCATTTTAATCATCCCTTAAAAAAATGTCGAGAAACCTTGATCCCATCCATGGAAATATTAAGGGACATGAATAGTTTTTGTTGAAGGTCTCTATAAAATTCCTATTCCGTCCATCCAATGTGACCCAAGTATGAGGTCTAAAGTTTCACTCCAACATGGTGTGAAAATAGTCAATGTTTAACAGACCTCTAGACCGTACATAATATCGCTTGTATGGACCCATGTCTCTCTCGTGGAATTGTACAACCAATCATTCCATTGAGATCATCCAAGGGGTCTCCCCTAGGAAACTAGTGTCACTCATTTGGTGGTGAACCAAAAAATGCATGGTGATCCCGTATGAGGCATAGATGATTTTACTTCGGCATGTGTACAAAACATAACGAAATTTATCTATGGAATGAGATTCCGTACAAGGGGTCCTTAAATCAGAACCCCCCATTTCGCCCTAGACACTATGGTAAAGAATTTAGATAATCATATCAAATTTATAACAAGGTTAAAGTATAATTCATTCCATTTAATTCAAGAAATTTAATCCCTTTAGGCACAAAGGTCTTGGAAAACCATTTATCAACTCACTTATGTCACATGGAACAAGGCATAAGGACTTGAATAATACAATTAGACTAACCATTCAATGAGGCATGGTTTATAGGGGTTCAACTCATGGTTCCTCCTTGAATTAAATTTAAATAGTAGGCAAATGGAATTAATTGAGTGATATCCCCTCATAAAGAGGTATTAACCCATACTAGAACAAGTAAAAAAGGTCACTAAGGTATAACTCACCCATTGGGGTGGAATAGGTCAAGGAGTTCAACCACAGAAGTGATTTTTCTCTAAGAAGGATCATAATATAGGTGTGAAACCACTTGGAATAATTCAATTAATGTTTTGAAGGTATCAGTGGATTTTCCCCGTGAACGGAACAATGATACATTGTATGGAAAGAAACGAAACGACGAAAAAAATTCTAGACCACATACCTTATGTCATAGAGCTTCCCTCATCCAGTCTTGGACTTTGATTCGAGATAGGTTGGAAAAATCAAAATTTTAAAATGTCCTAAAATTGGGGAAAATGATCTTGCACCCAAATAGAGATACAGATGGGATGAAGAACTTGAAATAGATTATAGAGGATTTGAGATTGTACCTCTAGCTTCCCGTTGAATCCAACCTCAAATGATTTGGAGGTCGGACAGAGGGGATATTGTGATTTATAGATTCTTGAAGGAGAAGAGATAATACATTATGAATCACTACTACAAAATAGATGTTTAACAACATTGATATTTATCAGTGCTAAAAAATAGCACTGATAAATGAAATCTTTTTCAGTGCTAAAAAGGCACTCATAAATTTAACCCTTTATCAACACTTTTTTTTAGCAATGATAAAGTGTCCCTTTATTTGTGAATTATTTTTAGCACTGATAAATGTCTGAATAAATAAAATGAAATAATAAAATAAATGAAAAATAAAAAATGTGTTTATTAAAAATAATATTACAAATTTTCTTACTTAAATAATTATTAATAAAAATGAATAAATTGATTATACAATATATAAATTATAAATACTAATAAATAGTACGAATTAAATATATAGATATATGAAAAATAAAAAGTAAACAAATTAAAAATAATAATAATTAAATTGATAAAAATATTAAACATTTATTAATTAGATGATTATTGATAATGTTAATAAATAATTTATACTAAATATTAATCTTTATATTAAAAAATATATATGTTATTTATATAATAAAAATATTATTTATGATTTATAGTAAACTATAATGTATTGAGTGGATAATGGTTTATAGTTAAAAATTAATATGAATTAAAAATACCAACTAATTGAATCGAGTAATAGAAATAATTGAATGTCATTGGATTTTTCATATTATAAAATAGATCAAATGTATTATATTGATTCCATATATTCATAATTAATGCATTTTTATAAACATACACACATAAAAAATATATTTTTTTCGAATTTAATCAATTTATATTATTTATTATATATATATTTATTTACTATGTTTTAATATTTTCAATATATATTCATATTTATTTTATTATATATCCATTTTTTAATGATTCATATTAATCAAATTTATCGAATTTTTTTAATATATTGAACTCATTTTTTAATTAAACAATTTTACTCATTTTTAACATGCATGAACTTAAGATTAAATATTCATTAATAATGTTAAAAATACATTTGTAAAAAATATTTATAAATGTATATTTAATGTTTTAATACATTTATAATTATAAATAAATAAATAATATTTGATTCATCATTATTTTTATAATTGTAGATAAATAATTATAAACTTATAATAATTACATTTAAATATCGAATATATTTACTATGTTTATATATATATAATTATATAAAAGGGATCACTGTGGGATGGCCCCTCACTCACCAGGTCCTCCGCTCTCACCATCCGCTATTTCCCTCCTCTAGGGTTTCGAGAGTCTTCCAGTGACACAACTTCTTCACTCTTCTCCGGTTTCCTTATCTTTCTCTTCTCGACGGTGGCTCTTTAGGTCCCCCCCCATATTTGGCTCAGCGGTCACTACTGGAAATACAATCTTTCTCAACGGTTCTGAACCGTTGGGAAATGCTGCAGAACTATTTGTATATATTATACCAACGGTTCTGAAAACCGTAGGGAAGTAAGCCGTTGGGAAAGATTTTCCCAACGGTTTACTGTGAACCATTGGGATAGGGTGGGGAAAGCCTAACCTATCCCAACGGTTGTGCCAAACCGTTGGGAAATCCGAAGGACTCTCCTCTTTCCAAACGGTTTGTGAACCGTTGGGAAAGGTTTTTTACCAACGGTTCAATGAACCGTTGGTAAAAAAAGAATCAGAGATGCTATTTCAATGGTTAGAAACTGTTGGCATAGCCTATGCTGTGCAAATTGCACAGCAGCCTGCAATTTTCACAGCAGCTCTACAATTTGCACAATTATTGTACCTGCAGGCCTCATTTTGTGAATTGCATCCCATTTTCAATCCAATTATTATACCTGCAATAAACTAAATCATACATATACAATTATTTTCCCTACAATAACCAACTAACACATACATATATAGAACAAATTCATACACATTTAACATATAATGCATCCTGGAACTACACTCATCCATAATTAAATTAGAATTCATAACATAATTATAAACATACATAATTCATTTAGAATTCAATTTAAAATTTAGATGAAAATTATATGTGGAATCTGGAATTCAATTCATAATTTGATCGGTTTCTTTTATACCATATATGTTTACCTAAAATGATGTCCACTTTAAACAAAATACATACACCTGGAGTGATACCGGCCACACCATGCCTCAGATTGAGGTGAGGTTAACTCGTACACGTCAAAAATGACCCATCGATCATTGTACTAAGGTATCAACATATTCCTAAAGCGTTTTCTCGATTTTCTGTATGCCTTTTGATGTTTTTTCACTTAAAATGATGTCCTTTTGAAACAAAAGACAGACACATTGAGTGGTTTCGGCCACACCACGTCTCAGATTGAGGTAGGATTGATTCGTACATGTCACATATGACCCATGGATCGTTATCCTAAAGTTTCAATGAAAACCGAATGCGTTTGGTGAGTTTTCCATATGTACGTAAAATGTTGTCCATTTTAAACAAAAGAGAGACACTTAGACTGATCCCAACCACAAAGTGACTCAGATTGAGCTCGGGATGGCTCGTACAAGTCACATATGATCCATGGATCGTTGGGATAAATTATCAGTAGATTCGAATTGCGTTTGGTCGGTTTTTCGTATGCCAGTTGTTCTTTTCGATTATAATCTTGTCCATTTTAAACAAAAGAGACAACGTTAGAGGGGTGTCTGCCACACTGTGCCTTGGATTGAGGTGGGGTTGACTCGTACACGTCACATATGACACATGGATCATTTTTTCTAAAGTATCAACATAATACGAATGCATTTGGTTGGCTTTTCGTATGGCTTTTGATGCTTTTCACATAAAATGAAGTCCTTTTGAAACAAAAGACATACACTTTGAGTGGTGCCAGCCACAATGCATCTCATATTGATGTGGGGTTGATTTTTACATGTCACATATTACCCATGGATCATTCTCCTAATTTTTCAATGGAAACAAAATGCGTTTGGTCAGTTTTCCATATGTACTTAAAATGTTGTCTATTTTAAACAAAAGTGAGCCACTAGAGTGATCCCGACCACACCGTTCCTCGAATTGAGCCCGGGTTGACTCGTACATGTCACAAATGACCCATAGATCGTTGACCTAAAGCATAAAAACATTTCGAATGCGTTTGGTTGGTTTTTCGTTTGTCAGTTGTTCTTTTCACTTATAACCTTGTCCATTTTAAATAAAATAGAGACACTGTGAATGGTGTCAGCCACACCGCACCTCGGATTAAGGCGGGGTTGACTTTTACATGTCACATATGACCCATGGATCATTGTACTAAAGCATCAACACATTTCGAATGTGTTTGGTCGATTTTTGTTTTATGCCAGTCGATCTTTTCACTTATAATCCTGTCCATTTTAAACAAAAGAGAGACACTATGAATGGTGTCGGCCACACCGCGCCTCAGATTGAGGTGGGGTTGACTCGTACACATTACATATGACCCATGGATCATTGTCCTAAAGTATCAACACAATAATAATCCGTTTGGTCGGTTTTCTATATGTATTTAAAATTTTGTCCATTTTAAACGAAAGAGAGGCACTTAGTGTGATTTCGGCCACACAGTGCCTCATATTAAGGCGGGGTTTACTCGTACACGTCCCATATGACCCATGGATCGTTGAACAAAAGAATCAACACATTTAGAATGCGTTTGGTTGGTTTTCTGTATGTCCGTTGTTCTTTTCACTTATAATCCTGTCCATTTTAAACAAAATACATACACAAGGAGTGATCCCGCCACACTATGCCTCGAATTGAGGCGAGGTTAACTCTTACACGTCACAAATGACCCATCGATCGTTTTCCAAAAGTATCCACATATTCCGAAAGCATTTGATCAGTTTTCCGTATTCCATTTTATGTTTTTCACTTATAATGACGTCCTTTTGAAACAAAAGATAGACACTTTGAGTGGTTCTGGCCACACCACATCTCAGATTGAGGGAAGGATAATTCTTACACGTCACATATTACCCATGAATCTTTCTCCAAAATTTTAAATGGAAACTGAATGCGTTTGGTCAGTTTTCCGTATGTACTTAAAATGTTGTCCATTTTAAACAAAAGAGAGCCACTTAGAGTGATCCCGGCTACCCCGCGACTCGGATTGAGACTAGGTTGGCTCATACATGTCACATATGACCCATGGATCATTTTTCTAAAGAATAAACACATTTCAAATCCATTTGGTCGGTTTTTCGTATGTCAATTGTTCTTTTCACTTATAATCCAGTCCATTTTAAATAAAAGAGAGACACTATGAATGGTGTCGGCCACACCGTGCCTCGGATTGAGGCGGGGTTGACTCGTACACGTCACATATGACCCATGGATAGTTGGTCTAAAGTATTGACACAATACTAATGCGTTTAGTTGGTTTTTCGTATGCCAGTTGATGTTTTTCACTTAAAATGATGTCCTTTTGAAACAAAAGACAAACACTTTGAGTGGTGCCGGACACACCGCATCTCATATTTACGCAAGGTTGATTCGTACATATCAAATATGACCCATGGATCATCCTCCTAATTCTTCAAAGGAAACCAAATGTGTTTGGTCAGTTTTCCATATGTACTTAAAATGTTGTCCATTTTAAACAAAAGAGAGCCACTTAGAGTGATCCCGGCCACACCGTGACTCAGATTGAGCTCGGGTTGGCTCGTACACGTCAGATATGACCCATGGATCGTTTTCCTAAAGTATCAACACATTTCAAACGCGTTTGGTAGGCTTTCCATATGTTAGTAGTTTTTTTCACTTATAATACTGTCCATTTTGAACAAAAGAGAGACACTATGAATGGTGTCGGCCACACCACACCTCGGATTCGGTGGGGTTGACTCATAAACGTCACATATGACCCATGGATCATTGTAATAATGTATCGACACAATCCGAATGCATTTGGTTGGTTTTATGAATGCCAGTTGATGTTTTTCACTTAAAATGACGTCCTTTTAAAATAAAAGATAGACACTTTGAGTGGTTTCGGCCACACCGCATCTCAGATTGAGGCGTGGTTGATTCGTACACATCACATATGACCCATGGATCGTTCTTCTAAAGTTTCAATGGAAACCTAATGCGTTTGGTCGGTTTTCTGTATGTACTTAAAATGTTGTCCATTTTAAACAAAAGAGAGCCACTTAGAGTGATCCCGACCACACCGTGCCTCACATTTAGGTGGGGTTGACTCTTACACATCACATATGACCCATGGATCCTTTTCCTAAAGCATCAACAAATTTCAAATGTGTTTGATCGGTTTTCCGTATGCCAGTTGTTATTTTCACTTATAATCCTGTCCATTTTAAACAATAGAGACACAGTTAGAGTGGTGTCGGCCACACCGCATCTCATATTGAGGTGGGGTTGAATCGTACACATCACATATGACCCATGGATCGTTGGTCTGAAGTATCGACACAATCCGAATGCGTTTGGTCGGCTTTCCGTATGTAGATAAAATGTTGTCCATTTTAAACAAAAGAGATCCAATTAGAGTGATCCCAGCCACACTGTGCCTCAGATTAAGGTGGGCCTGACTCGTACACGTCACATATGACCCATGGATCATTGTGATAAATTTTCAACAGAATTGGAATGTGTTTGGTCAGTTTTTCATAGTTTAGTTGTTCTTTTCACCTATAATCCTGTCCATTTTAAACAAAAGAGAGACACTGTGAATGGTGTCGGCCACACCGCACCTCAGATTGAGGCGGGGTTGACTCGTACACATCACATATGACCCATGGATCGTTGTGCTATTGTATCGACACAATCTAAATGCATTTGGTCAGTTTTTTTTCCAGTTGATGTTTTTCACTTAAAATGATGTCCTTTTGAAAAAAAAGACAGAAAATTTGAGTGGTGTTGGACACACCGCGTCTCCAATTGAGGCGGGGTTGATTCATACACGTCACATGTGACCCATGGATTGTTGTGCTAATGTATCAACACAATCAGAATATGTTTGGTCAGTTTTCCGTATGTACTTAAAATGTGGTCCATTTTAAAGAAAAGAGAGACACTTAGAGTGATCCCGACCACAATATGCCTCGGATTAAGGCGGAGTTTACTCGTACACGTCACATATGACCCATGTATCGTTGTGATAAATTATCAACATAATCTGAATGCGTTTGGTCTGTTTTTCATATGTCAGTTATTCGTTTCACTTATAATCCTGTCCATTTTAAACAAAAGAGAGACATTGTGAATGGTGTCGGCCACACAAAAACTCAGATTGAGGTGAGGTTGACTCGTACATGTCATATATGACCCATGGATTGTTGTGATAAAGTATCGACACAATCCAAATGCGTTTGGTCAGTTTTTCGTATGCTGGTTGATGTTTTTCACTTAAAATGATGTCCTTTTGAAACAAAAGACAGACAATTTGAGTGGTTTCGGCCACACCACATCTCCGATTGAGGCAGGGTTGATTCATACACATCACATATGACCCATGGATCGTTCTCCTAATTTTTAAATGGAAACCGAATGTGTTTGGTTAGTTTTCTGTATGTACTTAAATTGTTATCCTTTTTAAACAAAGGGGAGCCACTTAGACTGATCCCGGCCACACCATTCCTCAGATTGAGCCTGGGTTGGCTCTTACACGTCACATATGACCCATGGATCATTGTGATAAATTATCAACAGAATCTGAATGCATTTGTTCAGTTTTCCGTATGTTAGTTGTTGTTTTCACTTATAATCCTTTCCATTTTAAACAAAAGAGACACAGTTAGAGTGGTATGTTAGTTGTTTATTCACATTATTCAAATACACTATTTGACTATGGGTCTTTATGTTAATTTATTTAGGAAAAATTTAAATTTAAAATGAGAATATAAAAAAATTAATAGATGATAATACTTTTACTAAAAATCATTGTGTAAATATTAAAGTAAACATGATTTATGAGAATCCTCATGTGTCTATTAGTGGAATGGTATTAACATAAAATCTCGTGGACATTCATATAGAATATTTTTATATCATTATTAGTATGGAATAGATTTTAGTTTATCATGCTATGAAACATTTCAGAGCTAACAATGTCATGCCCAATGAATACATCCATTTTATAACATACCACGAATATATGATATTGATTAGATGTGTAAATGTGATTTACATTGATTATAATTGTGAAAATAAGTAAAATATATATTATATATTTTCTAGTAGTAAATGAAATCAAGGCGGGTGGGGGGCTGTCTGGTGGGTTTCCGGGGGCTGTCTGGGGACCATGGAGGGTGGTGGGGGCTGTGCGGGGGGCTATTTGGGGGGGGGGGGGTGTTCGGGGGGTTGTCCGGGGTCCAAGGAGGAGGGTGGGGGGGGGGGGCTGTCCGGTGGCTGTCTGGGGGGCTGTTCGGGGGCTGTCCGGGGTCCAAGGAGGAGGGTGGGGGGTGTCCAGGGGGTTGTTTGGGTGGTTGTCCGGGGGCTGTCCGGGGGGCTGTCCCGAGGGCTGTCCGGGGTCCAAGGAGGATGGTGGGGGGTTTTCCAGAGTCCAAGAAGGAGGGGTGTTTACAAACACACAGCCACTAAAAGGCAAAAACAACCATAAAAACAGATAATATATAAAAATAACTCAACTCCAATACTATACTATGAGTCTAGATAAATCTAACAACTAGAATAGATTAAATATCAAATCTCAGTAATATTAGTCAAAAATGTAATGGATCAATTTGTCCCACATCACCATCACCATCATCACCATCATCATCACCCTCGTCCTCATCCCCATCATCATCCTCGCCCTCCTCTGCGCCCTCCTCCTCGCCCTCGCCCTCCTCCTCACCCTCGCCACCCGCCTCGCCCTTCTCCTCTTCTGCATCAGACTCCTCGCCATCATCATCGTCAAGCTGGAAATCATGTTGACCAACACTAGAACTACCACCTGGTGCACCATATATAGAATGTATCAACGACATATATTCATTAAAAGCTGGGCTGACCTCTGCTGGAAGGGTTGGATGTAGAACTTCAATAAATTTCATAAACGCCCTGTTTTCCCTAGCAGACTATTCTGCCGTCTCAGTGGCTCTTTTCTCAGCCTGTTTTGCCCATGCCCTAACTTTCTGTAGCTCAGTGGCACTACATATCATACCTTAGGAGGGCCAATACCTCATTGGGGCTATCCTAGGTCGGCATCATACTCTGCCAGGATGCTCCTCTCCCAACACCTGATGTAAGTTATCTGTTGGCCCAAAATTGTCTCGTTCTTGGGCATCGAGGGCCTCTAAAGCAGCCTGTTACAAATATAAATATATCATTAAGTTACAAAATAGATATTAAAATATAAATTCAACAGATTAAAACTTACAATCTGCTGCTGAGTCTCTTCGTTGACGGCACTTCCATCCTTTTTCTGTCTACTCGAGAAAAACAGTTTTGCTCAAGGCACACGTCCTTCAATATTTTTTATCTTCCACTACAATGACATTGAAAACTAAAATTATATGAAAATATTAGCAAACTATTAAATAATTGAGGAAACAAAAGAAAGTGTAAGTCATAAAGAAAACTTATAAACAATTGTCATACCGGCTTCCTCTCATGATCAGGCATCGTAGTGCGTCCCAGTGTGTGGAGGTATTTTTTTGCATCAATGTTCTTTTTATTTTTTCCAGATGATTCCTAAATAAAATTAGAAAATGCAACATATAGTATTAATGAAAAACATGAAAGTTATTATTTAAATACCTCAAATGTAATTAATACCTTAAACTGGGTACTCCTCCAATGAGTAATCATCTAACGATACTGCTCTATAAGACAATCATCCACCACTGGTACCGCCTTTAACTCAGTGCCAACTCTAGAAACCCAGCCAATATACAACTCATGCTTGTAGGCTCTCCAAAGCTCGCATAAATCCTTTAGACGTTCCTATCGTGCACCCTCACCATTGGGGAAATTAAATCGAAGCTGACATCAAAATATTAATTCATATAAATAAAAAAATAATTCATGGAATTAAATAGAACATATTTTTTGACCCATATCTCTTCCCAAGATCTATCATTGACCTCATTTGGAAAATGTCTCCACGATAGCGGGCTGACGGGAATAATGTCGGAGTGTTTGGCAAGCATCGCCAAAAAACTCCGACATTGCTGCCCTGTTTTCTCAACCATTTAGTTGTCTTTATTATAATCCACCATAACCTGTGTGTGGCAGTTCCATGCCGAACGCATGCGTGTACGCCCCCTCCCACACCTCCTATCAGTATATTTATCTGTCATGAGAGAAAAACAAATATTTTATCAAAACATGTTATAATGAAAATAAATATTTCTATAAAAATTTGTTATCATTCTATAAATATACCTGTGTCGGTCTAATCGCTGAGTGCTGCTGGATCCACAGAAACTAATGGAACACCCTGTGGTAGAACAGAAGTTGAAGACAATGAAATATATAAGCTCAGAAAGACAGAAGTATAAGGAAAAGAATATGGGATAGCTGTCTGACCGGATTCTGACTGGGGAGTGGGAATCATCATGGGATGTGAAAATGATGGGCCATAAGATGCAGAAGGTAGCGAAAACATGGGAGGCCTAAATATCCCATGTGTCCCTAACGACACACTGGGATCAGAATGTGGGAAGGATGACAAGTCAGTGGGAGGGGCAAGGTCTAGTCGGGTACGCACAACTGCTCATCCACCTCTGGTACGAACCCTCCTCGTACCACCGACCTGAGTATTAGGACTAGTACTAGGATCCTCGTTGAATAACTCTCGACATATAGGTGGATCCTAAAAAAATTTATACAAAAAAATTAATCACATTACATTATATATTCTATAAATATATCAATTTGAAATACAGTACTCACTATAGGCACTAATGATGGAATTCCCAAATCCGTCAATCGAAAATTGTTCTCCATCATTTTTTCCTTTGTCTCTCTTCAATTGGCTTCATTTCCTACTTTTGAAAACAAATATGTAATTAATTAGAAAAAGGAAACTAATTTGTAACCCAAAAAACTAAATATATGAGGGAATAAGGGGATTCATTGGTAATTTAGCTATCAATTGTTTTAGAAGAGCTTGAATGGATTTAATAAATCATACAAGTTGTAATATTCATCATGTTAGAAATATTGTTTGACTAGGTTTGAATACAGTTCAATTCCAAATTAGAAAAAGAAATTCAAATAAAACTACAAAAAATAAACATTGAAAATTCACATAATGGTCAAGTCAGCTAAAATATATTTGTGATCAATACTAAATCAATTTTAATATTACCAAGATTAACAACCCAACTCGAGGTAAACCAAAATAATTGAGAACATGGATGAATGATTCTATATATTTTCAACCACAACTTCAGGTTCACAATCAACTCTGACAATTGAGCTATTGGAGTCATCAAAATAAATAAATGGATTGGTTCCAATGGCACTAGGGACAGTGTCAATTCCACCATCACCATCATCAAAAATATTTCTTGGAATTACTTCAACTATGACACCAAATTCAGGTCAATGTTGGTCTTTGACATAAAAAACATGTTTAGCCATTGATGCTAACACATATGGTTCTTCGGTAGGAAGAGTGCGAGTCATATTAATTACTCGAAATACATAATAATCAATAAATGTCCCATGTCTTATCATATAATCAAACCAATGGAATCTCATCATTGTGACTCGTCCATTAGAGTAATAATCCAATATTATTATTTTCTCAACAACTCCATAATAACCAACATTTTCAAATCATAGTCTATTATCTAATGCACTGGCATAAAAATCTATTGTGGAAGTAACCATAACACCATCATGTTGTGTTCTCATGTTCTTTGCTCGTTCTGTGACAATAAATGTGTACCCATTGATAACAATTGATTTACAGTCACGAACCCCAGTATTAGGACCAAAAGCCAAAACTCTTATTTCCTCAGAGACAGAGTTAACATACAAACTCAACACCTGCAATATAAATGACTATTAAAATTAATTAAATATTGATATAATTATTTTAAACATTAATATTTTTACCTTCAATTTTAACCAAGCAGAAAACTATTTTGTATGAAAAGTCTCTCTCCTTGTCAAAGATAAAGAACGATGCTTCCTATTTATCATTGTTTTATGTTCCCTGTAGATAAAAAATATGAATAGTTTAACATATATATATGTAAGATATACATAATCAATTTAGTTACCTAATATAGTCATCGAACAAATCACAGTTGAACAAAACTGTGCGATGTGCCATCTCCCTCTCTTCATGGATTAATGTATTCAATGTATATGATCCAGGAATTCCTCTTATTTGTGGAAGTGATGGAAAATTGGGTTCAATTTACTCATACTATTATTCTTCATTTCTCATTGGTCTGTTCAATATTTTAGTAAGATCAGATAAATACGTCGAGCAGAAATCCATACGTCCTTGAGCCAGGTAACCGTTCATGATAGAACCTTAGGGATGTTTTTTGTTTTGGACATAAGACTTTAATGTGAACATATTTCTTTCATTTGGATACATCCAATGAAAATAAATAGGTCCTATGAGACGTATTTCAGTGGGAATACGGACAATAGATGTAGCATGCATGTGAAAAATGATGGAGGAAATATTTTCTCCAACTCACACAAAATTAATGGGGCATCTGTCAAGATTTTTTGCAAGAAAGACTTGGAAAACTTCTTAGCACAAATATCTCTAAATAAATGGAAAAACCGAATAACATCCACCCTTAAATTATTGGAAAAAATATGATGGATTGCTATTGGAAGCAACTCATGCAGTAGAATGTGATAATCATGAGTCTTCAAAGATTTTAGCTTCAACTCTCTTCTGTTGACCCATTTAGATATGTTGCTTGAATAGCCATCATGAACTCTAATAGTCTCTAATACTTCGAGAAATTGTTTTTTTCATAGGTGTCATCACATAAGAAGCACATGGACGTTTCCATTTATTTTTACTGATACACATTGGAAGCAATTCTAGTCTGATGCCTCAATCCACCAAGTCACGCCGAGATCGTAAATCATCTTTTGTCTTCCCCTTGACATTTAGAAGAAAAGAAAGAAACATTTCACATATAGTCATTTCAATATGCATTACGTCTAAGGAATGACGTAACAAATTGGTTGACCAATAAGGAAAATCAAAAAAGATACTCCTCTTCCTCCAATTGCAACAGGTTTCCGTGGAAACATTCTTTCTCTTTCCAGATTTCATTTTACCCTTCCCAAATGAAAAACTGAAATCTTTCAATTCATTAAGCACGTCAGTTCTAGACATACGCTAAGGTGGATCATCGATCTCTATGGTATTATCAAATCTTCAACGATTCATTCTATATGGATGATCCTTTGGCATGAATCGTCGATTTCCTATAAAACTGAAACTACAACGATGTTTCAGTCTTCTGGATCGTGTATTCTTCATAAAAATTGGACATGACAATTTTACCTTCATGCTCCATCCAGACATCATTGCAAAAGACGAAAAATCATTGATCATCCACATAAGCGCAACACACATATGAAATATGTATTTTGAACATGCATCGTATGTGCACAGACCCACATCCCAAATAAGTTTCAACTCTTTTATTAAAGGTTTCATGTATACATCAATATCAATGCCGGGATAAGAAGGACCAGATATGAGTATACTCATGAAAGTGAAAGGTTTTTTCATACACAACCATTGGGGAATATTATAAATGTGTATAAAAACTGGACATGGGCTGTGCGTAGTAAGCATCTTCCCAAACGGATTAAATCCGTCACATGAAAGACCCAACATCACATTACGCACGTCAGCTGAAAAATCAAGATGTCGAGCATCAAATCTCTGCCATGAAAATCTATCTGTAGGATGAACCATATCATCATTATTCTTCTTTCTCTCAGTATCATGCCATCTCATTTATATTGACATTTCATCAGACATAAAAAGATTCTAGTGTCTGGGGATCAATGAAAAGTGCCAAATTACTTTCTGTGGAACGCGGGATGGGGTTCCATCATATTTTGACTTCCAGCGGGATGTGACACATTTTATACAATCATTTCGTTCACCGGTTTCCTCCCAAGATAAACTGCAATCTTTCAGGCAAGCATGAATTTTGTTTCTTGAAAATCCAAGTTCCTCAACAAACTTCCAGGACATATATTGGTTTGAGGGAATATCTACATCATCTAGAAGTAAATCCTTCAAGAGGTTAAGAATTTAATCGATTTCTTTATTAGAAATCCCATACATAGTTTTCCCATGAAACAATTGGATTAAAAATTCTAGCTTTTTCATTTTATCACATTGTCGATATACTAGAGTCATGGCAGCATCATTCAATTTTTTCACCCTATCAATATCATAATTTTCAATAGATGCATCAGCTGTGCTCATATCGAAGTATTCTTGAGTTGAAATCCTTTCTTTTTCATGATGATGAATAAATAGAAACCGATCATCTAACAAATTCTCCATTCCAGTCCATTCATTTCGATCATCACCAATTTGAGATTTGATTTTCTCCCCATTGTGATACCACACAAAGTAGTTTGCTTGAAAACCATTTTTGGTTACGTGGTAGCTGACTTCTTCATGGCTCAACCGAGGTATACCAACACAATTGGAACATGGGCAGTGTATGCGACCACTATCTGAAGCATTGTAAAATGAAAAATCTATAAAGATCTCCAAATTGTTTTGAAAATCGATTGAGATCCGATCGGTTTTATACATCCAACTTCTATCCATTCTGTAAAAAGAATTTATATAAGTCATTTTGTCATAAACAATTCAATAGGATTGAACTTTAATAGAAAATACATTTAAGTAAACGATAAAGGAAGAAGTTTCTAGTCGATGTAGTGAACTATTAAAATAATGTAAAGAACAAGTACTCATAAATTAAATTAAAATTTATTTATATTCATTATCATTAGGTCTATAAGAGGCACATGCCTCAGGTCCCATCATGTGTTATAGGCATCCCAAATCATTCACTCATGTTCAATAACTCATTATTGACACCTCTATGTCCATACCTTTCATTACCCAATTACTTCCCCAAGTCAAGCGCACCCCATGGGTGAATAAATTTTAGGCTTATACACTAATAGGTTATTCATGTCTTGTATAAATATTTAATTTCATTAAGTATAGACAAAAACATTTATTTTTAAATTTTGAAATTCTTAATATAGTATGTCAATGATAACAACATTACTGAACTAAACTTGTGAGTTATCTAACATTTTTCTGGCTGTCTACACATGCCAGAATGGGTAGTGAAAAGCACCCCATCCTCATTAAATTGAGTATTGTCTAAGAAGGACACATAATATACAACTTACAATGAGAACCATATTTAGTTGACCCTAAAGTTATATTATTACAGTCATCTTGGGGTAAATGGAATATATGATCCTAGTTAACTGATGAATTCAAAATCTCGTATTCCATATGTTGGACACTATCTAAGGTAAGAAATCTTGTGAGGATGGGTTTACATCATTCAATTTTTTACATGCTAGTGAGAATGAAGGCTTTAATTAATGACTTGAGTTCACTGATACCATGTCAACCGTTATACACGCCATGTGAACCCTTACACACACCATATGAACCATTATACCATATCGTCATTATTACAACCATTAATAACAACTTAATAAATAACTTCACTTGTTAAAGATAATAAAATTAAACATAAATCAATAATAATATTAGATATATCATGTAAAATTAAGTCATACTATCTTACATCCAAAATGACCACCCACAACCATGATTAATAACCACAAAGCTCCCCTTTTGGCCAAATCAAAAGTGAAAACAAAAAAACAACCTCATTTGTGTGAAGAATAATAATCTCATGGTCCTCATGATATTTGAACCACACAGTCTTGATTTTAGAGATGAACTTGTATCCATGAAACCATATGAGAAACACGATTCAATACATGCATTTTTTTGATTTTCCCAAGCATTTTGAGGAACCCCAAATCAGTGAAAATGGTCATTGTGTTTTTATAAGGTGATTTAATAACACATGTATGATGTCGAAGGAAAAATGATTAATTGTTATATTAGAAATACTAATATTCACTAATATTTCAAATTTTACATTCTGTAAATTAGTTTCATGAAGAAGGAAGAAGTACTAATTAGGGACCACATGCTATTTTGCAAAGTTCAAGAAGATACTCCATATGTTCTATTGTGAAAAGGATAAGTGAACAGTGTGTCATTTTATATATATATATAGATTTTTATAGAAACATGATACATACTTGTTATGTAATACACAAAGTGTACAAAAATTAAGATGAACAAGATCTTCATGTTTGGCATGATCTTAATGAAAGGAGTGATTTTCACAAAATAATATCAATAAATATTACAAACAATTTCTTATTAGTTCATACACATGAATCTATAATATTTGAAGCATTGAGATTAAAAAAACTATGAATCTTCAAAATTAGAACACAATAAAGAGACACTGTGCCCTTATAAATGTAAATTTGTAATGAAAACATTAATTGGACATACACCGATATAGGGATTTGAGTACACAATTCGTGGAACAATCATAAAATTTTACAAAACCCTAAAAATTGGGAATAATGAAATTTTTGAGAATCAAAGGATATGATTGATAAGAGGTGGAACTATATCATTGATAAAATATGGAAGGAGTCTAACCTGGAAGCTACTGATCCGATGGAAGAGGTGGGGATTCTAAAGTGCTTCTGCGAAGGAATCGCTTCTAGAGACTAGCAGAAGGGTTCTAGAATCTTAGGGAGGTGGATTCCTAGATTTGAAGAATTTGGGGCTTTTTTTCCCAATGGTTTTTAAAAACCGTTGGGAAAACTAAATATTTCCCCATATTTCCCAACGGCTTCATCAAACCGTTGGGAAAATTGATTTTTCCCTATCTTTCCCAACAGTTTTATCAAATCGTTGGGAAAGGTCACTTGTACAAGATCTTTACCAATGGTTTATGCAAACCGTTGGAAATGATGACATATACCAATGGTTATTTGATCCTTTGGTATACAAGTGTTGGGAAAAGTCCTCATTCCAGTAGTGGATGCATCGGCTCTCTAGGTTTGTTCTCGCTCCCCCTTACTTCTTCTTTCTATGGTTCCTCCTGAATACACTCTCTTCTCTCTCTTCTTCTTGTCACTTCTTCTCCTCGATTTCGTGGTTGGTCCAATTTGATGAAGGCACTATCTCTTTTCCCCAGCTACCGCTCCTCACTCTGACCTCGAGGTCCTTCACTCCCCTCCAGGTCAGTTCGGGAGAGTTGGATTTTTTATGCTTTGGGATTAGCAGCTCGGTGGCCGTGGATGTTCACAGAGTCTTCATGACTTCTTTATAAGGTTGCATCCCACGGTCTCCACCTCATCATTCTAGGTTTTGTCTATTTCTTGGGTTTCATCCCCTTTTCCTTTGTGTTGGCGGTTTCAATATTGTGATGGTGTGGAAATGTCGGGTCGCTGGCAATTCATCTAGCCGCTGTCCGCTTGTTTCTCTGCTCTTATTCCAGTACTTCTACATTCTCTTCGAGGCGAAGCAGGCGGTGGTCTTATTGGTTCTTTTGGAAGTGAGTTCGTGCGGTCAACTCTGAGTGTTCTATGACAAGGATGTCTTGATTACTAGATGTTTGGTCGATGATGATGAAAGTGGTTTTCGGTGATGTGCTGGGGATTTCAGCGGCGAAGGGTTACGAAGGTAGGACGACCTTTAGTTGGGTCACTGGTTCTGTGGAGCATGTCTCTAAGTTTGTAAGAGTGTTCTGGTGGTTTTTCCGGTGGTTTTGTGGCACAGGCTGGTGGAGGTGGTTGCATCAGAGTGAATAGAGGAGCCCAGTTTTGGTGGTCTCCGGCGTCGCCCTTCGATGATGGGGTTGACGTTGATGTGCTGGTTGGTGATGGCAGCGATAGTGGTGTGCCAGGATCTGATGAGCGGGTGATGCAAGAAATCATGTGGCCCAAAGCAAATCAGGATGTTCATTTTGTTTTTTGCATTTTGAAAATTCTCTCTTACGCTAGTAGTTGAATTTGAAGGGGGAAGGGTGTAACTGTGGTTTTCTTGATGGTTTTTAATTTGGATGGATTGTGTATGGTGGGTTAACATTTACCCCTTAAAAGTGTCTTTTTAAAAATATAAAAAAATATTTATTGTGGGTATATAATTATATAAATATATATAATAATATAAATATCGTTTTTTTAAAGTATTCATATAATTATAAATAAATAATTATATATTCAAAAAATTAAAAAATTATTAATTGATAAAAATTATTATTTTAAGTTTTATAATCATATATAATCATATATTTAAAAAAAATATTATTAAAAAAAGTATTATAAGTATTTTTCAGAGCCTTTTTAGCACTGATAAAAATAGAGATTTATCAGCACTAAAAAAGAACTCATAAAATCAATCTTTATGAACGCTAAAACATTTTCACTAATAAATCTTTATCTTTATTAGTGCTAAAAAATACCTGATAAAGATTCATTTTATTAGTGCTTATTAACATAGTTATGATAAAAGGTATCTTTATCAGCGATTTATTTGAAGCACTGCTAAAAGTTTTACAATCTATTTTATGAACCCAAACCACTGCGAACTAGATCACGATTTCCAAATCTCTCCATGGAAGAGACCTACTAACCACACTTATTTTTTATGAATCCATGATTGAATATAGAAAAGAATAAAAAATCTAACTATTCCAAGGCTTGAATCCAATTCTTGAGCGATTCAAGGGTTGAACGTAACCAAAAATCAAAAAAAAAACAAGGTTTTTCAATATCTCTAATTTTCCTCGGTTATCTACTGTACCTTCTCATCCCATACCTATTTGTCCCAACAAGTCTTGTTGTACTATCCTATATTAAAAATCCGAAGATTCATTGTTTTTAGATATATTGAAGTATCATCTTCTCTGATATCATAGGGGTCTTCTTGGGATAACATCAGTACTTTGCGACTTGAAATATGTAATGCCAAATATTGGTTTATGTTTTTGTGAGGTATAATAGGCATTAAATACATATATTTCATGACATCTACCTCTTTTCAATTGTCAACTTTTGAAAATTTCTTCTATATATCGGTCTGTGTTGTCACTGGTTTAAAATATTACATTATAAATCACTTGAATGATGAAACATCTAAATCATAGGGGTTATATGTTATGTAGTGTAACACTTGTAATTGAGAGGGTTGAGTGAGGAGGTACTGAAATAGAGGGTTATACCCTTCTATTTGATATCTAATTCTAGGTTTTTTTCCAAAAAAATGGATGATGAAATTTCTAACACATGGGAACAACAATATAATTATTTTTCTATAAAATATTTTCCTAGGATAATGAGCACTAAAATATGTTGTAAATTTATTGGATTTAATTAGAAAGACTATGAAATATTTCATGAGGCTTGAGATAGATTTAGGGGTAACTTATGAAATTTTATAATCAAATTATTCCGATGAATCTGTAAAATCAGATGAGAAATATCATTATATATGTTTGATTTTTTGTATTATTTATTTAACTACTTCTTGAATAAATAATTTTTTTTAGTTTTTATCTTTGAAATATTTTATTTTGAATTTAAATAATATTTATTAAATTCAATAAAAATAAAAATCAAAGAGGTTTGAGGTTCTATAATCCTTGGACTATATTATACACGAAAAATGGATTTTTAGATAAGATGTAATTGATATTTGGATTTTTTCTGCTGAAATATAGTCAAAAAATAAACAATTGGAATGAGTCATTTTCTATAAAAGACCTCAACATCATTTTTTTATGAAATAAAATACTCTTTCATTATGTGGTGCTAAAGAAGAGTACATTTTTTGATATAATTTATTGTTCTCAATCCATTTGAATTTTTCAATAATTTTCTCAATTATATATTTTCTTTGAAAGGTAACTTATTTAACAAGAAATATTTTCTATTATTCCAAATTTAAATAATATTTTTAATTATTAATGAATAAATATTACACCACTAGATTTAACTAATTTTGATAAAATAAAATATTAACATTGATTGATGTAAATTTAATAAATATGTTTTAATAGAATCTATTTTGATGGAAAAATATTATTTTTCAAGGGTAAAATCATTACAACTATAGAATCCCACATCAAGTCAACTTCATTAGTTTCGATTTAATAATTTAATGACATGCTATGTTTACTGTGGATTATTAATTCTACTGAAATTTATAGTTCACAAACATAAACTTAAATCCATTTTTGAGTCCTTGTAGTGGTAATATGATTCCCCTTATATGTGACCATATCAATTACATGACATAAAAAAATGTATCAATACAATACATTACCATTATATTTTATATTGAGAGTTTCGTAGAATTCGGAAAAAAATTAACTAAAAAACTCATGTTTCCATTAAACTAATGGGAATTTTTTAGAATAATATATGAAACAACATGATCCATAAGAATTCTTCATTGTTATTATTAAAATTAAAATTTTTCATGTCACATTATTCTTATTCGGATCGAGCTCCTCATGAAAATATTTGATCCAATTATCATCCTTTATAGTTTATCCAAATGATTTAGAATCTACCTGGGAAAAATGTGGATTTTTGATGAGTCTAAATCTTATAAGTGTTCACCGAAACTTTTTGATCACCATTGAAATTTTCTTCATTGATTTTATTCTTTATTGTATTTCCTGTAGTTGATTAAAATATAGCCCTCTTTGAAATGATATCCCACACATTAATACATCTTAAAAATCACTTAATTTATATTATCACATATATAATAAAAACTATGTATGTTTTACATTAATTCATCTAAAAACATATCATTCTTTGTCATAGAATTTTGGTTCCACCCTTAGGAATCTTTGATTATTATCCATGTAATTCTCACAAATGGGATGCATTCACCTTTTATAATGAATATCTTATGTTTATTTATTTATTTATTTTACAAAATGAATATTTCATGAACCCAATATGATATATTTACTTTCTCTCAGAATATTCAAATCTTCAATCCAATACATCTTATTTTCTCCTCATCCTACTCACTCATTGATTGATTGTTTGTCAAGATATATTTGTGTTTTTTATCTCAATTATTTATTTATTTTATACATATCCATGGGGTCAATAATGTTTTCACAGAAAAGTAATTATCCAAATAATTAAAGTATTGTTTCATATTTATATTTAATTTATTTATTTTCTGTATTACTCATTTAATAATTGTTTTCTAGTATATGTAGATTCTTGTGTTCATGTTGGGGTGGTTTCTTTGAATAGGCTCATGCTCACGAGGGATTAGACTTCTAGCATGCAACTAAGATAATGAAAATGAGGAAATGCATCAAGATTGAAAACAAACATCAAGAAAATCACTATTTATTTGACTTATTTAATTATTTTCTTCTTCATTGTGTCTATTATTTTGAATTTAATTTCTTTATCATTTTTATCTAATACTTATTTAGTTTTTTATTCACAGATATTTTGGGATGTCATATTTTGATTTCAGTTATCTACAATAATCCACAAAAAATATAAAATGATTTTTTATGCCAATGCTACCATGTTTTCAATTTTGGTTTCCTTTATTTGTCAATTTTAAAACACTATATATTCATTTGATGTTATTAGTTGAAAAACAATTTTCATTGTTGAAAACCTCCACTATTCTTTCTTTCAACAATGAGAAAGGTTTTTTAGTTAATAACATCGAGTCATTATGAAATGTTGATAGTTCGACATAGAAAGATAATGGAAATGTTGTAACATTCGATGTTAGGATTATTTTGAGATTTTCAGATGTGTAGGAATCAACCACACCTCATTCCGACACATGGTGTGACAGGTATGATTCCAAGTGATTATTTTTATTTTAAATTGACATTAATTTAAGTTAAAAAAAACTAACATACTCAATATTGAGGAAAAATATTATGATTGTTTTGAAACTTTAGTTAAACTATCTATACGTTATTTGAGATGTGTAAGAATCAGCCGCATCTCAATTTGACTGTAAGATACTATCCTTTTCCTAGGTATTGTTTTTCTTCCTTAAATGTTTTATCTGGGAAATAATTTATTGAATTTTTTAAATGATTTTCATAAGTGAAAATTTTTAGTTAACACTTTGAAATATTTAATGAATGTTTTCAGAGTCAGACCATGATTAGTATGAGATTCTGAGGCTCATAAAGCATCGTCGAAGGCGAAACAAAAATATAAATTATATTATATTATGCATGGAAAATATATTCAAAATAATTGAATAACTCCTAAATAGTGCATTGTATGAGAAATCTAAGACCATCGTTGTGTCCATAACAGTGTGTTTACCACAGGAAGGGTATGACATGTGCATTTGTTAGACATTTGGATGCCTCGCTCATGAGATAAAGTGTTTTAAATAAGTTTTATTTATTTACACAAACAATTTATTCAAAATAATTGAATTACATCAAAACATTGTGTTGTATAGAAAATCTAAGACTGTCGTTGTGTTCAAAAAATGGGTTTTACCATAAACAGGGTATGACATGTGTAGGTGTCAAGCATTTGGACGTCTTTCTCACGAGATAATGTTTTTAAATAATTTGTATTTTTATATTTTAACAAAAAAATTTAAATAAATCTCATAAGGTGAATAGTATGAGAAATATGAGACCACTGATAGGTCTAGAATGATGTGTTTACCCTAGACGGGGTATAAAATTTGTAATCATCTAGTGTTTTGATAGCTCACTTGAAAAAATAACCATTTTATTTTAATTAGTTATTTATTCTCATTTTTAAAGAATAAATCATTATTATCTCACAAACTGTTCATCACACAAGAAATTTTTGACCATCAATGGGTCCGAATTGTGGGGTTTACCCTAGGCAGGGTATAATTCTTATACGCAACAGAATTATTATTATGGTTACTTATTAACATTGTTTTATTTAATTAAATCATTAAATTAATTAATTAATAAATCCATTTCCCTATTCATTCATATCCTTCAATGGGTTAAAATCCATTTTTGAGCATCGGAAAAACCTAGAAACTTCATTTATGGTCTGTTTTCACCCCCAAAACTCTAGAAACACCATTTAGGATTGAATTAAATAACTCTATCTTCAATGATCGCGTGAAACAGACATCAAACGTATAATAATAAATTAGGGTTATTTATGATTGAACGGTTCAATATCACTTCATAAGAGAACCATTTATTTTTGATCATGTTAAATATAGTCATTTGTAAACACATTTGGATGTAACTTGGGTAGGCTAAGAAACTTATTCTTTTTCTTATGTGGAGTTCCATTGTGCGAAACACCTACTGTGAATTTCCTCCAAGTGTGCCACAACATGGTGTGACCCAAACATGTCTTGTTTCTTTTTTTAATTATTTTATTTTCTCTCTATTGTCTCTTTTTCTCTAATTCTATAAAAAAATTTGTTATTGGAAAAAGTTAAAAAGAGGTTTATTTTATAAATTATAATTCTATTTTTTTAAATGACAATTTCAAGGGTTTTAAAATAAATTATCAAAGAATAATTTGATGTAATTATCTTTTAGTAGTAATAATTATGTCATCTTGTTAAATACTAACTGTGAAATATTATCAAAGATAATATGACATTAATATTATGGAATTATAATATGATAATTATATATGATATTATTATAAAATATTTATCAGTGGAAAACCTTCTTTTTTTGGGTTCATCCGTTCTTCATTTCCACTCGAACCATACATCAATAATTAATATCTTTTTTGATATTTATCAGACTGATGTGCCATCAGTGGAATTGGATTTGTCTTGATAAGAGGATGGTGCGTATCAAATTTGTTTTTAATAGAAAATGAATTATTTTGAGGATATTTTTAATAAACTGGATATGCTTATGTATTTATTATCTACTTTGATAGTTGTTGTAATAACGCTCCATTAGCGATGTTGAATTCATATCGCGTGTTCATCATATTTGAGGTAGGTTGCTTAAATTTCAATTCAATAGTCTTGATTTATTTATGCGTATGAAACTATCGAAGTTTTATGATATGATTAACAATTGTTTTTTATATTAAATTAATTAATTGGGTAAATTAATTAATTTTGGGGGATTGTGAAATTTGGAAAATAATTGGGCACTTTAAATAATTAATTGATAAATTAATTATAAGGATTTTGTGATAGTGGAACTGGTTAATTAATCTTTGATTTAATTAATGGTCCTGATGTGATTAATTAATTTGGTTGGTTTAAATAATTAATTAACAGATTAATTAGGAGTATTTTGTGATGGTGGAATTTGTTAATTAATTTTTGAATTAATAAACGGTCACGATGTGACTAATTAATTTGGTTGGTTTAAATAATTAATTAATGAATTAATTAATTGAAGTAACAAAATTATTTAATTGTTTAATTAAAAAATTAATTAATGGGGAATATTGTGTTATAATAATTGGATGAGTTACATTAATTAATTGAAGAATTAATTAATGGAGATTATTGTGTTGATGTAATTTAATGAGTTAGATTAATAAATTGGTGAATTAATTAATGGTATTTTTTATGAATGTGAAATTGAATGAATTAGGTAAATTAGTTCTTAAATTAATTAATATTGATGGTTGGGATATTGAATTGATACGGTTGAATAATTAATGGTTGAATCAATTATGAGGCCATGAGTTTCTTAAGTTGAACAATTAATTGTTGAATTAATTTTTTGATTTTGAAATATCTGATTTGAGAAAATTAATTCTAGAATTAATTATAAATTATTTATATTGTGAGTGAGATAATTAATTTTAGAATTAATTATTATATTTCGAGTTGTGGATATTGATTAATTAAATATTGAATTAAGTAATTTGATGGTATTATTAATTAATTATTTAAATAAATAATGTAAGGATGTGATTTATTAATTGTTAAATTAATTAATGGGAATGTGTGATTAATTAGTTATTGGATTAAATAATTTAATGATGTAATTAATTAATTAATATAGTGATATGATTAATTAATTATTGAATTAATTAATGGGACTATATGATTAATTAATCGTTGAAGTAATTAATGATTTAAATAATTAATTGTTGAATTAATTAATGTGGTATTATGATTAATTAATTGTTGAGTTAATTAATGTGATATTATGATTAATTAATGGTTGAATTAATTAATGGGACTATATGAATAATTAATTATTGAATTAATTAATGTGATGTAGTGATTAATTAATTATTGAATAAATTATAGTGTAGTAATGAAACTTGTGAGACGTGATATTGTGATAAAAGATTAATTCTGCTTAATATTGAATAATGTGATCTATGTGATATATGTTCTTGATTGAGATGCAAGTTGGAATATAGGGACTGATGCTCCAAATTCTCACAGGGTGATAGACATGGTATTCTACACCGAACATGCATGTAAAAAAATTATTTTATGGGACCAGGACTGATGATCCAAATACCCATGGGTTGTGAGACATAGACTAATGCTCTAAATACTGACGAGGGTACCATACATGGAATTCTACACCCATTAATTGCCATTAGAATATGGTTCTAATTAGCCATGATATTAACTGAAATGAAATGGATAATAAATGAACATTGATTTGAATGAAATGTGAATTGATAATGTAAAGTGGTTCAGACTCTGGCATGGGCTGAAGCAGGTATTGAGATACGGGTGTCCATGGGAACACTAGGGTTTATATAGCTAAATAAAGGTTATTATAATAAATGTAAATTATTTATCTTATTATTTGTATTTTTATTCTTTATAAAACTATATAACATTTATTGACTGTATTTGTTTTAGACACTATTGGTGGTGGCCCACTTAGTTGAACTCACACCCTACTCAGGCTGCCCAATCAGTACCTGAGTAGACTTTGTGTTTTCAGGATAGTTTAAGGGAAAATTCCATGAGTTAGAAGGATGATATAGGAAGAAGATTTTATGAGGGAACCAGACATGGTTCAGGACCCGCTTGGGCATTTTCGATGACTCTACTTTTCAGTTTTTATTTTAGACACCTAACACATACTTCAACATGACATGTTTTCTGTTTCAATTTGATATTGTATTTTCCTACCTTCATTATATTGAGAAGATGGTATTACTATTGATATATATATTTATTAAAATATTGTTTATTATTTTTGCTGGTTTTAACTCCCATAAAAGAGGATATAGTCTCCCCACAACATACTTACAAGACCCTCTCTGCTAGTTGGAAGCCTCTAGCATATGAGGAAGCACACCTGATGCAATGTGGTAGACTGGATCATGGGACTCATGCATGGCATCAAGGTCGGGACGTTACAACGTGGTGTGACCACTATGAATAAATGTGTCCATTATCAGTTTAAAATCGACAGTTTATATAAAAAAAATTATCACTAAAAAAAAGAAAACATGCTAATTTTTTTATAATTTAGAATGAAGATTCACAATCCATTTGGGATGTGTAGGAATTGATATCACATAAAAATGATACATGATGTGATTAGTATGAGTTAAGTTTCATGTTTCTAGTTTAAAATGTTGTATTATTAAGAAATAAAAGTGACATAATCAAAATAGAGTAAACTCATTTAGAATATGTTGATACATTATGAAAACAATCCATAGGCCATTTGGGATGTCTAATAGTTAGATACACCTACATTCGATGCACGGTGTGACTGATATGACTCCAATTGCTTCTTTTTATTTAAAATTGACATCAATTTTATTATATAAGACCACTCAGCTACTCAAAATAGATAAAAAACATTAGTATTGTTTTGATACCTTTAGAAAATGATCCATAATAAATTTTTCATGTATAGAAATAATCCTCACCTCAATCTGATACATGATGTGTTCGGTATGACTCAATTTGTCTGTTATCAGTTTAAAGTCAACATTTTAGTTCAAAAAAGTGTCACTAATTGAAAACTGATCAATCATGCTCAGATTATATTTATAATTTTATACAATGATTCATAAGTAATTTCTGATATGTAGGAATTGATATCACATCAAAATGGAACATGAAGTGACATGTAATTGTCAAAGTGCATGTTTCTAGTTTAAAATGACTTGTTAATAAAAAAGATAAACAATATTCTCAAAACCGAGAAAAAACATTATAATTGTTTTGATACTTTATGAAAACAATACATAGGTAATTTGAGACATGTAAAAATCATCTGAACCTCAATCTGATTCATAGTGTGACTGTTATGACTCCAAGTGGGTTTTTTCAATATATAAGTATCATTTTAGTTTAAAATGAACATCACATCACCAAAACCTAGAAAATGATCCTAGATTATTTTCACTTCATTTAAATTATGTATTCTTACTTGAATTTTCTGATTTTGTGGTGTTTTTGGTGCTATGGTGTGCTGTTATAGCACACTGCACTAGTGCTGTAGTGTGTTGTAACAATACACTGCAGTATACCCTTTTATCAGTGCTTATTTAGAAGTGATAAAAGACTCAGACTTATAATCTCTTTCTAGTAGTCAGTATTAATAAAGGGAATTTTTAGCATTTTTTAAGGCCAATTTTGTAGTATTAAATGGAAGTGGGGAGACACTATAAATTAAGAGGGGTGGAAAAGAAATAGGTTAAATTCATTAAAGAGGAGTAGTTTGGTAATTTACCCAAAAACCACTACACATGGTGTGGATACACGGTTGGCCAAACCCTGTGAAGAAAATGAGTCATTCACTACATGAAATCTTAATATCACATGGTTAGTTTCACAATTTTCTGTACCATGCAAAAACCATGCAAAAGAACCTTTTCTCGAAAGAGTTCATCACCACAGGGCCATGCGCCCTAGGTCGCACAGTTGCAGACAAACCATGCAACCATGTCATTGTTTCCATTTTCAGGATCTATGATTCAAACGAGCCTCAGACACACCTAATATCTCTTAAACATGATTAGGAATCATTATTAGGGAAGTTTAAAGGAATTAGAAATAAAATTAATTGATTTTACCTTTCTAAAAATACATGATTTTACGACCTCCCATCATTATAACAACTCATACCCAAGTTTCCCTTCCGAGGGTGGTATAACATTATCTGAGAAAAGTTATGGACACTGCGCACGTACATCAGCTTCCTACTCCCAAGTCTCATCCTATACACATTTGTGCTTCTATAACACCTAGACCAGAGGAATTTACCAGCGTTGGAGCACCTTCATGCTATGATCAATGATATAAATCAGATTCTCCTTAAAGGATGCATCCGCCTACAACATAATATCCACGAGGTCAAATGAATGAGATGAGTCGGGGTGATACTATCAAAGTTGAGATATGTGGAAGTCATCATGCATGGAATAGTACCATTGAGGTAACATCAACCAATAGGCTACCAACCCAACTCTCTCCACTATCTCGAATGTACCACTATATTGAGGTGATAACATGACCTGTCTCTAAATTCCTCTAGAACCCAATCTACATAATACATGAAGAAGGACCCGATATCCCACCACGAACTCTAGAGGTCTACGATGATGATCAATATATGGATTCTTCCTAGTCAAATGGTCTACCATAGAGGGACTCATACAGAGCTGTATGAATTGTTTCATAGAAATTTTTATTGAATGAAAACTCAACCAGAAGAATATTTTTTTCAAGGATCCTCCAAAATAAAGGATACATGCCCACAACATGTCCTTTAGCACCCGTATGGTTCGCTAATACTACCCGTCTATCTGAGGGTGATATGAATTACTCAAGTATACCTGTGAACCCAGTTCCATTTACAACCCTTTTCAGAAACATGAATTGAAATGGGCATCTCAGTTTAAAATGATAGAATGAGTAACACCCTGCAGTCACACTATCTCTTGGATGTATAGCCTTCCCATATCATTAAAAAATAAGGTTTCATAAATTGGTAGGATGTTCATGACCTTGGTTAGCATGTGAACAATCACCCGTAATGCATCGTGGAATCAAGGATATCTCAGCAAGACTGTCATGAAATTCATTTTGATGTCATTCCATTTCCACTCAGGAATAGATAGAGGTTGTAGAAGTCTGACAGACCATTAGTGATCTGCCTTTACCTACTGACAGGTGGATCACCAATTCATAAATCCTGATATCTGTCTCTTCAAATATAGCCACAAATATTGATGACATATATCTCTACACATAATGGTAATTGTGAGATAATATACCAATACAGAGGCATGTTATTTCCCCATCAACTCTTCTTGTATATCCATAGTCACCCATACATGGACATAGAATAGTAAGTTCTCACTGCTATCAACAACCTAACCATGAGACAGGTTTTCTCTTTTTAGGCTCTCCCTCTGAAGAAGGCCTTTAGAATCTGATAGTTTCCTTATCAAAAAACTGTCTATAAGAGAGTAGTTCACTGCTAGAGATACTAATATAGGTTTCCCATATAGGTCACGAACATCCATATGCATCTCATAAAAATATCCAACAACTACCACTCACTACTGTATACCTTGATGGAATACACCCATGTTTTTTTGGATCAAGTCATTAACCATGAAATTAACCTTCCTAGGTGTGTAATAAAGCTCAAAGTTAAACAATTTCAGGTATTCCACCCACCTTCACTGCCTTAGATTCAAGTATCACTGAGTAGAGATGAATTTGTGACTTTTATGATTCATGTTATCAATGAATTGCTCACCCAATAATTAGTCCCTATAACACTATAGATCTTGAACCACTACTTCTAGATCTAGGTCATGTGTGGGATAATTCTAATCATGAGGTCTCAACTAGTGAGACCCATACTCCATGACTCGATCACCTTGAATCAGATGTTACCCCAACTTGATTACTAAATAATTGTAGTAAACAATATAGCTTTTTCCTAGATAATGAAGAATCAGTATTGGAGCTAAAGTGATTTTCACTTTTAACTTCAAAAAAGATATCTCACAAGACCCAGTCGAGTAAAATTTTACAGCCTTCTTCGTAAAGTCGGTAAGCATCATTGGTAGGAATGTGAAGTCCTAGATGAATCACCTATAATATCCATCTAGACCAAGATACTATTTATGTAGAACATGTTCTTGGGATTTTCATTGGAAACCAAAATTCTCATCTTCTCCAAGTAAACTGATATTCCCACCCCAGACATGATATAACCCATGAAGTGAACCTTACTGATCTAAATGTAGAATTTCCTATGAGTCGCATATAGCTGGTTTTTTCTCAGTGTATTCAGTGCGATCTTAAGATGGTGTTAGTGGTCATTTTTGGTGTGAGAACACATTAAGGTATCATCTATACATACTACCACAAATTTATCAAAATACAGGTGGAAAAAATAGATTCATCAAATCCATGAAAACTGTCGGCACGTTCTTCATACTGAACAACATAACAAATACTCGTACAAATCATAACTACATGGAAATGTTTTACATGGTATATATGATGCTATTACATGAACTTTCTGGTAGCATGTTCTCAATGAAATCATGGAGAAAAAACTTTATCCTTAGAAATTTTCGAAGAGGTTTTGTATCTGGAAAAATGAAGACAGATTCTTCACCGTAAGTTGGTTTAGTTAGTGGTAATAAATGATCAATTGAACGGTACCATCCACCTTCACGGTGAACCCCATGGTGATGTGATGGGTCTAATAAAACACTAAGCCTTTAAGTCTTAAAACTTCTTTATTTAGTGCATGGATATTTGTTGGTTCCATCTTATAAGGATGAATGGAAACTCATGCCACACCTAGCACAAGATCTATGGTGAAATCAACCAATCTCTCAAGAGGTAATATAAGGAAATCATGAGGTAATGCATCCCTAAAATGTTCCAGTACTGGAGGTAATTCTGCAAACTATATTCCCTACTCTCTCATAATAATACTAGCCATTTGGGAAGTCATCCTGCCCAGCCCAGTATTCTTGTGTCCATCTTAACTCGATTGGGGATCCCATTCCCCATTAGGAATGTACATACCACCCTTAGGTGATGTGAAAGGTACCGGTCGGTGATAACAATCCACATGGGATTGATAAGGCATAATCTAGTACATACCGAGAATGGTGTCGATGCTATTCATCTCAAGGATAAAGAAACTCCATAGAAAATGACACCCAAATACTTCAATTGGATCTCCTTGAAGTTGTGTATATTATCCTCTTGAACCCCTAATAGCATGTCAAAGGTCATAACAACACTAAATTACTCTATAACTAAGCATAAACTTCTCATGGTTTCACCAGATAAAGAGGAGTTTGATTCCCCTCTATCTAATAAGGAAGATACTAATGAAGTGGCTATCAAAAAAACCTCCAATTTTAGATGGAAATGGGATCTTCTTCTATGGAGTAGGCTAAAAAACATAGATGTTACTTGAAATACCCCCAGTGATTCTAGATGACTATATTGATCAGGTCCACTATAATGTCGTTGAAAATATAAAGACTGAATTTCTAGAACATAACCACCTACTTGGCTTGAACAAATACTAGAACAAAAACATCAATCCTGATGTGGTGTTGATGACCCTACACCTAAAGGTGGTGTTGGCACAGATCCCCACTCACTTGGAACTGGTGGAAAAGATTGGAAAAAATGCTAAAGGTGACCCATCCTTCCACAAGCTTGAAACTCTATTAGGTTCGTCGTACAATTAAGATTATTATGTCCTAGCCTTCCACTATGGTGAAACTCCAAAAATGTATTCGTGTGTGCCACCCGGATGGTAATGACCCTATGTGTACCCTCAAATCATTGATTCTTTGCACTTGAATGCTCTTCCTGGAAGATGAACTTTCCTACTTCACATCACCTAATTATCTGAGGTTTTTCTTAGTGATAATGTCCAGGTTCACTATTTTTGAAATGGTGTTCAAATGAAAGATGTTCACATGTGAGATAATGGAATTAACTAGCCCATTCTTGAATCGTTTCATTGCAGTAACCTCATCATTTATCAATGTTGGTGTGAAACACTGTAATTCAGTGAAGTGAGATGAATATTCCATCACTAACATATCACCTTGGTTAAAGTACATGAATTCCCAAACTCAATATTCTATAAAGTTCTAAGGAAATAAATATTCCAAGAAAGCTATCTGGAAGTACACCGAGACCATACCCTGATGTCGACCAACCTGATTCCAAATGTCCCACCATTGCATGGTGGATTCATATAACAGATAGGTAATGATCATGACCCTATGATCGATCTCAGTTTTCTCGAAGTTGGACACCATATCCACTAACCAGTACTCAGAATCCTGAGTTCCTCCATCCCTCGAAAAGGTGGGAGGATGATGCTGCTATATCTCATGGGTCATCTCTTTCATAAAAGGGGAAGTTTGAGGTGTACCCTGAGTTGATTCCATAAACCAAAGACTGCTGTCATGAAAATGGGAGTCATCACCCATTGTAGGATCAATAGGTGGTTCCATAGGTGTCACTACAAGAGGTATCATAGGTGTCTTAGGTTCCACCACTTATAGAGTATACTCATCACCACTTTCCTTACGTGAAACATGAGGTTGTCATAGTTCAGTAGCTCTAAAAATTCCAAGCACATGCCTCAGACAAGATTTATAATAGATTGGGAAAACAGAACGAAAGGGTAGACACATGACTATCCTACTAAATAAACACACCCCTCTTCCTACTCCTAGAGATAAGTCAAGGTGATGAGAAGGATAAATATAAGGATCAAAGGAGACATGACCTATAACCCACTACTAATTTTAAGTCGGGATAAGGTCATATGTTTCTCATATAATAATTTCATAACATTTTAATGATCATATTAATTTTTTAGATTATTAGGATGATGGTCCAATTAATTGAGTCACCAATTCCAATTCATAAGGTCCCACACACCTTATAAATTTAATTTGGGGTATAAACTAACCATGTCATGACCCTTACACTAGACAGTGGGTGTAAAAGACCATGGTTTGTGTTTGGATTTGATGACCAGTCGATGGAACTCACCAGTCAAAATAGGTAATATGGATTTATTGCTCAAAAGAACCAATTATTTTATCATTGTAAACATTTTCACACTTTATGTAATAAAACACAAGGTACATACATCAATCACATTCAATACAAGGAATCACGTAGAAAATATATATCACATGGAATTTTATGTCCTCTTATGCCTAGTATGATTCATGAGTTTAACTTTCCCTCATTTCATCAGGCCTATTCTAATCAAACCATTTAAATAATATCAAAATCGTTAAAAACACGAAATAAGTGGTTCTCCATATGGTGAAATCCAATAAATAGTAACAACGTAAGCAATGGAAAAAATTACCCATTCTAGGAGAATTGGGTTTCCCCAGTATGTGGGGTAGCTAATTCCAGACACATGAATATAAAAAAGATACCATATTCTAGTCTCTTATCTAATCCCAAATGGAAATACAAAAGGAAAAGTTCTCTAATACATGTTTGTAGAGTCCTGCCCATGGTGTCACTCACCGGTGCCCCATGATGGTTGGCCACGAGACCTCAATCATGAATCCCTGAATGCCATAGGCTTCTGACTAGCAGCAAGGGCATTGGGTGAGTCCATGGATAGACAATTCCCTCATCGATTAGAGTAGAGCATAATAATATAAATAAATGATACAAAAAAAGAAAAAAGGTCACTGCGAAAATGATATAATAAATCATACATGCAGAAGAAAAAATAAGAAGATGATGAATAATAATAAAAATTTTATTCTAGTAATGATGATCATGTCATGGTAATTTAAATATAAAAACTTGAGAAAGTATGAGGTAGTGGATAAAATCCCACACAACATGATGAAGAAATATACAAAATGGCCAAAAACTACTATGAGTATCATCTCAAGAATAGGCTCAGTAATCTTCTCCCAACTCAATACTAGTAATTTAAATCAATCATTGGAGGTTGGAAACTTCCCTTTATTAGTACTTGAAACCATAATGTCTACTATGGTACTAAACGACACCTGACTAGGGTGTGAGATAAAATCACAGAAGGAAGGTCCCCACGGTGCCTAGAATATTCCATCTCATGCATTATAAAATAATAAATGTGCCATATTAATTTAAATTCAATTCAGAATAAATAAATAATCACATTGGACAAGGTTCCACCTGGAGGCATGCCCAATCTACCTGCTTTGGCCTAAGCTGGTGTGTCTGAACTGAGATATCCTATAACGATAGAGTGAGTGGGATAATTTTCCATGGGATGTATTATCCCCAAGCTTGAGATTGGCCATGGATGAAACATCCCTATATTTTTTAAATAAACATATATGTATATATATTCTCAATTTAAAGAATTTTTTCCTTTGAAATAATTTTAATCATCCCTTTATAAAACATGTTGATACACCTTGAGACCATCCATGGAAATCCTCAATAATTTCCTCATATTATTAAAAGGGATCAGTAAAATTCTAATTCCATGGATCCCATCCATGGTAACCCAAGTATAAGGTCCCATGTGTCACTCCATTATGGTTTGAAAATAGTCAACATCTAACAAACCTCCAAGTCCATACCTAGTATCATAGGTAGGGTATAGAGTCTCTCTTGTGGCATGGTATAACCAATCGTGCAACTGAGACCGTCCAAGGGTACTTCCTTAGGGAACTGGGAGGTGAACCCAAAAAAATTCACACTGATACAATCTCTAGAATTGCTGATTTCACCCCCTTTGTGTGTAAAAAACGTTAACAAAAGCTAACTATGACATGAAATTCCATCCAAGAGTTCCTTAATTCAAAAACCCCTCACTTCACACTTGACAATATGGTAAATAAGTAATAAAATAATCTCACATTTATAATATGGTTAAAGGATAGATAAATCCATTTAATTAAAGAAATTCAACCCCCTTAGTAACGATGGTATAAACCACCCATTTATCAACACACTTTAGTCACATGGTACATGGAATATGCACTTAACTAATATAATTAAATTAACCATTCATTAAGGCACAGTGTAAAGGGGTCCAACTCATGGTTTACCCTTTAATTAAATTGAAACAGTAGGAACAAGGAATTAATTGTGTGACATATCCTCTCCCAAGGGTGTTATACCATACCAAAATAAGGTAAATCGGTGATTAATGTATAACTCACCCATTGGGGTGGAACATGTCAAGGAGTTCCACCACATATGTTATTTTCTACTAGGTTATATCATAATACATATGTGAAAACCACTTGGATTAATTTATTAATTTTTTGAAGGAATCATCAGATTGGATCAATGAGCGACATAATGACACATTTTATGGAAAGAAACAAAATGATGGGAAAAAGTCTATACCACATACGTTAGCCTCATAGATATTTTATATTCCAGTCTCATCCTTTGATTCAATATAGGTTAGAATAATTCAAATAAATTTTCAAGTTTCTTAAAAATGGGAACAATTATATTGCACCAAAATAGCACAATATATGGGATAAATATCTAGAAATATATTAGAGAGGATTCAAGATTGTACCTCCAACTTCTTGTTGGATCCTACGATGAATGACTCAAAGGTTGAATGGAGGGGATAACTTGATTCCTATATTATTGAAGGAGGATAGCTCATATGCGATGAACGGATGAGGGATCCTTTGGAAATTAAGATGGGTGAAAGATAAATATGTTAAATTCATTAAAGATATTTATTTTGTTAATTTTACCCCAAAAACAACTATACAAGGTTTGGCTGCACATTTAGCTAAACCGTGCACAATCCATGAACCATTCACTACTTTAAAGGGATAAATCACACATTTAGGCACACAATTTTAATAACTAAGTGCAAACCATGAAAAAGTGATCTGACCTGAAGGCCAATAGCACTGCACAGTCATGCACCTGGGGTCTCACGGTTTCAGAAAAAACATGTGGCCCTGTCTTTCTTCCCATTTTAGGGACCTGGTATTTTCACAATCTCCTAACACACCCAAGATCTCATTGACTTGATTAGGCATAATTATTAAGGTCATTTAAATGAATTAAAAAAATTAATGGTTCATACCTTTATGAAAATTTGGGATGTTACAGTTAAATTGAGAATCAAAGGTCTTATATATCTATCTTGAGAATTTATCTTACCATGTCTTGTGAATCAATGGTTACTAAATCATTAAAACATTATTCTCAAATTTCATTTTAAAAAAAAATTCTTTGAGAAATAATCCAAAAATAAATTCCTAATAATTATATAACTGAGATTATTTTTTTGGTTAATCATGGGGTTTCAAATTTCCCCTCAAATATTTATATCCCCTTGACACATATTTTTCCTGAAGTGTTTATTATAAGTGAAACTAACCTTGAATCTTCAATTAAGTTCAAAATATACCTTTTTCATATCCATATTCATTTATTTTTTTTGAAAATTTATTTATCTATGAATAAATAATTGACTAAAATCACCTTCTACTAATTTTACAATTATCATTTTTAAAAAAAATTTAACATTTCTTGCATGGGTCATTTTCATCAAAGTATAGAAGGAATCACATTTTACCATTTTCTATATGAACACATATTTATTTCATTTTTTTATTTTATATAAAAATTAATCTCCATATTTTATTCATTTCTAAAATAACTTACAACACACCATTTTGTTAATATATTTCTTGTATTAAATAATTATTTTTGAAATTCTATTGATATTATTATTTCTAATGAGATTTTTCTAATACTTCTTAAAAGGGTTTTACATTTATTCCTACATTTTTTCTAATATTTTTTTCTTGAAGGATGATATTTTTCAAATGATATCATCTTACTTATTCCTCTATCTAGATATGAGATTTTATAATCTTACCAAAATATTCACTATGAATTGGAATACCTATTCTTTCAATGCTGTTTCTTTTTAAATACCCCGTTTTACATTTCTTTGATTGAATGTTTTTCACCTAGAGTCCATGCATTAATTGGTTGGGGAAATTATTGACTAAAACGTATACCCTTTATTCATATGGTGTAAATACCCTAAACTTTATTAAATGGTATCTATCGATAAAATAATTTAGTATTATTTGATACCTATTTATATTCTATGAATAAACCATGATTAATGATGGTTTAATAAATTATTTCCTTATATATTTCCATTTTAAAGGTATATGAAACTCATTTTTGTTACATGGTTTCTTGATGATATGATGATGAGTGATTTTATGTGACACATAGATGCATATATATAAAGATGATGATGAGTGGGGTCCTTTATCTTCCAATAATGAATTGGTTTAATTTGATACCACATGGGATTAGAAGGTATTAAAATTATGAGTTTGTTCACAAAGGTGTGGGAATGATTTGTTTTCTCATATTTTAATGTGTGTACATAATGAATCTATTCATAAAGGTGTGGGAAGAATGTCTTTGATCACATGGTTTCCTATGATTATGATTTTTTCCTTTTTATGTTTATCTTCTTTTTAGTTGATGTTACATTCCATGTATATACCTATTTTATGATATATTACACACCTTTATTTCTTGCTCCCATGATTCAATATTATTTTTTATGCACATAATATAGTTAATTAATGTTTTACCTATTTGATATGTATAAATTCCATGAATTGTTCTTATTTTATACTATGTCTTATGCCATGATTTATGATCTATGATTTTTTGGGTTTATAATTGTTTTATATCATTTATGTACCAATATAATAATATTATAAACACTTATGATATTAGATAATTACCACTTATGTTTACCCATATTGAGAATCTAGGATCACTCCTTTCTTAGGTTTCCATTTCCTTGAGTTATTATGAAAAGTAATATATATGATATGCATAGTAAAGAATCATGTGTAGAGAATTTGTGAGAGATGAAAAGTAATATATATGATATGTCTAGTAAAGTATCATGTGTAGAGAATTTTTGGGAGATGTTAAAGTATTTTTATGGATTAATAAGTAGCTTATATTTTGGAAATAATTTTTATTGGTTGAAGAATAAATAGGGGGTTTTAGTTAGTATTTTGTCATACTATAAACCTAAAATATCATGGGAATGTATTTTAATGTTTTCTTTAAGTCATCTCATTTTTTGACAGTCACATCCATGGTCTATCATATATATATATATATTAGCAATTAGTAATTGAATATTCCTAATTTCTCTCTCTATATATATTAATTAATTAGACACACAAGAATATATATATATATAATAAGTCATAAATTATTAATAAATTATATCTAATAATTTATAGTTATTAAATATATATATATATAGGCAGGTAAATATTTATTCATAGTAATATATTAATATATATATGTAATGATTACTATATATATATAATCACAAATATGTAATACATAATTGAAAATTTCCAATATAAATTTATATTTATTACAGTTATATATTAACAAATATATATATGTTAATATATAAACTTATATATAAATATTTACAAATACATATACCGACACACACACATTACAAGGAAAATAAATATTTCATAAATCCTCACCTATGGTAGAGAAAAACTATGCTGTAAATTATCTTGCTTAAGAAAGAGAAAGAAAAAAAGTGAACTACCAAAGTAAAAGCATCCCACCTAATAGAAATTTATTATTCTTAAGATTGACTCAACATTATAAGTATAATTCTTATATGTTCCCCTTTGAATTAGTAAGCAGTGGAACTTAAAATAGTTTATGAAGGCCTTCACATCCTAAAAGACATTATTCCAGATCACTCCATTCAGAATTGACACCTTTAATTAACAATAATATTTTCATATAATACTAATATTTTTTATTTTTCTGAAAATTTTCTTGAGATCCTTGAAGATTTCTCCAATTTATCTATACATTTCAACATTATATTAAATGTGATTGGTTTTTTCATTCATACCTTGATACTAATTTTTGTGTGTGTTTTAGACCATGAATATTGAATTCATGGGAGTCATTGAGTTTTTAGAAGGAATTTTTTCAAAAAAAATCGAATTTACATAGTCGCATGCTTAGTTCTAAATTTATTAGACCATGTGGTTAGGTCGTGTATCTTATCCTAAGTGTTCTAGTTCCATTGAAATAGCTAACACATAGTTTGTAAAATTGTTCAGATCCCAGGATGAACCATACAAAGATTCTGTAGGTGTGGTTACATTAAGAACAGTTAGCACATGTTTATTGGAAACCATGAAACCAAGACATATGGAAATACCCATGTGATATAGTTCTAAAAGAATGGTTGGTGCCTTATTTTTTATACCCTGTTGCCACACCATTCAGGATGATCTTGTGTTAGAATTTTTTAAATTCTAGTTGTTTGTATATTGAATCATCACCATTTTTAGGTTTTTGAACCTTTCATTCATGGGAGTAATATGAAGGAGGGACTCATATTACTTTACCTTTCCTCCTAACTGAATTTAATTACTTCCTTTTAACATAAAAAATTCTATTTTTAGGGATAAAATCTCTTTTTATATATATATATATTTTATATTGTTATTCTCTTTATGGTGGTTTCAGGAATTTTAAAGTTCCCAAACCATGTCTAGGGAAACATTACAACATGGATGGATTGTTTTGGGGTTAAAATTATAATTTTAAGGGAAACTAAGGAATAATGGTGATATCCGGGATCTCAAAATTCCTAGTTATGAAAATGGTATTCACTATATTATGAACCTTATTTTTTGATTGTTTTAATGGTGCTACAGAGTGAAATATTTCATAGAGTATTCTACGAGGTAATATATTTCCATGTAGTGGGTATTTTATAGGGTATTTTCATTTGGGATTTTCATTATCATAAATAGGGAAGTCCAAGACGTCTAAAGTGGGAATCGTGGTGTGTGTACATAGTCTCTACTCAAAACAGAGAGTGGGAGTTTGGACCATGTCATGGTGTCCAGACATGGTGGTTGTCTAGGGACAGAAAAACGCATGATAACCACATCATTGTTCATTCTTAGGTATTTTTTTTCAAGGTTTCATTTTATCCGTAGATATTGGGGAAGGAATTACAGACCGTGGAAAGTGTAGTTCGGGTTGTGGTGGGACACTATAAAATTTATTCTACAAATATTTATGAACGTACATAGTAACCATTCTAAAATTAATGCCTTCTGTGGTCCTCCTTTCCTATTATTCATATCCCACAAGCCTAAGGCTTGTTTCCCCTTATGTTCCCCTCCACTCCCTGATGATTTCAATGTATTTATTCATGTTTTAGGGTTATTTTTAGGGTAATCTCATCTAAATATTTTCCTATGCTCATATTATTCTTTATCATCATTTTTCTTTCCCAAAAAAGATTCTAGAAACCATGGATTTGATTATACTATAAATTTATAATGGGGGTAGGGGCTTGTGATTTAGGGTTTGTATGGATCCCTAAATATTTTTTCTTACTATGTTATAGTGTATTATTACAATGGTTGAAAAGAATCATGTGATTTAGGTAGTTTATACCATGCATCACTCTTTAAATTTAAAACAATTATTTATTATTATTTCTTGTGTATGTGTTGAATGTTTTATAAACAACATATAACTAGTAATTTTTTTCCCAAAAATAGGTTAGTTTTATTTTAGTTTTAATTTAATGGGAAAGGGTTTCATATTGGGATTGTATGGATTGAACTATTTTTATATTCCAAGCACACCAAGTGTTTTATTAAATGATTAATTGGATATTTGTATTTGTTTTATTACATATTAAAGTTTTTTTGGAATATAAACCATAATAAATATCTTTTTTCTATACATATGGGTATTCTTAGACTTAATTTGAAGGTTATATGGATGTTTTGTGATAATTGAGATGTTTTAATGGGGTTTATATTATTAAGATTCAAAATAAATTTCTATAAATTGGATTATTAAATTGTATTCATAAGTCCTGGTTGGAACCTTCTATACTAGTTTTTTAAATATTTATCCATTTAAGTATTCCTCTTCCTATATTGTAAAAAACTTATAGAAATTGAAATGGTAAAATTTTATGTGTTGTTTTTTCCAATAGAGAAAATTTTATATTATTTATTTATTCTTGATGAAAAGGGGATATTTCTAAAAAAGGTGGATAAAGGTTAGGGTGATTTTGTTTGTTTTTTGATATGATTATATTATATCTGATAATAATTTATCTTGACTTAATTTATTTGTCATGGGAAATCTTGGGTAGTTATGTGGGAAATTTAGGGACATATAATGCCCTATATAAGAACTATGCTCTGGATAATGGTCTTATGTTGGAATTTTCTCTACCTTGGGGGATTTTCCCCTCAATTGGGCTAGGTTGGAACTGAGTGGTAGGGAAGGTTGTTTTATATTATATGTTAGCCCATATTTGTTCTATGTCATTTTTGTTCTAGACTATCCACATGGATCCTAGATTCCCATGATTTCCATGATTATTTATTATCCATTCCTATTTATTCATGATATTATATTTTGGATTACCATAGTTTATTTTAGTATAAAAATTAATGTTTTATTTATTTTTATTCCCTCTCATGAATAATTCTAAATTTATATTACAACTATTTTATCCCATTTTAAAGAGTCCATCATATTTCCATTCGAATTATTAAATTCTTGATCTATTTGAATTAATTAATTTCTTATATATGAAAGGAATAAATTAAACGGAAAGTATGTTGATTATTTAAAAAAAGTAAAGTATTACTATCATCTTCAAACATAAAATAAATTTATTTACTTTTAAAGGTTATGTATTATGTTTCAGGAGGATACCTATAGGGCATATTTTTCTAACAACTATAATATTATGGGTTTAAAACTGGTAATGATTGGATGAGACTGATAATATTTAGATTTTGGTCTGGTTTTGATGGAGGTGTCATGTGAAGATAATTCACATGTGTAATGAGATGAGTGGTAGTAGTTCCTTGTTTTATTTTGGGTTTTCAGTTCATTTTATACTTTATCACTTCGTTTTTCTTCATTTCAATTTTTTTAACTAGGTCAGTCTATTATTTTTTGGTTTATATGATTTTATATTGTATTGTATATGTTTATTGGTTGCAGTTTATTATTATGAGTAATTCTTAACTTCATTATTCCATGCTTGGTTTTTGTTATATCATTAAATAATTTATTTCTATTATGTGTCTTGGAAACTTATGTATAGGTCATACGAGATTTTTGGGTGGAATTACCATACATTTTTACATTCATTTTATTATTTGAAATCATTCCTTAGGGAGTATATTTGAGACAAGACACCAGTTTCTACCCTGTGGGGATTGGGAACATCTTTTGAGGAATATTACGTGTTAACCTAGGTCATGTGGAAGGTTTAAGCTAGGCAGTTCTTGAAAATATGATATCATATAAAAGATTTTATTTAATGCATGATAGTAGAATTGAGTTAGGGTTATCATAACTCAAGGTCAATTTCATGATTAAGTTCTTGGTCACAAACTTTCATTATAAAACATGGGTTTTAAGGGATTTTTGGGATGTGCGCGTCTTAAATTTGATCATGATTCTCAATTATTTTCCAAACAATTCTTCATTGTTTGAGGGATTCAAAAAACAATTGTGGATTTATATGTTATTTTAAAGATTTTTTTCTCAAATTGAAATTAAGAAGACCAAATGTTTTCATGATTAATATTCTTAGTTTGTGAAATCATTCCTATACCATGTAGACCAATATTGGTAGCTTCTAGTTGAAGTCACATGGTTAGTAAATGATTTTCAAGACTGCATTTGAAAACTATGTACAATTTCTAAATTTTAAATATTTTTGAAACATTGATTCATTGGGGATTCTAATTTATTTAGACCCCCCTTTCTATTGATTAAAAGAGAATTTATTAAATTTCAATATTTTATGGATATTGCTTGGGGTTCAATCAAATTGGTTTTTGTAATGAAATATTTGGAATTATTACTGAACAAGATATTATTTCATGATTTTGTATCCATTTTTAAAATTTATTCTATTTTGAATGAAGAGTAGATATAGATACCATTACATATATATTAAACGTATGGTTTTGTTAAATATTTTAAAATATTTCATTTAGAGATTATAAAAAATTGATTTATTTATGATTTAAAAACTATTTTAAATTATAATTTTTTTCATAGGTGGATGTTTAAATTTTGAATACTAACATTAGTCTTCAAATATGCAATAAATAGTCATGGGGAGTGGTTAAAATAATTATGACTCTTTCAAAAGGTATTTTTTATAAAATATTATTGTTGAATTGAGATATTGTTTTTTTATTTTAAGAGAGATTTATTATTTTAAGTTTGATCAAATAGGGTTTGATATTTATGAATCTCATTTCAATAAATTTTTTTGTTTATGGATTTTAGAGCACACCTAATCAAGTCTTTTTTATTATTAGGAGGGATCTATGTGTTTACCTCTTCTAGTATTCCCTTTGTTTGATTGTGGACTGTCTGGGTTCATTTTATTATTTACTGCATACATTAAGCAAAATGACCTTCCTCTTATATTTCCTCATAGCTATTATATTTGAGAATTACAAAATCTAAATCCTCCTCATTTATTTGGGTAGAAATATTAAATGGAAGTATAATTATGGTTTCAATTCATCAAGGATATTTTCATACAACTCAAACTCTCAAAGTCTTTCAATCTCATGATTAAAACAATTGTGATAGAAGGTCTGAGTTGGAAGTGGTGGAAGAATATTTTCAATATTAATCCATAGAAGGACCATTTATGGTAAGGTTTCAAATAATGTTTTATCAAATGGAGCTACAATGATGTTTTGAAGATACTAAATGTAATAAAATTTTATTGCTTCTAGAATGGTGATGAATAAATATTCACATATGTTCACTGCTATATTGATATGGTTTAATATCTACCTATTTTGTATATGGATGATTACTGAAAATCTTGACATTTTAGGAATGGTATATGAATAGATATATTATTGAAAGTTTCCTCTATTTATCTTAAAACCAAGGGGGGTGTGGTTAGGAAGGATTTCAGAATTGAGGTCGACAAGGATGGAATGCCATGACGATTAATGTTCCCCTTGTTCCTGGAGGTGGGGTAGGAAGCTCCAGCAAAGGAAGATAAAAGTATACAAAGTTTAATAAAAGGATTAGTAGTATTAAAAGTAAATCATTCATATTAACATCAGGTTATTTTTGGAGTAATTCTATGGTTTTCAACAGTGTGGGGTGTCAAGGAATAAGAATCTACCACCTTATGAAGCTCCTTATACCTACCATAGTTGTGTCTATCTAGATCACTTTCATAGGTTTCATAAAATTGTTTATTGTAAGATATGTCCATCTAGAAAAAACTAATGATGAAATGACAACTATTTTAGATATTCTTTGTTTTATTTAACTTCCTCCAGACTAGTTTATTTGTTTTATAGTGAATATATTTATGATATTAAAAAAATTTGTATAATTATAAATCACAGTGATAATGTTTGGGAATTTTCTAATATTTGATGGATTTTATTGAATTATATAGGAAATTAAATAAGGGATAGTTGTATTGAGCCTAGCCTTATATTGAGTCTTTGAATATTTTCGGGTTCACAGTGATTTTTTGATATTAGGGGTTAGGATGTAGTGAAATCCAAAATATGGTGGAGACACCACCATAAAATAATCACTTGTGATTAAGGATGTTACTTTCCTTGAATATTGGTGAATATAGTTCAGTGAACCTTGTATGAAATTTATGTTTCATTAACCCAGTGTGCACATAGTTATCTTCTATAAGGGAGCATTGGACTAGGTTGTTTGGATAATCCATTTTCATTATTAAACCAATCCTCCCATTAATTTATTGTCATATTTAGATTACCGATTGTACCTTGGATACCTTTTATATTAATACTCAATCCTTAGTTAGTTCTCATTGTCTTTTGAGTTTTCATATTGAGGTGATCATTGTTTTTTGTGATTTTATCTCATGGAATTAATCATACCCATATTATTAATTGATGATTTATTAGTTTAAAATATTATTAATAATTATTTGTAAGTTTATATATGTATCAAAATTAGGAAATTTAGTACTTGTGGTATAATAATTTTTCATATTGGCGATGATGTGTCTAGTTGTCAGGTGGTGGCCCCTACTAGTTCTTTATTTCCATGGTCTCTATAATCATGTTTTATTGAATAATATGACCCTCGTTCTTTTGATCAAATAATTCCTTCAAGACATTATAGGGATATATATTGATATGATTAAGAGAATTGTAAAACCCAAATTTTCATTTTTAGGATGGAATTTATTAATTTAAATTTTTATAAAAAATCAATTATTTTTATCTTTTTGGATGTTTTGTAGTTTTTATTGTGTCCATATCATAGAAATGGAATAACTAAGCTTTGTATGTATATTATTGGGGTCAAAAAATCCATTTTATGGGAAAGTATATTGTGGTAGTAATCTAGGGGAGATCTAAACAGTTGGTGATAAAAACAATATATATTATTCTATTTTCAAGATTATGTGAAAATATTTATGGGACCATAAGTATATCCATTCCATATAATATTCGATGGTGTAGGAAATTTTAAATCTATGCGTATTTCAAAGGGTGTTTTCTTCAGGGTGTTTCCTTATGGGAACATTAGAAGGATAACATGTCTATAGCGGGCATTGTGCCATGTGGCGAAAGTGACTACCTAAAATGAAGAGAAAGGGGTTTGAAAATGATGTTTTTTCCATTCCTGGTATTTGAAAAGTCAATAAAATAACAATGGAGAACAATATTTTGGTGGATCTCTAGGTGTTATTTCTTCGTAGGTTTGATTTCTTCATGTGCTTTAGTGGAGGGAGAACCATGTCATGGTAGGGGTATGCCACACTATAGTGAGACCCTAACAAGATTCATTAAAAAAATAAAGGAATTATATTATTTACCATCTCAAATTAAATCCTTTTTGGGACCTCCTTTAATCTCACTTATCTTTCATGATGCTAGAAACATTCTACCTTCAATTCCCCTCATCTCCATAGTGACTTATATGGATTTATTGATGATTTAAGGGTAATTATTTAAGGTAATCTAATCTAGATCATATCCAATCCCAATTTTATTCTTAGTCATCCTGTTTAGTCTCAAATATGGTCTTTATATCATAATGGTTCATTCAAATCATAATTTATCAGGTGTTTGTTTTAGAGCTCACGTAGATATCTTAATATGTTTTCTTATCATGTGAGAGTAGATCAACACCACAGATGATAAAAGTGATGTGATTGAGTAGTTCATCCCTTGCATTTATATTTAAATTTAGAAATACGATTTCTTGATATTTTTAGTATACGTTTTGAATGTTTTCCCAAATAAATAGTAATATTTTAAAAAAGAATTTAGTTTTATCAGAGTTTTCATTGAATGTAAAGGGTTTTCTATATGGGTTTTATGAATTAAAAATATTTTCAAACATTTTACACATATATTATTTGTTTAAATACCTAATTATCTATTAATATTGGGTTTATAAATTATTAATGGTTTTTTGGTTTCTATAATAAAATAAAGGATTCATTTTCTAGTTAATTGGGATCTTTTTTACACTTTTTAATGGGTATAACAATGTTTTTTCATAATTGAGATGTTTTAATGAGGTATAAATTATTTTTATTTAAGTATATTTCCATAAATTGGTATCTAAAATGGTATTGATAAGTCTTGTTTGATAAGTTCAAAAATGTTTTTTTAAATTTCTTATCATTGAAAAATTTATCTTCGTGTATTGTGGGAAATTTATGGAAATATATATGTTAAAATTTTGTGTGATGTTTTCCCTTGTATAGGGATGTGTATAATATTAATTTAACCTTGATGAAAATGGGTTGTTTCTATAAAAGGATTTTAAAGGTGAGGGTGAGTTTTTTATTGAATTATATGATTATATTGATCTGATAGTCATTTTTATCACCTCAATTTTAAATCAAGCACTATATAATAGCCCCATGTAATAATTTTCTAAAATTTGGGGGAGGATTTTATCTCTAATCGAGTCTGGTAGGGTAAAATCAAGTTTTAGTGAAGGTTGGTAGATAACCAACTCTTGTCTATATTTGTTATATGTTTTCTTTGTTATCAAGTGTCCCCAAGGAATCTAGTTTCCCAATATGTTTGTGATTCTATTTTATTTATTCTTTTTTTATTCATGATATTATGTCCATGATTGACTTGGTCTCTTTCAAATTAAAAATTATCACATTATTTTCTTTATTACCTCTATTAAATAATTATTTCATTAGTTTGAATATATTAGATCCCATTTTAAATATTTCATTTTTTCTCATAAAAGTTGTTAATGGGTTATCTATTTTAAACAGGAATTTTCCATTATATAAAATGAATAAATTCATATTAAAGTGCAATGATTTTAATTTTTCATAATAATGTAACATCTAAAATTTTAATTGTATTATAAAACTATTATAAAATGATTTATTTTAAAAGTATATTCTTGGGGTGTGTGGAGGATTCCTATTGGGAATATTTTTCTCCTGTATATTATATTATATGTCTATAACTAGTACTAATTCGAAGAGGTGAAATATCCTTGAATTTTGGTATGGGATTAATGGATTCCTTATGTGTAGATAAAAAAAATGTACATTTAAATGATGGGTATAATTTTATTATATAATTTAGGAGTTTCTGAATTATTTTGTAATTATTTTCTTTTGTTTCAACCATTTTGACTATTCTTTGAGTTGGAATTGTATCTAGTTAGTTGTATTTGATGTTGGATGTATTAGGCCAATTTATTGGTTGCAAATTATTTTTATGAGTAACGATGATTTTTGTTATTCCTTGTTTTTATTTCAATATAATTTGAAAAATATTTATTTATATTATGTTTCAAGCTAACATATGGGTTTCTCATTCTAGTTTTTTGGCTGGAAGTACCTTGCACGTTAATTTATTTAATCAAGAAAAATCATTCTCAATGGAGTATTTTTTATGGCTGTAATTATTTTACTACACATTGGGATTGATAATTACCATCTTATCATGTTTTGGGATGGCCTAGGTGATATGGAAGGTTGACCCAAACTGGTTCGTGACATTCATCATTGATTTCAAGTGGGTTATTTAAGAACATCTATTATTTTCCACTTACCCTATAACTCTTATCTTGTTTATTCGTATTCTATTCTTCTCAGGGCTGTGGTGGTTGAAGCATAGGTCATGGGTTTTTCTAAACATGTAATATTTAGTGTCTTAGTCTTGAAAATCTTTCCTTCATACCTATTTTATTAGTGTTCATCAAAGTAAACACATTTCATTTTGTTATAGGTTTGCGGGTATATGATATTTTATTCAATTAACATTCCTTGGGTGCTTGATCTCATTTAAACATGTTATTAACTTAATTTCAATTTATTGATTCAACTTTTTATTATGGTAAAATGGGTTTTCTTATCTTGGTTATTTTTATGTCGATACAAATGAGGGATCCTAAAATATTTCTTTCATATATTGTTAATTTTTTTTCTAAATCCCTCTAGGTGTTTGTTGAAAATTTTCAATGGAATATTAATTAAACATAAGGTTTAAAAAAATATTTTTAAATTATAATGCTATTAATTTTTTTAATATTTAATCTCTCATGTCACTAGGTTTTTTTTTCATGTTTATTGGAAATTTATTAAAATAAGATTAATTTTATGTGTGTGTTTGAACCCTTTTGTTATTATATTATATTTCATACATCTTGGTTTGATTTTTATGATATGTTATTGTTTTTTAAATTAATTTTGGGTTCCACATATATGAATAGAATATGTTTACCTTGGAATTTAGGAATATTTTTTTAAAAGAGTTTCTTATTAATCTTTCAGTAATGTTTGATTTTCAATATTTGTTTTTATACCTAAAAAATTGATGATAATTTTAATGTAAGATTTTCATTTTATAAAAAGTGTCTGAATTGAGTCCCTTTATTTTTATTTTTTTCATTATGATGGGTTTGGGATGTGTTTTTCTTTTACAAGAATGGATTTTTTATTATATGGGTTCTTGTAGTTGAGGTTAGGGGTGTTTTTACAAGTCATTGAAATTTCATTCCTTTGATTTTATGATTTATTTTCGTTCTTATAGTTAATTTATTATGATAAACTTTGGTACATAAGTAGAAAATACTAGGAAAGGTAATACTAGGAATGAAAAGATTTACCAATTTTTGGATTACCCAACACCGACTAAAAAATTCTATGATATGGTTGTGGTTCCATTATACGGGTGTCACCACATCTTTAGGCTATGAAATTATCTTCTTAGTGGATTTTTATGTGGTTATGGAACCATAAATAGTTTTTTCACTATTCCTATAGGCCAATAAATACTCTCTTTACTGGAATGTGTACACGGTTTGAAATGATTGGTCCATATCATAATAATTTATAAGGATATTAGTGTTTCTTAACCTTAGTTCCCCTAGGGATATTGCAGTGATACTGATTACCATTCATTTATTTAGTGAATTTAATTTATATTTACTTATTTATCTTTATTTTACCTAAATGGATTCTATTTATGGTTACTTTTTTTAATTTAATATATATTTTCATATATAATGGTTTATTTATTTCATATCTATGGTTTTTCTTTAGTGTATGATTTTTGTTAGTGGTCTCTTTCCTTTTTCTATTATTTTGAAAATTATGTTTTGAAAAGTTTTAGAATTTAATTGATAATAAAAAATTTATAATAAGTTATTTATATTCTATTGTTTAAAAATTAACTTCATTTTTTTCTTCAAAGGGTGTTTCTAGTGAATTTCATGGATCTAGTGAATCTCCAGAAATGAATAGGTTTTTTAAAAAGAAATGTAAAATTATTATTTAATTATGCGCTTTTGTTTACTTATATTTTTAAAGGTTTTTTTGGAATATATTTAAAACTATATTTCATGGTGACGATTATGAATAGAATCGCATATAAACATTTATTGGTGGAATTCTAATGGAAAAATATTTCTCACACTTAATTTTACAACTCAATGTATATATACTGAATGGATTTATAGACATAGGTTCTCATAAAGATCTTATTTACATTCTTTTTATGGTGAGATTATTATAGACCATGTTTGATGAAAATGTTGGGTTGTGACCATGGGTTACATAGAGATCATAAACATGGTATTTTTATATTGTTTTATATATCTTATATCAAGGATATATCATACATTATTTCCAAGAGTGTATCCCTGATACCTTGTCACTAGTTTCCAACCAATTTGAATCTAGAATACTCTTAAGTATTTTTCTTTGGCCATACTAGGTGATGTGGAAGTCTGAATTGGGTTGTTTTATCACAAAATGGAATCTAAGAATGTTGTTTGTTATTTGGTAAGTCACAATAGACCTAAAATATGAATTTTGGAACTTGAGAGGTATGTGTGGGTAGATCTTGTAAAGCTCATTCTCATTAAAATACCTGAGTTACCATGGATTATTTCCTATTATATTGGATAATTATATTTTCCTTTATTTATTTCTAATGTATTTTGGTTTATATTGATGATGTTTTGAATTATATTGAGGTTATGTGGGTTATTTCATGTTTTATAATGTTTTGGGTTGAAAGTAAGCAGAAAACTAGAGGAGAATAATTACATTACATGGTCTAGAAAACTCTATGAATATCATGCACATAGTTCTAAGAATATCGTAATAGTGGTTGCATGGTTGGAATATAGTTTTCCAAGCTGGGTGGCTGAAAATTCCATATCCACTAACCCATTTAAATTTTTGTGTTGGACCGAGTTCATTTTTATGTTGATCTTGATTATGTGTATCTATTATTTGGAATAAAATAAAAATAGTTGCTATGATGATTTTATGTTACTTTTTCGGAATTTGTTGATTTTTCATGAGAATTTTGTTTTAATAGTAAATGATAAGTCGCTAAAATAACAAAGGAAGTTATATAAGATGATTTGAAATGAACGTGATGTTTGAAATATGTGAAATGAATTTGAGGAAGTATTTTTTTAATTGAAAACAAATTATCAAGATGTATTATTTTATTTTGAAACAATTTTATGTTATTTTTAGCGTTATTTTGGAATATTTTAAAATGGTAGTTGATTCAATTTTGGGTTTTGTGGGAGAAAATGGTTTTAATAGTAAATTTTAGGTTTAGAAATTAATAATTATGGTAATGAAAATAAATATATCACACAACCATAGGATATGAAGTATAGGACACAACCCCTCAAGAAGTTGACATACACTACATTTGACCCATTTTAATTTTGACGCCGAAATAATCAATAATTAATGATTAAAATCCCCTTTATCCGGGACAAAAGGTCCATTAATTTAAAAACACTATCTTAAAATAATTTTTTATATTAAATAATTTATTAATCATACTTATATATCCTCTTATAGTGCTTATTATACTGTTGATCCTACTGCATTACCACTATAAATCCACCCCAAAGTAGGCCCCTGATATTTTAACCTTCATTAGATGCATAATTATGGGGTAAATTTTCCACACAAGTAATCCCTCGACTACTAAAATTAATAATCTAATCTTCCAAAGGTTAATTGAAATGATTTGGATGTTTTTTAGAGTGATAATGAATTTAGTGATAAACTTGCAGATTTAAATCCTATTTTGGGTAAATATATTTGTTTTGAAATATTTTAAAAGGGGACTCTTAAATTTTCATTATGCTCTAATTACCTATTTGGTGGTCATGATTCACAAATTTTGGATTTCTTTTATCATTTGGTTTATTTGGTTTGGGAAGATTTTCATTTTAGTTTATTTTTAATATGATTAGTGTTTTTTCTTTAAGGTTCACCGCATAGTAATTTCATTATTGATCATAGAAATTCTATGACATGTGATGTTCCTCAGTTTGATGCCTCTTTGGTTTGGGTGCAATAATTAAGGTTTCCAACCCTAAATACACTCTAGGTGGAGCGGTAAATCCAGTAACCTATCATAATTTTCTTTTTATAAGTTATCAACAGTGGTTATAGGAATTTATATAATAAATGATGAAATAACTAAATCAGGCTGGATCTAGGTAGTTGTCTAATAGAACATATTTGTAGAATTTCCTCTAATGTCCCAGTCTAGAGGCCACTCGACTGGTTCCCTATCCTAGTTCACTATAATACATGAGGTGTGCCTCCCCGTATTCTGAAAGCTGCTGACTAGCTAAGGGGATCTAGGGTATTTTCATGGGGAGACCATACCCCTAATCAGAGTTTGAAGAAAAAAATAAAATAACAAAGTATCATTTATCAAAAATAATAATCTGAGTATAGAGGATATATAAAACATCCCAGTTTGTAATGATATAAAATGTAAAAGTAGTATAGTCATAAAAACATGACCGCACACTGGGATGATCTCATATAAAATATTGAGAAAATAAAATAATAAAAATATAGTACCGGAGGGTCAAATACATCACCAAACCTATCCTCCAACCCAGTCTCCATTATCATTTTTTCTTAATATCCCGATCATCAAAATCACACCAGGTCTATACCCAAGCCGTGCCCATGAAAAGTGAGTGGTATTCTCAGGTACCTCAGTTCCATATCAACATGAGAAGGATTTGAGTACACAACTCATTAGGGAACCACCAATAATGTCATGTAGATAACCTGTACATTTCATGTAAGTGCATGTGGCCTGCTCAACTGAAATAAATAAATAAACATTGGAAAAATAAATGAAAACTATTATCCATGATTTGGATAGTGTTGAGGTTTCTATGTGAATGTCTTGTTGACAATTACAACCATAACTACTTAGGGTTATAAATTCCTACCCTGACACTAGTAGTTAGTGACAATCTTTAGGTATGTGTCCCTAATTAACCACACTTACATTAGCCAATGTCGTGGTTTCCTTGATCATGTTACAATATCATGCCAACCACAAAAAAACTAGATCCTAGGGTGTAACCCATGAATCCATATATATCATTCTTAAAAGACCAAAAATCTTTTCATAAAATGTTTAACTGTTAGACCTTAAGAATCCTAGGCATCTCTCCAAACTACCATATCATAAAAAACTAGAATTCAATACCCATGAATTCTAGGAATTAACTTACCTTTATTCCAACCTCCATGTCCCCATGATAACCAGCTAGATCATAGGAATACTAGTTTTCTAGATGAGGAACACATGATATCATCAAGCTCTGCTATTCAGATCATATGAGTGACATAGGCATCTAATAATAATAATAATGATCAGATTAAATTATCTATGATTGAATGAATAGATCCTAGACATAGATGGTATCCTAGGGACCTGTGGTATCTAAATAATCAGTTATAGACTCGATGTTGAATCTTGGAATCCTCGGAATTATTAGGATTCTTTACAGCTAGATCCTAAAAATTATATTTCTGAATCCACAATAATTTCATATTTTCTATTGTATCACACCCGTACCACATTAGGTTCAAAATCCATATCCCAGGAAGAAAATTTAAGAAAACCTATTAAGACCATCATGAATCATTGGTTCCATATGAAAAATCCCAAGAACTACATCTAGGAACATATAACTACACAAAAGAAAAATTATTGAAATCATAAAAACATTATAGGGGTTGTTCGAACACCTAAACCCATCACCTCAATCCCCAACCCCTCTTGTTAACATCATTGGTATGTGTTCTAAGGTGACACATGGTACAGTTTCTACTTATTCCCTAGTCCACCCTCCCGATAAGGTTATAAGTCACATGTGAACCTAATAGGGCCCCATTATGTCTCATTGAGGTCCCTCTAGCCTAATGGGTAAGTAATAATAGGGAGATGACCTTAAAACTATTCCCTTACCCCATCATCATTGGCCATCCTAAACACCCAACTAGTGCACCAGTCTCTATAGGTTCTGACAGCCTAAGTATTCACATCCTAATGGAGAAGGAACACTCACCCAATGATCATCTCAATGATATAAAAGTCTCTAGGTATCCCTCGCGGATATACCCTTGTCCATGCATCATGATTCATCACCCCATTTTACATATATTTCACTCAATCACCTATCACTATGACCATTACACCATATACACTACAATTTATATCCTTATCAATCGATGGATGAGTTGTAAAACTAGCATATGAGGCTCTACTAGGATCTAAAAAGATTTTTCAATTCAAACACATGCTTCATTTTTATTACAAAACATAAGAAATTTGTGGGACCCATTTCTTGAAGTGGAGGGGTCTCACATACCACATGAATATAAAAAAACGTATAATACCAAGGGTAGATTCATGAGGACCACATGGAATATTAGAATCCTTTTACATTTTAAATTACAAGGGACTGAAGCCTCAACCATGGGCCATCCAAGTCCATCTAAGCTCAATAGGTCACCGCTCATGCTCCTAGAACTTACACTACACAAAGGAACCCCATATAATTAATTATAATAAATTTTTATTAATTATATTATTTTTTCCCAAAAGTAAAGACACTCAATTTCTCCCAGGAAATTTTCATCACACCAAAAATATACCAAATTATTCCTCAAGTGGTTTCACACATCCCTGGGAATGGGCTGAGTGAAACCCTAAACCAACAATACCAAAATAAAAGTTAATTTAATTTAATTTAATCAAAAAAATGTGATAAAACTATGATGCAATGTAACACAACCAAAAAAAAGTCCAATATATAAATATGGACTCCTAAGGTACACTCTTCTAAGGTAGAGTATAATCTCTATTTGTTGTCCAATTCCACCATGCTCCAGTAGATTCTACACCACATCCTTAACTAAAGAAAAAGAAATTAGAACTAAGATAGAGAGGATTAAAATGCAGATCATCGAAGGGAGAGGTCTTCCTCAAATATCCATGAAATAAAAATAAGGATATCCCCTTAAATGGGATGAAAAAATTAAGGAAAGATAGGGGTGGTCCAACCACATGATGTAAATAAAATTTATGGAAGTTGGAAGGACCATCTAAAAACTCGAGGGGAAAATTTAAATTTCCCCTCATTAAAGGCCACCTTTTGGATGGTGTTGTGCTACAACCTTGGATGTAGTAGCCACCCCATACCTCTACAAGGCTCTCTCAAGCAACCAATTCATATCATGAACCAGTTTTAATTAATAAAACACATATTTTGATGTTTTTTATTCTCTATAACCCTCTTCTGAATCACAAAAATATTACTCTTCAATTAAACACAAAATTTCCAATGCCTTCAAGAATTCCCACACCCATATGGATATGGGGTCTTATAATCTCTCCACTAAAACACTTATTTTCCCAAATAATTATCGATGAGAAATTGGACATAAAACACCACCATCATCGATCACCCACTCTTGTTCAAATATCCACATTACACCTTTAAATTCATAATGCACTTCCTTAGTGAAAATCCAAACACAAGGCATTGAAATCTCAAAAACCAATTCTAATTCTCATGTCCCCACGAAGCATCATGATGACACTACCTGAAAACTATCTAACCAGAAAAACTTATGTTTCATAATAAAAAGTTTTATCTATTCCAATGTGCTCCTCAATATAGGACATGGCTTACACTAGACAATCCTAATACAAAGAACTTACTATTGATGTAACTACATAAAAATAAAACAATATCACATACTATCAATGTGACCGGTGTGATTAATAACACATCACATCCAAAATCATGTAAAAAATAGTAATATTTTATTTAGTTGAACCATCCTTAAAATTATTGGCTTCACTCACCAATGTGATATCCGGATACTTGATCATGATACCTTTAACTCCCGAGGCAATTAATGATTATCCCAACATGGTCATCAAGGTTTGAACAATTTAACTATCAACTGATATAAACCTTATGCACAAGAGCCTTAGACCAGTTGGTGAGGACTCACTATGTGAATCCAAGAGACCCGAGATCAAATCCAGGTGGAGGCATATTTTAGGGTACTATAGCAGTACTGCAGCAGGCTCTGTTCGGTACTGTAGCAGTCGAAACTATTTATCAATCTGGGCCATCGGGCCACCGATTTGGTCCTCGAGTCCTGCAAGGATTTCGATCCAACCAAGGACTTCGGGCCAGTTGATTCTCAAGGCCTTCGGGCCACCTTAAGGACTTTAGGCCACCCCAAGGCCTTTGGGCCACATGAATGTAGGCCCCATACACACTACAAAAAAGGAGCAGCCCTAGATGATGATTTAGAGAAGGTGGCACTCACCAGAGTAGAGAGAAATGGATTTTCAGAATGAGAGGGTAAGGCTATGCCATCGGTAGTAGCCTGTGATTGCAAGGTAAGCCTAGCCAAATGGTCATGAAAAGGTGGAGAGATACTATCAAGATGCAGATGTTGGGGAGGTTCAGTTCCTTGTAGATAGTCTAGTTGAATTCCCTAAGACCTTCAGGTCATGTAATCTCCTAATCCTACAGGCCATGTAATCTCTGAGCCTATGGGCCTTGTAAGGGTTCCCCCTCATCCCTTGAAATGGGGGTTATCAAAATATCAATATAAATGAAGTCCTTAGGGCCATTCAGGCTAATCCTTATAATCTTTTTCTATCATACCATGATCACTGATGTTATAAATTAGATAATTCTCAACCACCCCAACTCATCCCAATCCCATAGTCAATACATTGAATCCTTATGATATCATACAAAATTATCCACCCATAATTCACTAAGGAATATATATGGATATAGATGTATTTACCCATTGGTATCAACATGATACTATGACTGTCAATAGACTGGTCCCATTATATCAATGAACCTTCATCCATTAACAGGTTTATTATATATATATTCTACTTGGTTGTACCTTAGTAACAATTATAAAATATAAACCATTACCCATTCGCGACTCATGAAACATTATCCTCAATTCCTGCCGAACTTCATCTAAAATGAAGGTTTCACCCTCATCGGCATGTGGTGGGTTCCCCACCATTTTCTTTACCTTATATTGCTCCTTGAGCATTACCTCAATAGGATCCACTACCAAACTTGTTTCACTTATCATGATACATTCTCAACTCAACCCATAAACACATGACCAAGATCCACCCAAGTCATCTGTATCATCAAACATAAACTAATTCAGAGGTATCCTTTAACATATAGGGATACATCCAATTTCATCAGATCCCTGGGTAATTGATCCCATAATAATTTCATTAACCCCATCAATGCATATATTACACTTGGAAACTCATAGATTCATAACATTAATGAGTATTTTGAGAAACATAAAATTTCCATTCCTTTCTAAAACAACATAATAGGTGTACAATCCTATACCATCTAATCAAAACACCCGACTCACACTCCCATGAATTTCACACCATGGAACTAGGATAATGCACTATAACCACAGACCATTATCCTTGTCATGCTAGTTCATTAATACAAAAACATTTTTATCTGCTAAATAGAATCATTAATTTCATTAGATTCCATCCACACTCTCATCATGCTAATAAAGTGCACATGATGTCAATAGGGTTAGGGCCACAAATAGTCCTTCCCTCAAAACCAACCTTAATCCAAAATCATCATCACTCAAGGTGAACCACCTCAAGAAATACCAAGGCATAAACCAGAAATTTTCATAACCTGATAGATGTTCCTATTCATTAGTATCAACTGGATGAATCTTCCCATGCCCTTATTGTCAATATCACTCTCAATCTCCATCTAACACCACATGCATGTTACCCTCATGCATAACAAAGAAAACAAACATACTATAATGATGAATTAACTTTAAGGGTATCTAGGCATTCTTGGATAGTGAAAAACCATATCATATAAGGTCATAAGTCACATGAAACGTCATGTTACCATATTAGTAAACCATGTCATCCATGTGCCAAAGCCCACTATAGGGTCCCTTGAATACATAGTTCAGGAACCTCATTCTAAAATAAAAGTATGTAAGGTATCCGATTCTCACCGAGCATTTATATACTAGATTCTCTCCATGATAATCATAACCTCTTAAACCACATTTACATACATAAAAAATCATCCTAGATGATTGGTGTCAAATGAACCATGTCACATAGTTTACCTAAGAGATTTTTATTCCAAGATATATTAGAAAACTCTATATAGGTTGTTACTAACAAATTAAGTAAATGAACCTATATTCATTTTCATGAACTGATATTATAATTATGCTATAGAATTTATTTATAATGTATCATATGCATATACTAACCCACTATGGTTATAATATATAATTTTCAATAAGGGACCACATTTTTATCATCAAAATTCTATAATTCATATTTCCACGTGATCTACCATCAAAATAAAATACATATATAATTTGGACTAGCTAAATGGAATTATACAAAGTAATTATTTGAAAAAACACTCTTTGATTAGTTCCAAACATATTAAACAATTGAGCATTGATCATAAATTAAATCAAATATTAGGAGGCCTAGATGTCATGTGAACTATGGGCACATGATATGATGCATTACATGCCTATTTCTTCCATGGTACAAGAGTCAAAATGAAACAATTATCCCATTCTCAATGGGACAAGAGCCCCAAAATACATAATAAATCAAGAACCAAAAAAATACATGTGTGTCACTCAGGGTAAAAATCATATAAAATCATAACATTAGTTTCCAAAATATAAATCCCATACCATCTAACCTCGCCTTCTTAGTAGATCAAGTGTTCTAGATTACCTAATATGATATCCATCATAGTCTCCAACACATTAAAAAATATCGAGTATACCAAATCCCAAATATCAATTAAAAAAAATTGAATCTATGATAACAGTTTTTAATTTCAAGGTATGGAGGCTAGTCGACTAGTACCCAATCCTAGTGTTCCAAAAGACCACAGGTATTCCTCCTTATATACTAGAGGCTGCCGACTAGTAGAGGGGGTATATGGTAGTACCATGGAGTGAGTATACCCCTAATCAGAGTGCATGAAAATGGATAAATTAATAAAGTTTCCTTATTTAATAATAACCATTAGAGTACATAGTTTAAATAAAAGGGCCCAATAATTAATAATATGAAATATAGAAGAATTCAATCATTAAAACATGATCACCCATCAGGATGATCACATATTCAAATAATTGTAGAATAAAAGAATAAAATAAAATTATCATAGGATCGACATCATCCTTGATTATATCCTAAAACCTAGTCTCCAATATTGTTTGAGCTAATTATATTGATCATCATCATCACACTAGGTCTCTTCCCAGAATGTGTCTGTGGAAAGTGAGAGGTTTGGACAGGTGCCCAAGTGTTATGGCTGGCCAAGAAAGGTGTTAGTACATAACTCAGTAGGGAACCACCAACATGGTCTCATATAAAACCAATATATATAGTCCATGTACATATTACATGCTCATCCCAAATAGATAAATAAACCATGTAAAAAAATAACCACCATTCTACTTACACTAGTAAATGTTGGGGTGTATCTGAGTGTGTCACAATTATCATGTTGACCATAATCACTAATTGGGACCGATTCCTACCCTGATACTAGTAGCCGATGTTGATCCTTAGGCTCGTAGCCTTAATCCACCTTAACTGCTTCAACCAATGATGGGGTGTCTCTGAGCACATCATGATATTGTTCTAACTATTGAAAACTAGAACAAATGGTGTAACCCTGATATTTCTAAATATAATACTCAAATAGCCTACTATATTATCATAAAAAACAAGAGTTATATCATAGACATCTTAGGAATATCTATGAACTCCCATATCATAAATGTATTGAATCCAATACTCAGCCATCATGGGAGGCCATGGACACTAATTCTAGCCTCTATGTAACAATGCCAACCGATCAGATCCCAGACATCCCAATTAAGAAAAACTAATATCATCAAACTCAATTGGATAGATCCTACCTATTTCTTAGGATACTCTTCATAATAATAGTGATCGTAATTTAAACCCCAAGCCTCAATGGATCCTACACATACTAGGCTTCTTAAAGACCTATGGCATCCAGGGTATCCCACAAAAACGATAAGTGAATCCTAATATCCTAGGAATTATTTTATTTCTCAATAACCGTATCACTAGAATCATATATATGAATCGATGAAATCATCTACTTTTCACATGTATCACAAAATTATTAGATAAGGCTCAAAATTTAGATCTCAGGAATCACTTCTGACTATCCCCATGAACACTATCACACCTCATTGAGCCCATAATCTTGGTCCTAGGAAGCATATCTAGGCATCCATAACTATATCAAAAATAAATATGTGAAATCATAAACACATGGTAGATTATGGTTGAATGCTTAGACCCATCTAAACTATCCATAACCCCTTAGGCACATATCAATGGAATGGTTTCTAAGGAGACACTTGGTACCGTCTCAAAATGTTCTCGATTCCACCCTCTCGGTAGGGTCATCTGTCATAAAGAAACATACCAGGTTCCACTTAGTTCCTATTTAGGTAAATATTCCCATCTTGGTAAGTCACTATAGGGATATAGACATAATCCCATTCCCTTTCCCAATCATCCCAGGTCATCCAAAACACCAAAGTCCGGCACCGGTGTCTGTAGGGTTTGACCACCCAAGAATTCATGTCCTAGTGGGGAAGGAATAGTCACCCAATAGTTATCTCAATGACATTGATGGATATAGGTATCCACCATGGAAAACCCATTGTCTACGCATCCAGACTAATCCCCCCTATTTACCTAGATGTTACTCAGCCACCTTCCATTAGGGAAACTGCACCCTATCAATTAAAAATAAAATACTCATCAATCTAGAGCTATGATATCCATATGAAATACAAGGTTATAGTAGGTTCAATGAAACCTTGTAAAATTAAAATATAGGTTAATGTTTTTAATGAAAAAAATAAAAATTTCAAGGGTCCTACAACCTAATTTATTGGGACCAGACATACCAAATGCATAAAAAATGTTCTATTTCATGGGTAGATTCATAAAGACCACCTAAAATTATAGAATCATTTATATTTATATTTAAATGACCATAAGTACCTTCCTAGGACCTCCCATGTCCATCTCAAATCAACAGGTCACCACCTATGCTCTCGGCACCTTCATTGCACCAGGTAAACCAACATAATTAATTAGAATAAATTATATTTAATTACATAATTTTATCTAATAATGAATAATGACCAATTTATCACCAAGCAACATTATAAGGAAAAAATCACAAATAATGACATGCTAAAGGTCCATATCACATCCCCAAACCTGTGATGATTGAAACCCCCATCCAAAAATGTTGAAAAAATAAATTTAAATAAATTTAATGAAAAACCTAACATATAATGATGACCCAATATATTTCAACCAAAATGAAAAAGACACCACATGTAGATGCTTTCTTAGGTCACCCTCTTCCTAGTAAAAGTGAAATCACCATTGCATTCAGATAATTACACTATGATCTAGTGGAATTGGAACCCATTACCTAACTGAAGAAAAGGAAATTTTAACTAGGAGTGGGAAGAGAAAAATAGATATTTCTAAAGGGAGTGATCTACCATGAATCCCCATAGAGAAACACCAAGATGAACACACCCTTGAAGGTTCTTGAATAATGGAGGAAGACCAGGGGATTCTTCAACCACAAAGAGGAAATAAAAGAGGGGAAGGGGGATACACCATCTAATAATATGAGGGTACACAATTGTCAATTAATCCCATTAAAGTGCACCAGTGATCCATTAGTGTGTTGTATCCTTGGCTGCAGAATCAACCTTAGACCCATAAAAGACTCTCTTAAGCCCCCACATCATCTCTAGAACCCCATTCCTAGCCTAAAACACATATTTTTAGGTGTCAAATACTTGAAATACACTAATTAATTTTGATAAAAAAATTCACTCATCAACTAAAATCAAAATTTCAAATTGGCTTGGAAATTTTCACTCTCATACGGGTATGAGGTCATATATTTCACTTCATTCCATTCCCTTTTCTTCTTCTCCACCTTTTTCCTTTAATATTCTTATCCTATTATTTTATCCATCATATATTGGGATCTTTGATTTCTTTTTGACCTTTAAAGAATATAGTGATTCATCCCATAAGGACATGGGTGCACCATTTGACTGATTGCTCTATTTTCTTCTATACAAATACGGGTAGTAAGCCACTCCTAGTTATTATTTTCCTTAGCATGTCTTGGATTTTTTGTCCCTCAATTATAGTTTAACCTATAAATGGTGGGGATATATATTTCTGGCCTCACCACTTGATTATAAAATTCAAAATTCATTTTTTGTGTTTATGTTCTCATATAGTTTGGGAATAAGGGATATTGTTTATAGATTAAGATAAGTGTATTCTTCTACATTTACCTAGATCTTTAACAGTTTAAGAATTTTTCTCTAGTTGTTACATATTTTTTCTAATCATATATTTTATTATATTCTATGCTAGTATGATCATGTCATTACTCAATATTTTCTGATTTTCCAGGGGAAGAATGTTATATAGTGAAGAGAATTTTCACAACTTGATATCAATTTTTTGTGTTTTTAACATTTATTATTTAATTAATAAGAGCCCATGTGTTTTGGGATACAATTTTTTCAAAATTTAAATAGATTACATGGGTGAGAGCTAGATTCTTTGTTTAACAAACTATGTGTCCATGAAATTCAACTTATCCCAGGTGTTATAGTTTCCATTACACATATAATAAATAGATGTAAAAACTACAAGGATCCTATGAAGAACCATGAAAATTTCCCTTATATGTAGGCCCTTTGATAATAGTTGGCACATACTTAGGAGAAATCATGTGTCCAAACCTTGCAATAATACCCAGGTGAGTTAGTGTTGGTTTCGTGGTTGGTGAACTATTTAGTTTATAGTAAGGTCACTCTATGTGAGCTTCCCAAGTTTTTTTAATTTTCAAATTGTAATTTCACCCTCATTCAACTAAAACCCATTTTAGGGTTTCATTCACTCCAATACACTATGGTGATTTAAATATAGAAGAAAGAGACATCCCATATATTCCACCATAAATATCTTGTCTTCTACATTAATTTTGAGAGGATTCATTAGGGTTAGGTCTTCTTATCCTCTTTACCTCTATTAATTTTCTTATTTACTCACCTTTTTCTCATCATGGGGCTATGTTGGTCGAACCTTACCTTACGTTTTTTGTCAAAACATTTAATTTCTGATGACTATATCTTATGATGATAGTCTTGAAACTTATTCTAGCACTATTATTTAAAGTTGATGTGTTTAATTTAGTTTTACATATGTGACTCTTTGCTATTCAATTCCTTTGACAAGCCTTGGGTGGTTGACCTATTTTAAACTCACATTTCACATTATTTCAATGTTGGTATGTTAGTTTTTATTATAATAAAATGGTTTTATGAAGACCCAAACGTATTCAATTTTTCAATTCAATTAGAATTTATTTTAATAAAATAAGATGATATCACAATTATTTAGAGTTTGAGAGGGTCTATATACATCAAAGAATTTTAATTACAACTCTCATAGAAGTAAGAAAATGAAAAGCAATCTTATTATTTACAAAGGTTAAACATCATATTGGGGATTCAACCACTTACTCACTTCTACACATCCTTATGCCCTGTGAAAAGTGGTTTTGAAAACATTGTATGATTAAAAAAATATCAGTAGGAGGTTTTTGAATCATGTGGAAACCAATTAGGGTTTTTCAATTCAACATAAATGTAAAACATGGGATATGACTTAAGAATTCAGAATTTATAATTCATGAGTTCTTTTAAAGATTATCATATTTTTCTAAATACATTTCAACATATTTAACCTATGAAAAATCTATTTCATCTATTTGTGAAATAATAATAAAATATTATCTTGATTGATCATAAGAATTCTTAAATAGTTCTCAAATTCACCTTAGATCATAACATGAATTCTTAGTTAACTCTCGAGATAACATAACATAGTGGACATAGTCCCATGATGGATTAAGTTCAATCCCTAATCCCATAATATTATTAGGATATACATCTCACACACCATTGCTAACATCCAATAAGATTAAAAAATTACCCAAATTATTGGTGCACTATATAATTTTGGGGGCACCTATCTCAATATTGGGAAAGATTCCCATATGGTTTTTGGTTCACTAATTGTCCCCTTCCTTCATTCAGACAATATCCATATTTTATTAGTTGGAATGAAAAACAATAAAACTTGAATTTTACATCATAAGGGCCAAGTTGTTTCTTTAAAATATGGAGATTTGATATCCATTTCATAAAAAGGAATTACATAGTTATTCATGTGTTATGATGAATGTAGTTTTTGCATGTAAGGTAATATGTAAATATACATTCACACACACACACAGACACACACAGAAACACACACATACACAGATATATATATGTATATAATAATTTCACATAAGAAGATTCATATATATATATATATATTTATATATATATTAATCTTTGAATATAACATGATTTTATTTCCATGAAAATATAAAAAATAAAGGAAAATACTTTAACATAAAATGACTCATATGTATACATACATTTTTACAAACATATATTTAATCATCCAGAAAAAATAGTTTAACATAAATTGAAACATATATGCATACATTTATATACATGTATCTAATCATGCTTAATTAAAATATGATTTACCTAAAATAATACATGTGTTGATACTTATAAATATATATACATTTCTTAAAGAAAAGGTTTCATAGGAAATTACATATATATATATATTTGTATATATATTCATATACATGTTTGAAAATAAAAAATTCATTTTGATTATTCGATAACAATTATTGTACATATAGCGGCCTAATTAAAATTATTAAAATTATTTTTAACATGAAATGATGTATATATATACATATGTACATACATTTTCAACATTATTATTAAAACAATAATTTTGAAAATATTATAACATACCTTGTATTTATAGGATCCCAATTGAGATTCTTTAATTATTCAAAATAATTTCAACAAAAAAATCTCACAAACTAATGAAATTTCATGTATAAAATTTTTAATGTAAGACCACCAGGAATCTTTGAGGATGAACATAAAAATGATACCATGACTAACTTAAAAACAATCAAAATACCATTATAAATACAAGGATAATGGACTAAAAAAAATTTCACATAAAATCTAAAATTAAGGAACCTATTTAAATATTTAAGAATAGATTTCAAAAATTTCCTTGATATCATAAAAATATAATTTAAAACTATTTAAACAATAGAGAGATAAATATTACTAATCTTCTACAACAATAGGAAACATAGAAACCACTTTAATCATTTAAGATGTTTCAAAAAAATTCCAATACACATAAATAGTTTTCAATTAAAATATATTAGTAATAAGATGTCTGAAAAGAAAAAAATTATTGAAAAGTATTCCCCTTACTCACGAAATAGACATCTCATATGAAGACTATTAAGTTTAGTCCCTCACAATTGTGTCAAAAAATTAGACAAAGGATCTTCAAAGCCAGAAAACTAAACTATAGTACAACAGACAAATTGAATAGTGCCTCCTCCAATTTTCCTTCTTTCAATACCACTGGGTCTAATATATAGATACATCCAATACACAAAAATAATTGGTATATATAATAAAAGTTAGTTTGAATGACTATATTTCCTACCGACACGAAATACCAACTTTACCTTAAAAAAACCATAATATGAATATAACCAACATATATGGAAACCTAATACTCAAAATCACATAATAAAAAAACCCAAATACCCATTAGAGTCATCTATGTCTTGATGATCTAACTCACCTCCCCATCATGGGATTAAAGGGAGGATGATTCCATGAGCATCATGACATTTGAAGCCATCATGAGTCATTGACGGGAGTGTGGGCTACTGGTTCTACGACCATCAGTGGAAAAAAGGAGAAGATGAAGAAAAGTGTGTTAAATTCATCCAAATGAGACAAACCATAGTTCATGAGATCCCAAAATATTTCAAACACATGAAAATCGTCAACAACCATCAGTAGAGTGCCGAACTCAAGATTTTTTTGCTACAATTATGGGTAGAAACCAACCTCCTAAAGAAGACGACGCCCGTGGGGGGTAAGGGGGTGTCTTTTTCAATGGAACCCAAAAAATCCAATTCCCTATTTTGATATTTTAATTGTTATTTTATCTTATAATTATTATCTCATATATATATATTTATATATTTATCCATTATTATCGACACACACAAACAAATACATATAAGTATCATCGATCCTATAACTAATAATTTTCTACTTATAAATTAAAAGAAAAAAATGTTTTTATTATTATTATGAAAATAATAATATTCATAATCTTATTTATTTATTAACTATATATATATATTTACATTTCTCCTCTAAAATTATTAAAATTAATAATATTCATACGGTAATGTGTCATTTAATTTTCATAAAATATATATGTCATATATTATCTTTTTTCCAAGAAAGATGCTTCATGTACCTATATTTATGTCTGTATTATCTTTTGAAACATAAGTAATTATTTATAACAAAATAATTTTATAATTAACATAACACCATTTTTACAATATTAATAAGGTTAGAATAAGCCATTTTTTTCTATAAACATGTATCTATATTTTTATTTAGAAACATGTAGTATTTCTAAATATTGCTCTCTTTAAAATTAATAATTTAAAATATTTTCTTTTATGTGGAAAATTTTAATTACATTTTACGTATCTGAAACTCTACTTCATTTAAATTAAAGTACATCTTTAAAAAAAAATTATTTACTTTTACAAATATCAATATAGATATTTATATTCAAATTAAATATTATTAATATGAATAATATTAAAAGATATACTTATATCTAAATAATTCATGTTTTTATTATAATTGAGAATGAAATACTCATATATATACATTAAAAAATGTATATATTTTGTGAATAACCAAAAATTAAAAACATGGTTAAAAAGTAAAAGTAAATAATTTGTGGTTTATTTTAATTCTATAATTTTATTACAGGGTATTATATACCCATTTAGTATTTAAAATATAACATTTTAATATATATACTATTTCACTTATTATTAAATACTAATTTTTATGATAAAACAAAATAAATTAAAAAACATTATATATTTTTAAAAAAAAGTGAAAATAAATAATTTATAAAAATTTTAGATGTTATATTTTACTCCCCTTAAATGATTATCATCCTCTAAATCCCTTCAAAATTCTTATAGAAATTCCAAATTTCACTATTAAGAATTTGGGAAACTAGAAGCATAAGATCCTTCGTCAATGTAAAACCAATGAAAATTTACAAAAGGCGTCTGAAGGTTCAAAGGGGTTCTCCATATCCCAACCTCTAAAGTTGCATAAACCTCGACTTGGATAACAATTATGATGACACAAAACTGTTCCATTTTTTTAATTAGAATTTATTTTTATGACACAACCTGATATCAAAATTTTTTAGAGTTTTATAGGTTCCATATACATCATAGAATTCTAATTACAACTCCATTAAAAGAAAGGAAAAGAAAAATATTCATATAATATACAAGGCTTAAACATAATACATGGACCTCAAACACTCACTAGCTTCTACATTTCGTTATGCACAATGAAAAGAATTTTGGAAAACATAGGGTGACCAATAAAAATATTAGTAAGGTGTTTTCAAAACTTGTGGAAACCAATAATGGTTTTATAATTTAAAATAAAAGTAAAACATGAGATATGAATTATGAATTCATAATTTTGAAATTTTGAGTAATTTTGAAAATAATCATATTTTTCTAAATATATTTCAACATATGTAACATTCGGAAAATCAATTCCATCTATTTATGAAATAATAAAAAAATTCACTTGATAACACAAAAGAATTCATAAATAGTTCTTCAAAGGAACCTTGGATCATAACATGAATTATTGGTTCACTCCCAAGTCAACATAACATGGTGTACATATTCCCATGATGTATTAGTTTCACTCAATATTCTGATAGTATGATTAGGATACACTTCCCATGAACGATACATGAAATCTCATGAGTTTAAAACATTAACCAATGCAGTGGATTACTATATAATTTTGGATGCACCCATCACATGATTAGATAAAAGTACCATAAGGGTTTGGGTTCAATATCCATCCCAATATTTTATTCACACAATATCCAAGTGTGATTCTTTGGAATTAAAGACATTATAACTTATATTTTACATCATAAAGAACATGTAGTTTCTTTCAAACCGTGACCTTAGATATCTATTCTATAAAAATGAATTACATGGTTTTATCGCGTGTCATGACAAAAGTATGTAAGGAAATATGTAAATATACATTTTTATAAATATATATGTATGTAATAGTTCTAAATAAAAATATACACTATGAAAAAATGTCCGCAAGACAGCTATTTTTCTTATTAGGTGGTGTTTTAAACCACAAATAGATATTCCTGTGATTATTTTTTTAGTTTTAGAGGTAGTTTTCACTTTCAATAAATAATTACAATCTATCTGCGATTAAAATCGCCGCTAAATTCTAAACCTTTTATCTAAAAACCATCACCAATACAGATAAAACTACTTCTAAGTCAAATTTTTTCATATTTAGTGGCATTTTAAACTGCCAAAAAAAAACTATATCTAGGGGAGGTTTAAACCGCCCTTATATCATGAATGAAAGAAAGAATGTAGGTTATGTATCCCCATAACCTTTAGCAAAAACAACACAACAGTAACACCGAATGGAATCATGGTGTTACTAAAACAATGAATATAGAACTAAGGGGAGGGGACTCCAAAAATTAATGATAATAGTGCAAATGAATGGAATCATGGTGTTACTGAAAGAATAAAGACATGAAGATTCAAGACAGAACACATTTTTTAGGATCATGGTGCCATCCTCTTAACAATTCCCCCTTAAAACTCAGTGAACTATCTTAATTTCAATATAAACAAGGAATGTCATGGTGTAATGACTACCACCATGCCACCACAATTGAATTCTAAGAATTTTTTTTCAGATGATGTTTATCTTCCTTATTCATGATCCAACAAATCAATAAATACAAAACAACCCTCAGGTTTCATGACATTTCAAACATGACCAAGAAAACACAACTTATGAATCATGATGTAATGACCATGGACATGATTCAACAGAATTCATATTTTCAAAAAACAAGGTAAACTAAAAATCGTATCTTAACCTTCATTCCATAATTGAACTCATCATACCACAAATAATTTACCACTAGCTAAATAGAACAATATAAAAACCCAATGACATAATACTCACACCAGAACAACTAGTTATATGTCATAGCCTTATTAGCCATGGATAAACACACTCAATCATGATGTGATAAAATTTCCCAATTGAAATTTCAGATAGAACCAATACCTTATCCATCACTCACCCATTGAATGTCATCCCATGACCCCCAAAACCCAAAATACACAAAATAAAGGCATGAGAAATCATTATCCATTACCTTATATACCTATAAAATGATTTTATTCCCTGATTATACAAAAAATACAGAATATTGAATTTCTAAATATTAACCACTATAGAAAATTACCTCCCATACCCATGAACACACCTCCAACACTCCCATGTAAAGAATCAAATTCAATTCCACTTCATCAAATAAAGAAAAAATCTAGCAATATTACCACCATGGGGGATACCTCTGAATTATGGACCACTCTATATAGAGAAAACAAAGCATTGCTAATAACCCATTAGAGAACTGTTAGCATACTAAACACTAGGAAATTTGTATCAATGATTGCCTACTACTTTACAATGAAAATAATAATAATCAACTAACTAATTTAAAGTTGCTAAAACTACCCAAACCAAAGCCTATATCCTTGCTCGAACCATAAGTGATCATCTCACCCTCCACTTCCACAAACATTGTGACTCATAACTTAGGGCATTCATCCCGACCTCCTATTATATGATTTTTTTGTTTCTTTATATAGTCATAAAATTTTACAATGAAAACAAAATACTTCCTAAATAATTCAAGAAAATCAATCCATGTCATATCATTTTTGGTTCATTAATTCATTATCCACCACTTGAAGTTGAATACACATACAATTAAATATCAAAACATAAGGTTAGTAAATATCTCATGAATTATAAAAAAATCACAGAGACCATCATATTTTATAAGAAAAGACATCCATTATTGAAACAAGTTGCTTACATCAACCTATCGTCACAATTTTTCCTTTCCACATCATTATTCAACATACCATCCACTAGAAAATATTTCAATAAGATATCCATTCCTCATCACTAATGACATCTACTACACGATGTCATATCAAAATTATACTAAATGTATCAATAATATTATTATTATAATACACTTCACATATTTTTTCCTAATAATAATAAATCAACAACCACAATAACCAAACATATAGTTTAAGGGAAACATATCATTAAAAAGGTATGCTAATACATAGCCATCATAGAAACAATCATCAACCCAATATAGTATTATACCATAATAAAATTAAAAATTTAATAGGGGAACTCATAAAATATTTATATTCAATTTATCATATTTTGAAATAATTACAATACTTGTATCACATTTATTAATATAAAATATTCTTTTTTAATTCATCGCATAATTACCATAGATTTGCTTCATGGTTCACTTCCATACATCATACTTAAATTTAAAACCTATCATGCTTAATAAATCACATATAAAATTCATGTAATGTTCTATACATATTAAAAAATCATTATTAAAATGCAATAAATAGAATTTAATATATTTTAGTATACTTTCATAATAAATAGAATTTAATATAATTATAACTTTATCTTTAATAAAATGAAGTCGTATTGACATCAAACATTGATTTATCTTTATTTTTTAACTATAGAACTGAAATAATAGATGTTATGACATAAGAAACTTTAGAATCCAAATCTTTCTTCTAGGACGTTTCTTTTTTTAAATATTTCTTTTTATTAGTAAAAAATACTCAATATAATTCTTGGATGAATTTTTTTGGAAATTTATTTTATGTACATGGAAATAATGATCTTATAACATACTTTTCTATTAAAAAAACATTAAGGAATCATAATAACAAACTATTCCTAATAATCCAATTAAAGTAAAAAATTTAATTTCAAATATGCTATTTTGAATTTATAAGTTTTTCAATTAACACAAATTAAACATAAATTATAAATCAAAATAACTAATTTTATATAAACAAAATATATCATAATATTATGTCATAAATTATTAATAAAACAAGTTTAATCTAAAATAAATAAATTAGTTAGTATGTATCAATAATTATCAAGAAAATATTTTAATAAATAATACACTATAAATATATTTTTACCATAATAAACATACTAAAAAGAACAATTTAATATTTTAACTTAAATATAATCATTTAATAATTATGAATTCACCTTTATAAATTTTTTCCTAGGAAATCAGTTAATTTTTACCTAGACATGCTCATTTGGTTATCAATGTATATGTGTTGAATTATAAATGTCCACCTAATACATGGTTTGTAGCTAGTAAGGAACCATGAAAGACCAGTTGGAAATAATATAATATAATAGTTAGATCAACCTATATGTAATTGAGAGACAAGAAAATAAACATAATATATTATTATAACGCATTTTCAATCTTCATAGCTAGATGAAACACATAAGATAGACACATGGTTGTACAACCTATACATATAACATCCGTTGTCCCAATTACATCTAAAATATAAGAAAAAGTTAAAAATACCCATATTGGATATACAGATACATGAAAAAAACCATCTCCCCAAATCATTTCCCAATGAAAAAAACTTTCTCATCACCCTATACATCTATAGCTCTACTTCCTGCTACCAGAAATTGTAAGAAAATTATATTGAAAATTAAACAATGTTGTATATTTATATTTAAACATAAAATAAATAAAATTTTGTTAACTGAATGATTTAGAAGGTGTGTTATTTACCTTCTCACAACCAGTAATCACTTGCAATCTACATTTTCCTCCAAACAATCTGATATGTTAATGGTCCCAAACCCATCCTGTGAACTGAATCGGGATGCTCCTTCCTAATGACTTTACCAACTAGGTCATCCTGAGAGACTATGTTGGACTGTGTGGGATTGAAATTTCATAGTTCCTTAATTTTTTTCCTATAAATCAATTAGTAGTCATATTATAAGAAATATATATTAACATATTGACAACAGATAATAAGTTGTTGTAATGAAAAATGAATTCATACCCCAACTTCTTCGGCAGAATCATTAAAAAAACTCCTATAATATTTTTTTATTAACATTCAACCACACTTCTGTATTGGATGCTTGGGGTCCTAAACTCTGTGATTGAATTAAACCAAGATAAATAAACATTTTAATATATTAAATAGATAATATTTTCTAATAAACATTTAAACGAATGAAAATATTACCATAGTAAATAAACTACTAGAAAAACTCTTTGAACTCATAGTGTGAGTATAATACTTCTTCCTTGGCATTCCTGTCATTTAATCAAATAAAATTAAGTTCAGAAAATATATTTTTAAAAATTCATGAAAAAATAGAAATGATAATAGATTCATAGTACTAAAAAACAAATTATAAATATTAATGATAATCAATGACTATAAAAATGACATAAGTGGTTGATGAATGAATTGATAACTGCACATACAATCATTTCCTTCTTCAATCATGTCAGTTTCCTGCTCCATCATTAATTCTTCCCCTTCATCCACACCAATAGGACTAATATTTTCAGTATCATGATGGAAAATAATTCTGCTTCTTGCTGTTGATGAGATTCAATATCAAAGGTCAAATCATCCACTTCAACACCCATAGAATACAAGCATTTTTGTTTTATGTGAGAAACTACACTCCACCGTTTATCCATGAAATCATTCCAATAATATACTATTTTTTATTGAGATGATACGATATAAGGATCACGAAGTTCTCAGTCACCAACATCCATCATGGAGAGAAGTTCACATAATTAAATTGCAAAGAATCTCTTTTAACACCCCTGGTAATATCTACCCAATTTCATTTGAATAAAAAAATTGAAAAATGTTCTCGGTAGTTTAATTAGACAATATCAGTCAATGTTATATAGTATTCTAAATCAGAAAATGTAAATATGCCACTATTATGTGTTTTCAAACCCTCATACCAACCAAATATATGTAATCTAAATCCATTCACGTTGTAAGAATTGAAATTTCTAGCTTTTTTTAGAGGACTTCAAGCAAGAAACATCAAATATTCTAGAAACTGTGCTCGAGTATCAATATTCATGATCTAAAAAAATTAATATACATTATTAAATTTACAAAATATACGTGTCAACCTAATATCTATTTTTATTTCAATATTTATGAACTTACAGGTCATGAAAACCATTATACAAGATCTTTATTAGTATCTTTAGTTATATTATTCTCATTTATTTTTCATCCGCTCATTTGTCTATTTGTTTTTATCCACAACTCTTCAATAAATGGATTTGATATTTAAATATTTAGAAAAAAATATCTATGTGCTTGTAGTAATTACATTTATATCAATGTAACATTTGAGCTCCTCCATACTAGTTGGAAAATAGTAGAAAAGATTTTTGATTTCCCATGTATTTCATATTGATTTGATGTGTTGTCAACACATCCAAGTCGACTGAATCTTGTATCAATGTCATCCAATTACCTATAACCAATGGTAAGATACTCCTTTACCAAATAGCCTTCAGAAATAAATCCATCTAGTTGAGCATTATTTTTCACATTAGATTTGAAATGACCATGATATATGTGAAATAAAATAAAAACGTAATTTTTTATTTAATGAAGTGACAAGAATTTTTTATTAAAAGAAAAAACATATAAATAATTTACCTCTCAATTGGATACATCCATCAATAATGTATGAAACCTACTTAATTTAGCTTCTTCAATCAAATGTACAATTAAATTCATCATGATAGTAAAAAAATGGGGGAAATATCATGTTCAATGCACAAAATGTCAATAAAAATATCTCCTAATGGTTTTCAAGATGAAATTGATGTAGAATTTTCTCACATAATTTTTCAAAAAATGTGCAAATTTGGAGTACAATAGTAGTAAAATTTTTAGGTAAAAATGTATGAAATTCCAATGGATGTAACTGTTGTAATAAAATATGTGATCATGTATTTTAAATCCAAGTAACCTATGATGATTCAAGTCAAAACACCCTGAGATATTACATTAATAGTTATCAGATAACTTCACATGTTTTTTAATTCGAAGGAATGTATCTTTGTCCCTATTTTTCAATTTAAAAATTCCAGAGCATACCTCCCATTCTCATTTTTCCAAAGATCATGATTTATGTTTATTGCTTGTAAGTCTTTCAGAGCATTGAGATTATATTTCAACATTCCATGCTCATTAAGCAATGTGAAGATCAATTTATCAAAAACTTTATTCTAAATAAGATTTACTTCAAGAGTATGCTGCAACAAATTAAATTCACAATATGGAAGTCTGAAGAATATAATTTTTCCTTCCATTGTTGCATTCTAATTTCACTTGATGATACACTTTGAATTTGTTTCCCACTATCATTCAAACAATTTACCTTCCCAAATTTAGTTTCAATATTTCCAAGTTGTTCCGAAATTTTAGAACTTGTTAACAACTTTGTAGGTGGTCTAGGATCAATGAAATCATTTAATTTTGACTTATTCAACCAAAATATATGAGATGTGTTGAGAAATATTTGATGACATAAGAAAAACCATTTTCTACTATGAGGTAGTTATTAGAGAACAAGATCAAAGTTACAAACAGGACAATCCAAGCCCATGTAAGTGTTCCAACCAGATAAATTCCGAAGTCCAGGGAAGTCACTAATGGTTCACATTATAATAACTTTCCTTTTGAACATTGTTTTAGAAGATTCATCATATGTCTAACCACTGTTTCTCCATAACTCCTATAATTCTACAATTAAAGACTCCATGTATACATCAATATCTTTCCCAGGAATTTATTTTCTAGAAATAATCATCAAAATGATTAATGTGGTTTGTTGCATACACATCCATGTAGGCAGATTGTAAGGGATCAAAACAAACGACCAAATTCTATAAGTGGTACTCAATGTCACAAATGTGTTGAATCCTTTGTCATCCAATCCCAATCAAACATTCCTTGGAACAAATAAGAAATTTAGATGTAATGAATCAAATATATTCCACGATTGTGAATCTCTTGGATGTCGCATTAACCCATGATTGTTATTATCTACAGAATTATAGTTCATATGTTCGATGGTTTTTGATGATTTGAATAATATTTTTAATTGATGATTTAAAGGAATGTAATACAAAACCTTTGAAAGTGTGCTCTTTTTTTTATTCTTCATGGTAGTATATTGGTTCAAACTTCTAACATCACCCATAGAATTCTATCTAGAAGAATATATATTTTTTCAATCCTTCCTACTTGAGTCTTCTCCCCAATAAATCATTCAATCATTGGGACACACATGTATTTTTTTTTATAATTTAGTCCAATATTGTTAACAACATTTTTTATATCAAAACAATTCTCAGGGATCTTTCATTCAAGAAATTCGTCATGAAAAAATTCCAATATCATGCACATCACCTTATTTTTAATTCCACATAGGCATTTGATATGGTACAATATTAGTAGAAAATAATGTTTTGAAAATATAAAACATCCTATATTCAACTATTGATTTCCATCATAAACTAAACCATGAAATGCATCTGTTTTCTCAGTGAAGTTTTCTCTTACATTAGTGTCCACAGAATCAAGAGGGGTATCCAATGACATGTTACAATCTTGATCTTGTTTTCCAACAATCTAAAAAACATCACTTGGTACATTTCTATTTGTAGCACCCTAAACTGATTATTCTGATATGTTTTGATGTTGATGTTGGTGTATTATAATGCGAGTGAATAATTTATAAGGTTTTTCATTTTATTTTCAATTTTTGATGAATTTGGTAGCTCAATATGTGGATTGAAATTAGTGCTCAACCTTTCTGTAACATTCAATTCTCTATGACAAATCTAACACAAATAAAGATCATTGAATTGATTCAATATAAATTGTTCATAAAAATAATCTCCCTTCAACAATATTCTAAACTTTTATTTTGGACTTGGTCATCTTATTCTTCCCTCAACAGATTGATAGGAAATTCAAAAATCTAAAAACTCCTCCAAACCCTTATCATACTAAGGTGTGTTCCTTGGTTATGAGATCCAAATTTTATCAATATATATTACAATGTGCCTACATATTATGAAAAAAATTAAAACACATAACTATTTCTAAATAGGAAAATATCTTCATATATACTAGTAGAAAATAATATGAAGATGTTAAATAACCATAAACAACATTTTAAATGTACCTATAACCATCTATGAAATAATAATTATAGACACCTCTAAAAAATAATAAAACAATTTAGATTATTTGAATATGTTGATGAAGAAATTGGTATAGAGTAGTGAACTTTGACCCTTCTTTAATTTATAAATTATAAGAAAATATAGGGTTACTAGAAATGCCACAAAAAATTAGTATAATTAATCCATGAAGTTCTAAATATATTTCTTATTCTTTATCCACTTCTTTTTTTAGCTTCTATTTATATACGATACAAAAATGGATAACATTATTTAAAAATCCATTGAATCTTCAACACATGGGTGTTTCCTAATTCTTCATCATACATTTAAAACCCAAAAGATGGAAATTTAAATTGAATCATATTACTGTTTAATGTATCATGATCAAATTCAAAAATACTCAATGTATTTCATTCAGGGTATTGTTTTCCTATGATAGAGGATTTTTACCATTCAAATAGATGAGAGACGCTACTAAATAAATATAATTGGAAAATTTTATACCGATATACCCCACGTAAGGGTAAAATAATTTTAGCATAGGCTGCATAAGTGTACTTCATAATTTTTATAATTTTTGTTAAGGTAACCTTTAAAATATGAAGCTCACGTAAAGATAAGATTCATTTTACAGAAGTTGTATTTAGGTAAATTATAATTCTATGTAATCGTAAAAACAAATTATAAGTATTGTATAAGGGTAACTAGTAAAGTTTTGTAATGGTAGGATTTTACTTAAACTAGTCACGTAAAGGTAACTAGAAAAGCTGTATAAAGGTACTCAGAAGTTAAATAAGGGCAATAAGCATTTTTTAAAGAATGCGTAAAGGGAGAAAATTTCCATACACTATTTGAAGGTATATAGTTCACAGCACAAGGGTAACTTATATATTTTTCATTCAGCTTAAGGGTATCTTAGAACTTGCGTAGAGGTAGGAAACACTTGTGTAAAGGTAAGAAACACTTTTGTAATGGTAAGAATACCTTGAGTAAAGGTAAGAAAAATTTGTGTAAATTTAAGTAGATATTACGTAATGGTAAAACCAAGAATACAAAGAATGCATTAGAGTACAAAGGTATATATGTAAAGGTAAAACACAAACTATAAAATCTAGGTAAGGGTAAGAAAAATAGTTATGTAAGGAATATAAAAATAAAATATAAACAAAAATTATTCCATAATGAATAAATAAAAGAAAATGATATAATATAGAACTAGATAAAACTCCCATAAATCAAAAACTAACCATATAATAAAATATAAGCAAGAAATATTTCATAATGATGAAATTAAGGGAAATGTTATAATATAACACTAGATAAAACTCCCTTAAATAAATAAGTAACCATATAATTGAATGTGTCCTCAGATATTCCATGAGAATAATAATGTGACAAGAAGTTAATTATATATTGGAATAACAACCTAAACTATCTATCTATCAGCTTATGCTACATTTATAACTAAAAATCGAGTTTCCAACACAATCATCATGATGAACCCCCCCCCCCCCCCACCTAGACCATGATTCTATAATGAATGGTTTAAAACTAGTGGAGTGTGAACCAACAAGAGAAATAATTTAGGTCATTCAATTATTACCTGGTTTCCCATGACTAATAGTAGAACTGAGGCATTCAAAAAATTAGACAATTTTAACACATGATGAATAACCACAACTACACTCAAACCTAACACCCAATGATTTAGTAACTCAATCACACATAACATACACTCAAGGCATAAGTATTTCTTTTTTATTAATGGGGAGAAAAAAGAATCACATATTTATAAAAAGCATAAAAAATTGGTAATTGAGAAAGGGGGAATCAAGGTTTTCCTTCCACATACACCATTTAAAACCAATGATCGAAACAGTACTTTAACACTGAAACATGTCTTGTAAGAAAAAAACATTACAACTTTCATAAAATAATTACCAAACAGAGAATACAAAATGATGGAAAACACAAAATCATTTCAAACATTTTAATTTCACCATTATACAAGCGTCCTCTTCATTGAAAAAACAAATCATGTACAATAACCATTATTTCCCTCAAAAATCACATGAAGAGAACATGAAACATTTAAATAGGTCCAAAAATATAATCCATTTATTTTAAAATGATTTAATGTTATAATTCAACAAGGTTCTTTCTTTTTGAAATTAAAAATAAGGAAAAAGGGACAACCACATCCATTAAATAATATAAAACAATACACCAAGACATTTCATAAGTTTTAAACCATGTACACATTTAAAATAACAATTTTAAATAAATTAAGAAAACATTTTTTTAAAACATTTAGAGGTTAAGACCTCAATTCCAAATCAAATTCTACTTAGAACCTAGTTTTCATTCATTTAAAATCATAATTGGGTCAAAACCCAATTCAAAACAAGATAATCATATCGAAATGAAAAAAGAGTTTTCAAAAGAATATTATCATAATAAAACATTCCATGTAAAAAATGAAAACATGATATTCATGTGAAAACCCATTTCTACCAACCTCAAAAAACCATGATATATTTCCAAAAAACCATTGGTATATCAATAGTATTCGTAATTTTATAAATATGGAATTTATAAAGTAAATTCATTTTTATAATTCTAAAATGAAACAATTTAATATTAACATCTACCTTCAAGAAGTAGAAACTAATTTGAAACACTTTGAAAATCATCTCCTTCAAAAATGACCACACCCATTGTCGGGATTGGCGACAGGGCTTCGGATTTTTGGGTAGGGATTTGAGGAGTTGGGGGGGAGGGGTCGGGGTGAATCATAATGGGGGGGGTCATGGTGAACCGTTAGAGAGGTTAGTGAGGGCTAGACAGGTGGCGATGGGTGGCAAGCATCAGGATCAGCAGTGAGGGGAACGATCGATGGTGAGGGATGGGATCAGCGAGGACAAGTGTTTTTAGGGCTTCTAGGGGTCGGGGGTGAAGCATCGATGGGTCGGGGGTGAAGTATCGAGTATTTCAGAAAATAGAAAGATTTAGTGGTGGTTTTTAATAAACCATCACTAAATTATCTAAAAACATTTATCGGAAGTTTCATAAACCACCGCTAAAAACCACGACTAATGTATGATTTTGGTGTAGTGAGATATATATATATATATATAACATGATTTAATATCTAGAAAAATATAATACTTTTACATAAAATTACACAAATATATATATACATTTATTTAGAGACATATATTTAAATATCAAGAATAAAATAATTTTACTTAAATTGAAACATATATACATTCATTTATATATAAGTATCTAATATTATTTAATTAAAATCCGATTTACCAAAAATAATAGGTGTTCAAATACATATAAATATATATAAAAATTTTAAAAACAGTATTTTATATGAATGGAGATATATATATTCATATACTTGTTTGTAAATAAAACATTCTTTTGGAAAAAATGATACATATTCTTGTACTTATAGAGGCCGAATTAAAAATTTTCAAATTAATTTTTTAAATATAAATACATTTTAACACATGATTTTTAACGTTCAACGATGTGTGTATATATACACAAACATATAAATACATTTGAAACATTATTATTAAAACAATAATTTGAAATTCTTACAACATCCCCTGTATTTATAGGACACAACTAATATTATTTAATTATTTAAAATAATTTCAATAAAATAAATCTCAAAAAGAAAAGAAATTTCTTGTGTAAAATTTTTAATTTAAGACCAATATGAATCACTGAGGGAATAAATAAAAATAGACCCCTTTCCATCTAAAAAATAATCAAAATACCATTATAGATATAATGTTAACAGAATAACACAATTGTGCATAAAAATTTAAATTTTTGAAACCACTTAAATAATTTAAAATTATTTTTGTAATCAAGATATAAATATTACTAATATACTAAAACAATTTGAAATTGAGAAAACACTTGAATCATTTAAGAACATTTTTCACTAAAATTCCCTTATACATAAATAGTTTTAGATTAAAACATATTGGTAGTTAGAAGTTTGAAAAGAAAAAAGTTCTTGAAAATATTTCCCTTACAAGCTATGAATACTTCTCGTATAAAGACCCTCATGGCCAAGACCTCATAACGATGAAAAAATTAGCCAAAGGATCTTAAAATATGAAAAACCGTACTATACTACAATTGATAGATTCGAGTGTTCCACCTCTATTTGCCCTCTTTAAATTCCATAGGGGCTTATATATATAGGCATCCAATACCCAAAAATTATTAGTATGCAAAAAAAAATATTATGAACGACCATATTCTATACTAACATGTAATCCATACTTTAAATTAAAATTAAACCCTTATCCGAATAAAACCAGCATACATGGAAACCTAAAACCCCAAATAAAATACCCATAGGATTCATCCATATGTTGATGATCTAAATCACCACTGTATCATTGGATTCACAAGAGGATAATAACATGAGCATCAGAACTATTTTGTCAATCATGGGTTTGCATCATGAGTGGGGGCTACTGGTCATCTAACCATTAGTGGGAAAAGTAGAAGATAATGTTGGGGTGAGTCGGCATCATCTGCATGTGACCACCCTTAGTCACGAGATCACAAAACATTTCAAATGAAGGATGATCCTAGAAAAACATCAGTAGAGCACTCACCTGAATCTTTTTCATCTACGATTACGGGTTGCAACTCACCCACTGAAGAAGATGATGCCCATGGGGGAAAATGGGAGAGTCAACTTCGACCAAACCCAAAAAACCCAATTCCATTTTTTGAAATTTTAATTATTATTTTATCTTATAATTATAATTTTATATATATAAATATATCCATTATTATATATATATATATATATAAGTATACTAATTCCTAAAAATAATAATTGTCTAGTTATAAAGTAAAAGAAGAAATATTATTATTATTTACCAAAATAATAATATTCATAATCTTATTTATTTAATAATTATATATGTCTCCTCTAAAATTCATAAAATTTATAATATTTTTTAGGTAATGAGTCATTTCATTTCCAAAAAAATATATCTGTAATATATTATATTGTTTTCAAGTAATTCACTATATGTACTTATATTTAAGTTTGTATTTTCTATTAGAAATAAATTAATTCATTATAATAAAATAATTTAAAAATTAATATAACAAATTTTTTTTTGCTACAATTTAAATAAAGTTTGAAGAAACTATGTTTTCTAGCAAGTTGTATGTATATTTTTATTAAAAAACACATTGTAATTTTATGTAATGTTTTTCAAATTAATAATTGAAAGTACAGTATTTTACATGGAAAAATTGAATTATATTTTATGTGACTGAAACTCTTCTATATTTAAATTAAAATACTTCTAAAGAAAAATCATTATTTACTTTTACACATATTATTATAGATCTCTACTTTCAATTTAAATATTATTAACGGGTATAATGTTAAAATATACAATTATATCTAAATAGATCATTTTTATGTTAATTATACCTAAAATACTCATATATATAGGTTTAAAAATGTATATATTTCTTTAATAATAAAAAAATTAAAAACATGGTAAAAAGGTAAAACATGATATTTATTGGTTTGTTTTAATTCGATACTTATTTAAATTGTATCAGATACCCATTTAGTATTTTAAAATAAAACATAGTAATATATATACTATTTCACTTATTATTAAATAAAAATATTTATCCTAAAAAAAGAAATTAATTAACATTATATTATTTTTTAAAAAAATAAAACATTAAATTTTAAAAAAACAGGATGTTACCAGTTTTCTTTCCTTTGGTGATTTTCAACTATACACAAATGAGGTTTATAATGGAATTTGAGTTTTATATAGTTAAAATATATTTATAAATCCCTCTCGATGTTTGTGGAAATGTTTTAATCACTTATTCCAAAAAATTAACGTTAAAAAAATGTTTAAATATTCATGTGACTGTAAATGGTTTATAAATTCAAATCTCCCATGAATCTAAATTTTTATTTCAAGCTAAATGGAACCTTCTAAAAAGGGAACTAATTATTATTGAGTGTATGTAGTATTTTTCATTCAATTAATGACTCTTACATCTCAGTTTTATTTTTTATCAAGTGTTATTATATTTATAATGGTGGATGGGTTTAATTTATGTTCATTTAATATGTTTTTGTTGGAATTAAAGTTTATTTTGGTTTAAATGATTTTTTATTAATGTTTAAACCATTTTAGGATCTCAAAATACGTTTTTACATTATAAAATAGGTTTAAATCATTAAGTATTTTTTTGTCATTTTATGTAAATATTTTGAATTGGACCCCTTTCTTTATATTATATTTGTGGTTAATGGCTATGATATGTGTTTTTATATTATTTTAAGGGGTTTTTTAGTAAATTGGTGTTTGGAGAAGAGGAGAGAATATTTTTAGGTCCTTAACATTTTATGTGATTGATTTTATGATAGATTTACTCAACTATATTTAATTTACCACCTGTAGTTAATTGATCATGAGAACCATTGGTACATATTTAGGCAATACAAGGATAATTATCTCTAATCCTGAAATTCACTTCCTAGAATTATATTACACCACACTAACTAAATAGGACTATGGTATGGTTGTGGTGCCATCAGATGACTGACACCATGCTACTAGGCCATGATATGGTCTTCTAAGTGGCTTGTGATGTTATTGTGGTGCAATTTAATGGGTTTCACACACCTTTTAGAATAGGAAATGATCTCTTTAATTAACTAATCATGTAATTGGAAATTATTGGTTATTTTTAGAATAATGTATTATGACCTTATATTTACTCCACATTAGTTTACCTTGGTACATTCCCCAATATTGATTATATTTTTATTATTATGGGGTGCGATTTTAGTTTACTTTTTTTTATTACATTAAACTAAATGAATGTTATTTTTTTATTTTTTCATGTAGTATTTATTTTCATGTGGATTTGGTTACACAATTCTTTTCTATGTTACTCTTTTAGTTCATGCTTTATATTTGTGGTCTCTTTAATATTTTTATTATTTAAAAAAATGTTAAATGTTTTAGAATTGAATTAGTAATGAATTATTATAATATTTGTTGTTTATCATTTATGGTTTTAAAAGTAACATTATTTTCATCAAAAAGTGTTTTCAAGTGAATTTCCTAGAACCAGTCGATCTACTTAAATGAATCTATTTAAAAAAAATTAATGTTCAGATTTATATACATTTCCCATTTTATATAAAATTAGAACAGTGTAATATTAATGAAATTATTTTCAAATTAGAGTTGAAAGAGTGACATATGAATAAAATCAAATAAATACTTTTATTGGTGTAATTTTACTTGGTTATTTTTTCTCACACCCTACTTGTAAGACTCAATGTTGGTAGATTGAGTGGAATTTTAATTATTAGGTTCTCAATAATATCTACTTTTTGGGTTTCTTCCCTCATATATCTTTTCTAATGAGTTTTGTGATTGTTTTGAATTTCGAAATTATGTCACAATGAGATAATTTGTGTTTTATTTTGAATTATTATTTCTATCTTGAACTATAGTTGTATCAACCATTTCAAAAATCATGTTTTCTTGATATTTTATTTGTGTATTTATGCATTTATTTTATATTAATTTTTGATATTTGGATGTTTATTATGAGTTTTACTATAGAGAACCAATCTGTTCATACCTATATATTACATCTTTGTATATGAATATTCAATACATTTTATAAATATACACCTGAGGACTCTAAAGGTTTATTGTCTTGGGAGACTAGATACACAATATTATTATTTCATGAAATATATTCAATATATACCATAAATATATTCACATGTAGTAACACACATAGACATAACCATCTTAAACCTTTCTTTATAACCCGGGTAAAGGAAATATAAGAAAGGGTGAGCTCAGAATCTCAGCTAGGGTAAAATTGAGAGATAACCATTGATGGTTATATTGACGAATAAGATAATCACAAGGGTAGGAGATCATGAACATAACATATAAATCTCATACCAAATCTGTCATGAAACAAAAAAAGAGCAATGGAATAATACATTTAACATTTCAAAATACACGATTCATAAGAGTGAGAAATCATCATAAATGATTCATGATCCATTAGTTCATTTATAAAAGTTTGGCACTATAATAGGTATTGAAACCATTTAATTTAGTATGTTTAACTATTGAGGCCAAATATTTATATTTGATTAGTAATCTATGCATGTTTATTATATAATAACAGATCTTGCATCACCGCCTGCATCACATAGTAGATCAAGAACATCAACATGTCTACGATAGGGGATGAAGCACATATACATTCATCTTATAATTATCTAATGATATATAAAACATTACCAAATTCATTATAGGGATATATAATTATATTCCCAACCATCACATAATAAAAACCATACATATGTGTTCCACAAGAAAATTAAACATTAATAATATCATCATATCATAACCTATTCAAGGAAAATGGGTTTTATAGACATTCCATCGATTCATCGTTGCATAACCCATGGAAAATAAATTGGTTTCATAAACATATATTCATAGAAACCAATATAATTAAATAATAATGATGGTATAATTATATATATGCTTATAAAAAAATAATTAAAGTCAAATAATGTTATCATAAATCAAAATTACTTTATAGAATCACTTGAATATTTCTAGAGAAAAATAATATTTTAACTTAAAAATCACTTATTAAAAATCTAAAAATTTCCCAATATTTTTTTAAAAAAATTATTTGAATGAAACATGGAAAATTATAAATTATGACTTAAATAATTTAGTTTTCATAATGTTGGGAAATTATGTTCGTTACATATAAGTTAAAATAAAAAATTAATTTCATAATTTTATAAAAATTCAAAAAGTACATGTTTCAAAAAAATAAAATAAAATTACTTTTAAACCATTTTTTGAAATGTAAATACTATGTAAAATTATTTTAAACTACCATATTATATTATTAATAACATTCTTGAAAATATTTTTAAAAAACATGGATATTTAATAAAAAGTATTTTGATTTAAGGAGAGATAAATTATGTCTTCCATGAAAATATTATTTCGATCGATTGAGTACATAAAAATGAAGAAAATAAAAGAAAAAATGCATCGTAAAAAGTGACAATATTATATGGAAAGTGAATTTTTTATCATATAAGGATCATATAATTTCCTCAATATAAATTCAAGCATAAACAATCCTAGTTAAAATAGAATTGCTACATAAAGCCATCACTTTATATGGTAAAAATTTACTCTGAAGCCCCAAGATAGAATAAATTTTAATTAAACATTAAATATCATTAGAATAAATTAATTATTTATATAAAATTTTAAAGTGTCTATATATACATGTCATAAAATAAAATAGGTGTATAACATAACTTATGTCCCAAAGAAGACAATTTGAGTAAAAAATCCCTTACCTGTGGTCTGACATCCTTCATATGTGTTTGAAAATTCTATATAATAAATATATAATTATTATAAATATATTAAATAACCATATTCATATATGTCATACCATATATTATTTAATTATAACATTTTATCACCTTTTTATTAACAATTCTATATTACATCATATCTAGTAATTAAATAATGATATAAATATCGTATATATTCATTATATACATATTTATACCCATCTATGAAATTTTATATAGAAAAATGAATTACACCGTTCATGGAGAGGGTACGTCGTAGGAACGCTTGAATGATCTCTCTCCATTTTTTAAAAAAATAGAACAAAATAAAGGTAAATAATAATTAAAATTTCCAGAATCATAATTATATCTTATATATAATATATATTCACTAAATATATCCTTATCACCATCCATTAAAAATAAAATTAAAAACACAACACATCACTTTGTGGAGTCGACAGTCCACACGTACGAACGAATGACATTATAATTTTACAACAAATTTAAATTTAAGAAAGAATATGTGATATTATAATTTGAGAAGTATATTTACTACATTAATATAAAATATATATATATACATTAAATACATTATCAAATTCATACATTAGAGGTGGTGATGGAAAAAGAATTACATCGATTCATCAAGCAGTAGATTGTCGTACACACAATCGATTGTTTTGTTTCCCATTTTATGGAAGAAGATATAGTTATAGGTTATTTCATTAATATAATAACTTATAAGTATGTTGAATATAATTTATTTTTTATTTCAACATTTTTTAATAATATTTGAAATCAATAGAAGAAGAAAGAAAGAAAACAAAAAAATAATGGTTAAAAATTATACCTATTCTTTGGACAACCTCTTTATGTTTATACATAAATCCTCCATATGGTGATTTTGTAAAAAATAGAGACTATATGTCATGTATAAGAATGTAAATAAGGTATTTGGATATGTATTTTCTGAAAAAAAAGACTCTTTAAGTGTGAATAAGTAAGGTTAGTAAGTTCCCTTTTATAATTATGGTGAGTGGTACAATTGTGATTTTTGAAAGTTTTACAATATTGTCAAGTCTATTTCTTGGAAAAATGAATAAAAAATAGATAATAATCGTATTTTATCAGTTTATGTTCTATATAAAACCATAAAATTGGATTTAAGAGAGTTTTTAGTTAATTTAAAACCATATACTTGTTGTTTAATCCATGATAAACTCGTTTTAACCATAACTGTGGTAACATATTTATACTTTTTTAATATTCATTATATCTAAAAATTAATTTTTCCATATTAACTAATATTAATCATGTTGTATGTAAATATTTAAACAATTTTATAACATTCAATTTATATAATTTTGGTGATGATATTTAAAATTAGACCCTCAAATGTGTCGAAAAATTGGGTTTCTAAGGATAAAGTTTTCTTAATTATAAAACGTTTTTATAAAAAAATACAACATAAAATTAATCAAAATGATCTAAATTGGATTTATAATAATATTTTTTAATTAATTATAATTAAAAAAAATTAAATTGATATGGTACTTTTAAAATTCTCTAAAAGAAATAATAATTTTTAATAAAAATATGTATTTTCACTATTCTGTGGAAAATTAACCATTACAAAAAATTCAAAATATTCAAGGTATACTAATTTTGACATTTTGATTTCATAAATTAATTTAATTTTTTAAAATAAATTTTATAAAATTTGAAAAAATTAAATTTAATACATGTGAACAAAACACGTCAAAACCAAATTTTGAAAAAATACAATTTTAAACCTAAAAATAGATGTATTATTATCTCATTTCTACCAAAAATATTAGATGAATTATAATTTTTTTGATATAATATATAATATATAAATTTAATTAGAATAATTTACTGGTATTTATTAACATAATATATTGAGATGAATACACATTGTGCGTATAAAAAAAGTTTTTCAAAATAAAATATCCTTTATTTTCATTTGTTTAATATTCAGTTATAATTAATTTATAACCAAAGAATTCATTTTATACATATATAAATGATAAATTTTTCATAATTTAGTTATTACTATTCATACACATTTATTCAATGGTTATGTGATAACTATCACATTAAATAAGAAAATGTTAATTGTGTATCGAAGTTCTTGTAAACTTGGTGTTGAATGTAAAGAAATATTTTGATGAAATTAAATTCACCTGAAAAATAAATATTTCATAAAATGTAACGTTCTCAAATTCTACCCACTACAAAAAGGATATATTCCTAGAAATTATATTACTTTTGTACAATTAAATGGGGATATCTCTACCTCATTACAACATTGGGTACTAATGTAGCTTTTTTAAATTTATGATTCCTCTAGAGAACTTTAACCAGATGAGTGGTCCTCTTATATTGTAATTTTTCACTATGATACAATATTTCCACAGGTTTTTATTCATTAGAATGATCTTGATATAGTGGTATGAATTCCAAGTTCAGTACATATGAAGGATCAGGTACGTACATACTCGAGAGAGATACATGTAACACATCAGGAACTTGTGAGAAGTTCCGAGGAAGAACTAAGTGATAAGATACCATCCCTAATTAGTAATTAATCTTGAAGGGTAAAATATACATAGGGTTTATCATTACTTTATTCTCAAATATCAAATCATTCTTGAAACAATATATTCACATAAACACTTATTCACTAAAATTGAAGTCTAAATCCCATCGTTGATTATCAGTATAACGTTTATATCAACATTGGGATGCATTCATGTTTTTACAAATGGTTATGAATTTCTCTTTTATTTCTTTATACATATTTGGCTCTAATTACTTTATATCTTCAACTTTAACCCATCACATTGGAGTTATACACTTCTTTCCATAGATGGCCTGACAAGGATCCGTATGAATGCTCGAGTGAAAGGTATTATTATAAGAAAAATTAACTAGAGGAAGGTGTTAATTGTAAACACCATTGAAATACATATAAAAAGAACTCAAAATATCCTCTAGGGTTTTAATTTTTCTATCAAACTAATCATTTTTCTAATGAATAAAAGTAGTTTTAAAACTGAATTATGTATCCAGAGATTGCTGGAGACTTTTCCAGAACATCATGGTAAAACTTTAACCCCGATCAGATATAATAAAATGTGGAACTCCATGAAAACTTACAACTTATTTGATGTATATTTTGGTAATATGATAAATATATAAGTCTTCTCTAATACAAATAATGTGTGATAACTTTGTAAGGTGATCATCTACAAACCAAATAGCATTATAACCTTTAGATGTTTTAGGGAGTCAAATGAAAAAATACATGGCGATGTTTTCCCATTTCTATTCTAATATAGATAATGGTTGTAAAATACCCTTAGACATATATCTCTCAACCTTAATTTACTGACATACCAATCTCTGAGATATATATTTTTCAATATCCCTTTTCACATTGTCCCACCAGAAATACCCTTTTGAATCGTTATATATATTCATACTTCCATGATGAATAGAGAATGATGAACTATGAGTTTAATCCAATAGATTATTCATTTAATATGGTATGGATGTAACACATACACAGTTCCTCAAGATTTTAATTCCATAAAAATAATGGTTGAAGTCATGGAAATTTATCTCCTTCTTTTTCAGATATATATCTTCCTTTTTCACCTCTTTAATCCTTACATGGATAGATGGTTGAACATTCAATTGAGAAAGATATGATTTTCCCCTCACTTCAAGATTTCTAAATACAACCTTTGAAAATTGATAAATATTTTATCCTTTTTTATCTTCAATATAGATATTTTAGAATGATCATCTCATCTCAAAGCATTGGCCACCTTGTTCACTTTCCCAGAGTGGTAGTGTTTTGAGCAGTCATAATCTTTAATCAGATCCAACCATCTTATCTAGTGAATATTCATCTATTTTTGAGAGATGATATACTATAATATCTTATGAGAAGTATATATATCATATATTTCTCTATAAATATAATTCACCCATATCATTATTGTAAAAATTATTTCAGTTAACTCCAAATCATGAGTTGGGTAATTTTTCTCAAGAACCTTCAATTTTCACGAGGTATGTGCTATAACCTTGTCATTTTTCATGAGAATTAATTCCAACCCCTTATTTAATGCATCACAATAGATTACAAACCCTTCTTCACAATAGGGTAATGTAATTACAGGTGCACTGACTAACCTTTTGTTATATTCCATGAAATTTTCCTCACATTCATCTATCCAAAGGAACATATATTCCTCCCAAGTTTTCATGGTGATTGTATTAGATAGTCATGAAAAATTCTCTATATATCATCAATAATATCCATCAAAACCAATAAAACCAAGACTCTCATTAATAGTGGTTGTTATGGTCTATTTCTCAATATATTTGGTATTTTAAAGATCCACCAAAATACCATCCCTACAGATTATATGACCCAAGAATGAATCATTACAAAGCCAAAAATCACCTTTGTTAAATTTTCAATACAATTTCTCTCTCCTCAAGTTGTTTATTATAATTATCATTTGATATTAATGATTTTAATTTATCTTCAAATATGTAATATTATAATATATAAAAAGTACCAAAAATTGATCAAGGTAATCAATATAGGCTCTATTCATTAAATCCATGAAGATATAAGGGAAATTTTTATGACCAAATGGAATTACTATAAAATAAATAGTGTATATACCTCATAAAAAGGATGTATTAAGTGTGTATTAAATTTTTTCCCTCAACTAATAGTACCCATATCGAAGATCAATATTGTAAAAGTATTAATCTTCTCATAATTTATCAATTGAATTATTGTTACGGTGTAGATGATACATGTTATTGATAGTGACCTTGTTCAGTTATAGATAATCAATTAATAGTCACATATATCCATATTTATTCTTAACAAAAAGAACTAGTGAACCCCAAGGTGACACACTTGGACAAATAAATCCAATATAAAGATTCTCCAAGAGTTTATTCTTCAAATATAAATAATGAATTGGGGAAATTATATAAGGAGTCTTTGAAATAGGTGTAGCACCAGGTATGAGTTCTATTAAAAAATAAACTTCATCAATTAGTGGAAAATAGTAGAATTCTTCTATAAAGGAAAAAATAACTCTTGAAAAATAGTCATATACTCAATGTTGATTTTCTCCCCAACCATCTGAGATAAATAGAATTATTGTATAGGAATTAATACACACAAGATAGAAGTAATTTAATTTGGAAGTTTTCATTCCTATACACACTGATAAATACACATGTTTTTATATAGAATATGAAACATTTATTCCCATACTCATAAATTGATATGGGCTCCATATAAATAAATATAATCAATACAATGAATCATATCAAATTCAACAAATGGGATAATCACAATATTTTTTGTAAGAACTTTCCAAAAAATATGAATTGAAGATGAACAAGAATAAAATACGACATTATATGTTATTGAGTGGATAATAAGTTCACCTTTGACCATGTGATTATTGTAATTCACTTCGATATTCATGGTCACATGTGATTTCTCCTTATCATTGATCGTAGGATGTTATTAACACTGGTCATTGAATCTCTCACATGCATTGATGAATTATCATTGGATGAGATCGAATTATTATTTATTGTCCCAAACTACAGTTACTACAATGGTGTAGTTAATTAGCAGTGTGTGGTCATCCCCATGAAGACTACTTATAGGTCAGCAGCCAAACAAACAAAACCCTATGACATATTTCTTACTTTCACACTCCATGTTTGGGTTTTAACTGAGAATATTTAAGTTTATGTTATAGAATAGATGTCAAAGAAATCTATCAAGATCAATTTCAAGGTTATTAATGAAATATAACCCTAGATTTAACTTGGAATGTTATTATGGCATAGTCTAAGAAGTAGAGAAAAAGTTACTACAAGGTTTTGTTAAAATAAATTAAATCTACCTGTGATGAAACAATCATACAGTCAGGGTATAGCCAATAACTTATGTGCATTACACTTGGATTCTATGTCAAAAGTGACACAGACTAACGGTCACAGTTCTTCTCAACTCTAATTAGCCCAGGTTCATTCAATCATACTTCACATTGTTAAAGTTGGGAGAAAGAATGTGATAAACAATTATTATTAACCCAATTACTATCTATATGGTAACCAAGGATCAATCTAGAGATTTATTAGGTTCATAAACACATCTACTCTTGACCCATAACCCTATATGAATTATCTACACATTTTTCTAATGATCAACAGAAAAGTTGTATTAATCATATTTTATGTACTCATAAGGTATTCCAAAAAGACAAAATACATGATTAAACAAGAAAGAAACACTATAAAATAATTGTAAGAAATGAATATGTCACAAGTTACTGACTTTTCATGATGAAATAATGAAGAAAAAGAAATATGGAATCAAAAAATTAATAAACAATCCCAAACTTATTGTTAATAAAGAATGTATGAAAAATGATACAAGTGTTAATGAATAATTTAAGGAGGTGATAGATACAACCATAAAAAAAGATAGCTAGATTGAAATGAAAAGAACATGTGAAAAAATGATTGAAAAATCACAAAGATTTAATAAAAAAAGGAAGAAATGAAAGAAATATTTTTGGAATGTAAAGGGATGAAAACTAGAAGAAATAGACGAAGAAAATGATAGAGAAAATAAAAGTGTGAAGCTATTCATTACATGTTAAGAATTGAAAATATAAATAGGCTCGATAAGTACAAAACAGGAAAGTATTGAATTTTATGTACTACCATAAATGAATTGGGACCAGAAATCTACAAGTCATGTAAGTTGGTTTTACAATATGTAATTCAGTTCTAATTTTCTAACCAAAGAATCTATTCGTATCTTTGGCCAAGTGAGGCCTCAAAACTTGCATGTTGTGCAATATCTAAATGTCATGTAGGAAATTTACTTTTTGAGGGATTATGATTTTTGAATGTTTCATGTTGTGTAATATATTTACATACTACATATTTTCTTCACATCATGAAGAATTTCCACGGGTTGGTCTACAGCTCTAACAACATGTTTTGAATGGAGTGCAAACATTATGTGTGTGATACAAGATGTGTAATGAATGTTTTTTGGACTTTTTCAATATTTATTCCTTCAATTTATAAATAGATAATTCCTGTGAAAATAAAAAAACCCCATTTCATGAATTAACAATAAATAAATTTATCCAAAATGTATATACAATTTCAGCGAATCAAATTCCCCCACACCTAAAAAATTTATCATACTCAAGAAAAAATGATTCTCAATAGGTATTTCAAAATAAAAATTTTAAAAATAGGAAACATGCATTCTAACCAGTAAAATAATACTAAGTGTAAGCAGAAAAAACTTTTTCTATAGAATCTTTCAAAGAGAGAAAATCAATCATGCCTCATAGTTTAGTTATTTTATCCAAATTATTTATTATTTTAAATACAATTTTATAACTATTCCTTAATTTATTTAAACATTTTTCAATTTACCTCACAATAAATTTTATGTCATCACTATGGGTAAAATATTACTGGGGTTATGCTCATTCCATAAATACAATTTCATAACCATATTCTTGCATTGGTTCTATCATATCCACTTTGTAATGACAAATAAAAAATCAATCAAGATGGATTCAACAAAAAGGATTCAAAAATTATGAGGCTAAAGCAAGGTGGGTATAAATTGAAAATAAATATGAAAAGTAGGGTAATCTCTAATGTATAATGCATGATAAATATAAACAGTGCAATGAAGTGGATCCCCTATGATCAGAAGGTATCTATGATCCAAACATCTCAAAGTGGATCCATGAGTTTATCAGCTATGTATAAAAATCTACCACGTTCCTTTATTTTTTTTTCCTTTTATTTATATTTTTCAAAATTCATGTTTTGTCCAGATCTCACATCCATCCCCTAACCACAAATGATCCATTAGAGGGTTCATCAGTTTGGAAATGGTGATTTTTTTACTTTCCAAATACACAACCCAAAATATTTTTCTTTCTTTTTATTTTAATATATATATATATATATATTTAAAAGGTAGGATCAAAATAAATTGAGTAATCATGTATCAAATCAAATCATTCTGGTAGAAATGACAAAGTAAATCTCCTCAATAATTCCATCTTGTGTCCATCAACTAAGAATTTCCCCACACCTGTTAAAAGATTAATCATGTATAATACCAAGAGCAGGGTAAGAAGGGAACATAGTGATGAAATGAATCCATCCTTAAAAGGTTATTAATGGATACTATGGTCTAGAGAAGGAAGTATGTAAGGTGGGTCTCTAGAAAATGTTTCTAAAAAAATATTTCCCCAATCATATTAATATTTTATTTGTTCAGTCATAGCCATAATACAATCTCAATGCATGTTCTGATTGGTTTACATGCCCCTGGTGTCTCTCAAGAAATATTCTTAGAAAAAAATATGAGATCATGGGTCTAAAATATTCTCTGTAATGAGAGTATACATAAAAATAATTATAAATTACTCAAGTAATAAAATTCAGTAATAATTTTATCAAAATAAAATTTAAAAATTTTGAATTTTGAATTAAATTACTATACTCATAAATCAATCTAAAAATATAAATTGGAGTCAAACATTGAATTAAATATTTTTTGACCATACATTGAATTTTATTTAAATTGGTGAAGTCATTGTTTTAGGTCTATAGAATTATCTTAATGAAAAATATCTCTTATATAAATGGAAATAAGAAATAATCCAACTGTATCAATAGTAAATCACAAAGAAGGATCCCCATGATTAAAGTGGGAATGATACTGTACTGTCTTGGAAAGTATCATGTGATAGAAAACACATATATGTAATAGAAAAAATGAATTGTAAACTTTAAAAATTAATTTTGGGAATAAGGAGACCCATTTGATGAGTGTCATTTAATGGGGAAACTTGGTGGATGATGGTTTCAAATTAGGCTATCTACATAATGGGTTGGACTGAAAAATCATGAACTTGATAAAACATTAGTCCATAAGTTTTAATCTCAATGAATGTAATGAAATTGAAAGGTGCAAATAATGAATGGTAATGAAATGTAGCTCAGGTACATGTAGATATGTGGGAACAATAATGATAAAGGAGACCTATAAACAAAAATTATTCGAAAAGAAAACAAAAATCCTAAGTAAAAAATGAAAAATAAAAAAATAATGGGTTGCCTCTCAAAAATTTCTAATAATTAAATCATTAGATATACATATGGACAAAAGGATCTAGTCGCCTCATCCATTTTCTCAAAAGTCCACTACCTTCTGCATGAACTGATAGCTTTGTCATAGATCTTGCGGGATGATTTTCAGGTTTAACCACCTCAGGAGTGTACTAAGACTTATTCAAGTGCATTAAGAAAATAATATGTGACCTTCATGGTGGGTACCTCTGTTATTCATATATACCAAGATAAATATCCTCTCGATGGTTCTTGATAATAGCTATATGTTCAGTCATCTGATGTATGATGGAAGATGGGGGTGGGACAAGTGCATCGATTACCGTGGAAGAGGAATAATATCTGGACATGGATAATCTAATATAGTAATGAAATGAAAAATAATATAAGGAATATTGAAAAAAATTATATCCCATATATAGATATAGATAAATGACACATCATGTGGAATGGAATACCAGTAGTACACAATGCCACCCTTACAGAATTCAAAAAATAATGAAGGAGATCAGGATATACTATGAATAATCAAAATCATCGTGCTCCTTATCTAGCGTTCTATACCAAATATACGGTTCCAATATCATTCATGTCCTATCGATATCATCCATGGAAGAATTTGACGATGGATTAGCCCCTACGATGGGTGTTATGGTGATAGAAACTATATTAGTGGATGATGGTGTCAAGGTACTAATCCATATGGATTACATATATCTGGAAGTAGGTTCAACGAATGTTACCTCAGAAGATGGTGGAGTGGGTAGGCCCTTTCCCCATCAACCCTGATCTACCAAGAACTCCGGCTTGGAAGAAAGGTCTGTCAGCACTGAGGGAAGGCTGACCAAGTTTAAAGCTGGTGATGTATTATGGGAGGATGGAGGGCCTTCTTGTTGTGGGTGAGGGTGTGGTGGGACTAGTGGAGAGGTAGGGTTAGTAAGGAGTGGTGGTATAAATAATTGGATTCCTAGGTGGTGATATGTCAAGTAGAGGTTTCCCAGAATATACTGGTGGGAGAGCCAGATGTTTGCAGGGATGGATGGGACTGGTGATGACATGAGATGAGTTCTAGTGGATGAAAAAGTTGTATGAGTGGTGGTTTTTTTAATGGTTGTGGAAAAAAATTTGGTACTGGAGGATGGGGTGGGATCCGGAGCAAGGTGTGGGGAGGTTGGGGTAGCCTATGAATAACTAGCATGTTTAGTTGGGGCCTCATAAGCACCCTCCATGTATGTTGGAACCCATCGATATGTATCACTATCCTTTGTGAGAAACCCCATCATGTAGAGAATAAGAAGAGATATTCCCTCCATAGGGCCAAGGTATGTGTGGGGTTGAGAAACCTCCATGGAACCCAGATGTCTAGCCAAGTGGGTGATAAATCATCCACCCATAAAAGTGTCATGCATCCTCTTTGCCAAAATCTTATAGAACTACAAAACTATCTATCCATGTTGATGGTGGGGTCTCCCATAACTGCTATGAGAATAAGGACCTCAATTAGGCTAACCCCACCATTGGAATCACCATGTTCCAGTGATGTATGGACCAGTTCCCTGTGAAAGATTCAGATAGCTACACCCCAGAATGTTGTTCCCTTTATGGTGTGGGGGTCATACTCACTCTGGAGGTCCATGAAAATCATGGGAAAAAATATTACATCCTCAAACTTGTTACGATAGAGTTGAAAAGTAGGAAATATGGGGGATGTGACAAACATGGATGAATAAATGTTGAGACTAACTACGAAGTATCACAATCTAATCTCCCTTGGTCAACCTGCTATAAGGAAACATAAAAAGTTGATATCTATCTTGAATATGGAAACAAACTCAAGTAATAACTCCATATAAGTCTCATCTCACACTACTGAGATAGGGGTAGGTGCAAGAAGTACATGAGTACAATGAGATCATGGTGGATGTGGATGTACTCCAGGATGGTGAGATCCAATTTTTTTTAATAAGCATTGTCTTAACTGAGAGATTGGCGATGCCAACCTCGTGTACAAGGTCATAAATATATAAACAGGGGTAAAATTAAGGATGGTAATTACCATGTGTTCTATTGAAGGATTATTTGGAGTCATATAAAGTTTAATATTAATTAGGGGAGGAATTGGGAGATGAAGATGATTGATCTACTAGTGGGGGAGGAGGTGCGTTTCTCCACCTCTTGGGCTACAAAAGTGTATCCTCAAACATGAGAGCATGTTCAGTTGGTGGGGTGCACATGGTCTTTATGCATTCCATGAGTTAAGGATAAAAAAGGGTGTAATAATATAGGAGTAGATGAAGAGGAGATATGGACAACGACATGTTTTTGGGTTCTTTTGAGGGATCTTGGATATGGAGGGGCACAATTGGTCCTTAGGGAACTCTGGATAGGGGGTGTCACATGATAGAGGGAGGGATGAAAGGGGTAGGGTGTGAACCCTAGGTTCATATTATTTTAAAAATATTACTTCAAAAATTACAGGCCATCTATTAAATAAACATTGTGAAAATAGAGAGTTTTCAAAATTTCTTGGCACCTAATGTTTTCAAGCCATGTACCAATTACATAATGTGTATTGATTCATTTTCCCCTTTTACATCGGGTCCCCTCAATATAGTTCTATCATCTCTCTAAAATATGTGATAAAGTAAACTACCTTATCTTATCCAGTTTAAATCTTCCCCATGTTTCTTCCCACTCAACACTTTATTTATTTTCTAGAGCTCATAATTTTCAAAGGTATAAGTCTTTTGTTTTGAATTTATTTCTCTTGTAAAATGGTACTTGAAAACATAGGGGATAAAAGGTGGGATGTCATGTCTAGTTAGAGGTGTGGTGCACTTCACTTCACAAGGAACACTTAGTCCCTCTTCAAAAAGAGGCGGTATCTTATTTTCATCTTCACTTTCTACATGATCATCTTATTCATTATTATGAGAGATTGTTTGATAATTTTCTGACACATTGATTTTATTAATGACCTTCTCCATGTTAAAAAAACCTTTTATTCACCAAATCTAAAAAAATCTCCCCAGGTTGACATGAATCATCACATTTCTAGTGGTGATAAGTAGACGTCCACGAATTAGGGGTATTTCAACATCCTCTTCAATATCTAGAACTAGGAAATCAGTGGGGAAAATTAATTTTTCAAATTTAACAAATAATACCCTAATAAATCCTCTTAGATCATTTACTAAATAGTCAATGAGTTAAATTGACACCTTTAGTTCTTTCAGTTCTCCTTTCACAAGGGTTTTGTATACAGTCATGAGAATTTGATTGATACTTTCACCTAGATCTCACAATTCCCTTTCAAGAGTATATGTCCCAATATTAAATTGAATTAAAAAAATTGGGGTATTACATTTTTAAGGATTTTTTAGAAAAATATAGATAATTCTTTATTCATAGAGACAATTCCTATGTCATAAATGTTCTTTTTACTCGATAGAAAGTCCTTAAATAATCTTGCATAAGTGAGTACTTGCACAATTACCTATACAAAAGGGAAATTCATATAATATTTTTTATCTAACTACATGAATTTTTTAAATTTGCACTTATATTTTCTTTTTTTCATTAGTTTATGAAATTGGAGAGGTGTCTTGTATATATGTGGTTCCATGTAGTGATCGTCCTTTTTTTAGGTCGTTATTTTTTGGGGGTTTCCTCATATGGTTCTACCATTTTAGTTCTCTCTTTGCTAGATTCATCATATTTCCTTAAATTATATTCCTAAACTCATCATGGCTATTTAAGAGATATCACATTTTCACCTTTTACCATTATAACTTTAGCCTCTTCCATAAGATGAGCCTCAATATTTACAAGTAGAGTACCAACCATCCAATCAGATAAGCTCTTGAAATTTGTCCCATTGGATGCTCTCAGTTTCCTAGTGTAGCCTTATGGTTTTTTATCTCCATTTATTGGGTTTTCATACTTTTTTATAATTTCTACACAAAGGAGGTGAGTAGGTTTTCAAGATTTGGTTAGATAGTATGGTATCATGGGGGTGATATTGGTGGAGATTACTAGAATTGATACTATTGTGATGGTGGATATTACTGTTCTCTTGGAAAAGGTTGACGATATTGTAGTTGTGGTAATGAATTTGGACCTTGTGGAGCGTACCTAGGTGGTCCTTGATTTATCTGTGGTATATTTCCACTCCTCTATTGAATATATCCTTGGGTTTTCTATTGTGGATGAGTTGGCCTCAATTGGTAGTTTTGTTGCTGTTGAAATTATTGTTGATGCTGGTACTACATGACTTATTTATGATAATTGTATTGATTACAATCTTAAGCTTGGGGATACTTTCATCCCACCATGTAGTCTTGGTATGAATGAGGGACTCCACACATATCACATGACTAAAATTCCATAATAGGATATGGAGGTGGTGGTGGCACAACAAGTAACTAGAATGATTCTAGATTCTTGGTTAGAGAATCTACACGAGCAGTGAGGTGTGTAGTTTCTCAATCTTGATTAATTCCACATTATGGAAGTCCTCAATCACTTTTACACAGACTGGAGGTTTGAGACACATTATCAAAAATTTCCTAGCTGAATTTTTGAATTTTGAACATTATTCCTCCATTAGCAGTGGTGTCTACCACAGTTCGGGAAGCAGGTTGAATTCCTTGATAAAATGTCTATATATGAAGTAGCACATCTAGCCATTGATGTGGAAATTTGTGGGGAATCTCCATGAATCTATCACATGCTTCCCCCAATAATTCTACATCCTATTGGGAAAAGATTAAAATTTCATTCAAGATCTTCCATGTCAGGATTTGTGTGATGTACTTGTCTAGGAACTTCATTTCTATTAATCACATGTCCTGATTGACTTGGGATCTTGAATTTTCAGCCATTCCATGACTCTATCCTTCAATTAGAAAGAGAAAAATATTAATATAAATTTATCTAATGATATACATTGGTTGAGAAAGGTTTCACACACCTCAAGAAAGTTAAAAATGTTCTCAAGGGTGTCATTGAATTGAAGTGCACTGAAATTCCCCATATTCTAGATCAAATGCATGAGTCCAAGTTTATATTCAAAAGTGTAAACCTGAATAGGTAGGCACATGATGTTGGGTTCAAAACTAGTAATGGATGTTTAACTGTGGTCCAAAATGGTGTTCTCCTATAGTGGTTGTTGGTCTACCTAATTTATAGGTTTTACATATTGGGGATCTTGAAGGGGTAGAGGTTAAATATTGTTACACTCTACCATCATGAAGAGGTGGCATGAAATAATGGTTTTTTTGATCTTGGGATCGAAAAGAAATATTTCTTGTGTGTCTAGGATTACGGAAAAAGTCAAGGGCCGCATACACATGCACTATCCATGAATTAAGGAATGAAAAAATAGAAATAAAAAGAAATGTAGAAGGCACAGGTGAATTTTAAGGATAAATGAATGTAAAAAATGAAAAGGTAAAAGAAGAAGGAAAATGGGTGAGGTAATCCACAGTTAATGTAAAGGTCATTGTTCCAATGCAATAGTTGTCCCTAGAAACGATACTTAAATTGTACCTGCCCACATGTGTCATTGAATTCACGTGTGATGATATCATATTAGAATTTTTTGTCCCAAACTACACTTACTATGAGGGTGTCATAAAGTTTCTGTAGTATGTTTATCCAACAAATACTACCAGTAAGTCAGCAACCAATATAATAAAACCCTTAGAATAATTCCTCAATTTTACTCTTAATGTTTGGGTTTTATATATGACAACATAGTTTGTATTTTTAATATATATATTAAAGGAATGGATTAGGGTCAATTTCAAGGTACATGACAAAAGATTATACAAGATTTAACATGGAATGGTCCTATGGCATAGTCTGCAAAGCAATGTAAAATTCACTAATTGGTTTTGGTCAAACCAATTGAATATTACTATTATAAAACTATCACATGGTCAGTGTATAACTGATAACCTAAGATCATTACACATGGATTCTATGAAAAACATGTCATTGGGTAATGGTCATAGTCCTGATAAACTCCAATTATGTTGGGTTTGTTTAATATCACTTTCCATGGTCAATGTTGTATGAAATAATGTGATGAACAATTATTATTAAACAAACTACTAGTCATAGGGTTAAAAAGGGTCAATCTAAACATTCATTAGTTTTATAAACACCCCTACTCTCGACCCCTAACCCTATTTGGATTAGCCGCACATGGTGGTGATGATCAAAATCAAGGATATATTAAGAAAGTTGTGCATAATTCAAATAAATTTTAAAGGATACAATCTAGAATTAAATAAAAAAGAAACAATATAAAAAAATTGGAAGCAAAGAAAATATAACCAGGAACTAAATTTTCAATGTGAATAATTGAATAATCAGAAATCTATAATTGAAATCGTTAAGAAAAAATCACAAACTTAATATGAATGAATAAAGTATGAATAATGATGAAAGTATTGATGAATATTGAAAATAATTGATGGAAATGAAGCATTAGAAAAGAAAGAAGGATTTCAATGGTAAATAAAATATTTAAAAATATTGAAAACTCGAAAATTTTAAATAAAATAATGAAATTAACAAAGGAAATATTTTTTGGAATGTACGTGGATGACAAATAAAAGGATTGGAAGAAGAAAACAAGAGATAAAATTAATGTGTAAAGCTCTCCATTTCATGAAGAGCACTAAAAATATAAACATTCTTATGAAGTACATGATGTTTATGTAATGAACATCATGTAATTTCATAAATGAGTTGGGTAATAAAATATGCACTTCATGTAAGTTGGTTGAATTCCATGTAATTCAGATCCACTTTTCCCACTGAATAATCAGTTTTTATATTTGATCAGGTAAAGCGATAAAACTTTCACATCATGAAATATTTTCACATCATGTATGATATTCACTTTTAGTGGGATTCTAATTTTTGAAAGCTGCACACCATTTAATAGATTTACAAACTGTGTATTGTCTTCACATTATGAAGAATCTTCATGGCTTGGTCTGTGTATCTGCAGACATGTTGTGAATTGAGTCGACACACTGTGTATGTGATATGCGATGTGTTAAGGCTATTTTTGGAACTTTTTATCATTTATTACTTTTAGTCCATATTTAAAAATTCCTTCAAAACCAAACAAAACCTAGTACATTATTGAATAAATTACCAATAAACAATAAATAAATGTATCCAAATTATATATACAATTTCAGCTAATCATTCAAAATCATAAACCTTCATATTCATTATGTAGTTGGAATAATTCCCATAATCATTTAATTTGAACCCTTGGAGAGTGTGTGGTGCATTTGTGGCAATATTATTCTCCTCCATTGCATTAGTCATCCCATTAAACTACTTCTAAGATTCACGGGGTTTATAACCCACCTCTTAACATTTAAACATCCTGCCAATTCTATTTAAGAAATTCCCATAATGTTTCTTCCCACATTTCTGACATATATACTATTGTAATATATTTCCTCCATGTTATTTTAATAATGTTTTAATGGGACATGAACTTCCATTTATTATCTAACCCATTGGAATGGTGGGAATCGCCAATTTCCATTTCTACCATGAGTTCACATCAAATTATTTATTTATAGAAACTAATGTCTCCTATAGATAACACATTTTTTAAACTTGGTTTTATTCCACAAATGAATTGATGAATTTTTCTTTTAGGGATAATGATTAAACTAGAAGCATACCTTGAATGTCTTGTAATATTTACCTCATAAGTTCCATTGGATTCATAATCCTTTTTCATAAGCTCAAGAAATTCCTTCTCCATCATTTCTCATATAATAATAGGGAATTAATTACTAAATAATATCCCCCTAAAATCATCCCAATCCATAGAGTAAATTTATTCATCTTTTAGTAAGTTATTAATGAAGTTACACTATTGATATAATTATCATTATAAAAGAAAAATGATTATGGAAACCGTTTCATGTTCTAAGAACTAGATAATATAAAATATATTCTCAATATTGATAATCCATCACTTAGACACTATTTCATTAGAAAACCCACTAAAATAAGGTCGATGTTTCATCATTAAAGACTTGATAGTTTATTTCTCCCTCCTTGGATTGTTTGGAATCTTATAATTATTCATGTCCTGAGAAATCTTTATGATCATTGAAACAATTTTCTATATTCAATCTTCTACAATATTTTTTTGATCAGGTGGACAATAATTGCATTTTCCTTCACATCCAATGATAACACGATGTCTTATAGTTCCAACCATTTAATAAAACCGAAAACAAATTATATGCGTCAATATATAATTATCATAGTTAACTATGTTATAATCATGATATATCATTCATTGAATATCTATTTCATGTCACCTTCTTGTCAATATTTGTGACCTTTGGTTTAGCATATGTTATCCATGGCCTCTATGAAAACTTTGGGATGTTATCCCACACTTTGACTTATCCCAAGAGTTTTCACTGAATGTTTCTAATCCTAATCTCCAAATATTAACTATGCCTAAACTTTTATACCAATTCTAGTGACACAATATTTCCATACATAAATTTTACTTCCTTTTATATGAATATTAAAGACATTTCAGAAATACATGTTTTGGTACCATACAGTCTTAGTGTCTTTAGAGACTAGATACAAATTATTCTTATTTCCTAAAAGATATTAAAAATCTCACACAATGATCGTACAATATTTTACTCTTCATATACATACCCTATTTAAAACATTATTTATAACGAGGTGAATGGAAACATAATAAATAGTGAGCCCATATGCTTAGTAAGGGTAAACATGGGAGATATTAATCAATGATCATATTGAATAATAATATAAGAATAAGGTTATGAGATAATGAAAATATGTTAGAAATATCATACCAAATCCCTTACGGATCATAAAAATGAGTCATGTTGTAAATCCTTATCATTTAAAAAGATATTAATCATAAGAGTGAGAAATAATCAAAAATCAATTATGATTGTCACAAAAGTGTGGTGCCATTATAGGTATAAAAACCATTTTTTATGTCAAGTTTAACTAATGAGTCCATAAGTTCATAGTGGATCAATATTAACAACATGTTTCCTATATTATAACAGACCAGGAATAACCACCTTCATTCGATATTTAATCATGCTCATTGAATTGTTTCTTGTAGTGGATCAGGCACATCTACTATCATCCCAAAAATATCTCATGAGATAGAAAACCTTACATAATGCATTGGATGGACATATAATTCTCCTCCCACCAATCATATAATTAAAAAAATATAAATTTGTTCAAGAAAAACATAAAACATTAATCATATCATAACATCATATCCAGTGTAAGGAAAATGGGTTTGATAAACTTTTCATTGATTTCACATATTTTAACCCATGAGAAATAAATGTGTTTCATAAGGATCCCATAATAATATATTATCTAGAAAAATAATAAGGATGGTATCATTGGATCATATCCATTGTAAAACATAGTTATCATCAAAGGATGTTATCATAGAAGAAAAACCATTAAAAAATCAATATAATGTTTCCTAAAGAAATTACCATTTTCAATTTCAAATCAATTATTCGGAATCTAAAAATTTCACAAATATTTAAGAAAAAAGATTATTTGAAAAATGTAAACTAATAATGTAATCATAAAATAATTGATCATCCATAATGGTTGGAAATTATATTCATGTTATATAATTTAAAATAAAACATTCCTTTCACACATTTTAAAAAATTAAAAAAGTACCTCATTTAGAAAATGATAAGAATATTCCTTTTAAACAATTCTGATTAAAATATTATTAAACCACAAATCCCTAAGCTACTTTTGAAACTATAGAATCATATGACATATGAATGAATAACTGTATATATAGAAAATTTTTAAATTTTATATCTTGAATTTATTTATTCTAATGATATTTAAATTTTCATTTATAGTTATTTTATGGGGTGTATCGATAGTAAATATCAAGGAAGGATCCCCATAATTAAATTTGGAATGATACTATACTGTCCTAGAAAGTATCATGTGATAGATAACACATATATGTAATAGAAAAAATGAAATGTAAACTTTAAAAAAAAGTTGGGAATAAGGATCCCCAATTGATGAGTGTAATTTAATGGGGAAACTTGGTGGATGATGGTTTCAAATTTGGCTATCTACATAATGGGTTGGAATGAAAAATCCTGAACATGATAAAAAATTCGTCCATAGGTTTTAATCTTAATGAAAGTAATGAAATGGAAAGGTGCACATAATGAATTGTAATGAAATGTAGCTCAGGTACATGTTGATATGTGGGAACAATAATTATAATGGAGACCTATAAACAAAAATTATTTGAAAAGAAAAACAAAAATTCTAAATACAAAATGAAAAATTAAAAAAATAATGGGTTTCCTCTCAAAAATTTCTAATAATGAAATCATTAGATATACATATGAAAAAAGGATCTAGTCGCGTCATCCATTTTCTCAAAAGTCCTCTACCTTCTGCATGAACTGATAGCTTTGTCATCGATCTTGCGGGATGCTTGTCAGGTTTAACCACCTCAGGAGTGTACTAAGACTTATTCAATTGCATTATGAAAATAATATGTTCCCTTCATGGTGGGTACCTCTGTTTGTCATATATATCTAGATAAATATCATCTCGATGGTTCTTGATAATAGCTATATGTTGAGTCATCTGATGTATGATGGAAGATGGTGGTGGGACAAGTGCATCGATTACCATGTAAGAGGAATAATATCTATACATACATAATATAATATAGTAATGAAATGAAAAATAATATAAGGAATATTGAAAAAAAGTATATCCCATATATAGATATAGAGCAATGACATATCATTTGGAATGGAATACCAGTAGTACATAGTTCCACCCTTAAAGAATACAAAAAATAATGAAGGAGATCTTGATATACTATGAATGATCAAAATCATAGATCTATTTATCTAGATTTCTATACCAAATAGATGGTTCCAATATCATTCATGTCTTATCTATATCATCCATGGAATAATTGGATGGTGGAATAGCCACTACGATGGGTGTATGGTGATAGAAACTATATTAGTGGATGATGGTGTCAAGGTACTAATCCATATGGATTTCATATATCTGTAAGTAGGTTCAATGAATGTTACCTCAGAAGATGGTAGAGTGGCTAGGCCCTTTCCCCATCAAGCCTGATCTACCAAGAACTCATGCTTGGAAGAAAGGTCTCTCAGCACTGAGGGAAGGCTGGCCAAGGTAGAAGCTGGTGATGTAATGTGGGAGGATGGAGGGCCTTCTAGTTGTGGGTGAGGGTGTGGTGGGACTAGTGGAGAGGTAGGGTTAGTAAGGAGTGGTGGTATAGATAATTAGATTCCTAAGTGGGGATATATCAAGTAGAGGTTTCCCAGAAATACTGGTGGGAGAGCCAGATGTTTGCAGGGATGGATGGGACTGGTGATGGCATGAGATGAGTTCTAGTGGATGCATAAGTTGTATGAGTGGTGGTTTTTTTAATGGGTGTGGCAAAAATTTTGGTACTAGAGGATGGGGTGGGATCCGGAGCATGACGTGGGGAGGTTGGGGTAGCCTATGAATAACTAGCATGTTTAGTGGGGGCATCATCAGCATCCTCCATGTATGGTGGAACCCATCGATATGTATCATTATCCTTTGTGAGAAACCCCATCATTTAGAGAATAATAAGAGCGATTCCCTCCATAGGGCTAAGGTATGTGTGGGGTTGAGAAACCTCCATGGAACCCAGATGTCTAGCCAAGTGGGTGATAAATGGTCCACCCATCAAAATGTCGTGATTCCTCTTCGCCAAAATCTTATAGAACTACCAAAATATCTATCATTGTTGACAGTGGGGTCTACAATAAATTCTATGAGAATAAGGACCACAATTAGGCTAACCCCACCATTGGAATCACCATGTTCCAGCGAAGTATGGACTAGGTCCCTGTGAAATATTCTGAGAGATACACCCCAGAATGTTGTTCCCTTTATGGGGTGGGGGTCATACTCACTTTGGAGGTCCTTGAAAATCATTGGAAAAATATTACATCCTCAAACATGTTACGATAGAGTTGAAAAGTAGGAAATATGGGGGATGTGACAAACATGGATAAATAAATGTTGAGTCCAACTATGAACCATCACAATCTAATCTCTCTTGGTCGACCTCTTATACGGAAGCATACGAAGATGATGAATATCTTGAATATCAAAAGGAACTCAAGGAATAGATCCATATAAGTATCGTCTCACACTTCTGAGATAGGGGTAGGTGCAATAATTACATGAGGAAAATGAGATCATGGAGAATGTGGATGTACTCTAGGATGGTGAGATCCAATTTTTTTAATAAGCATTGTCTTAACCTAGAGATTGACGAATCCAACCTCATGTACGGGGTCATAAAAATATAAAAAGGGGTGAAATTAAGGATGGGAATGACCATGTGTTCTATTGAAGGATTATTTGGAGTCATAGAAAGTGGAATATTAATTAGGGGAGGAATTGGGAGATGAAGATGATTGATCTACTGGTGAGGGAGGAGGTGTGTTTCTCCACCATTGGGCTTAAAAAGTGTATCATCAAACATGGGAGCTTGTTCAGTGGGTGGGGTGTACATGGTATTTATGCATTCCATGAGGTAAGGAGAAAAAAGGGTGGAAGAATATAGGAGTATATGAAGAGGAGATGTGGACAACAACATGTTTTTGGGTTCTTGTGAGGGATCTTGGATATGGAGGGGCATAGTTGGTCCGTAGGGAACTCTAGACAGGGGGTGTCACGTGATAGAGGGAGGGGTGAAAGGTGTCGGGTGTGAACCCTAGGTTCATATTATTTTAAAAATATTACTTCAAAAATTACAGGTCATCTATTAAATAAACATTATGAAAATTGTGAGTTTTCAAAATTTCCAGGCACCTAATTTTTTCAATCCATATACCTGTTACATGATGTGTATTGATTCATTTTTACCCTTTTACATTGGGTCCCCTCAATATAGTTCTATCATCTCTCTAAAATATGTGATAAAATAAACTACCTTATCTTATCCTATTTAAATCTTCCCCAAGTTTCTTCCCACTCAACACTTTATTAATTTTCTGGATCTCACAATTTTCAAAGGTAGAAGTCTTTTATTTTGAATTTATTTCTCTTGTAAAATGGTACTTGAAAACATTGGGGATAAAAGGTGGGATATCATGTCTAGTTAGAGGTGTGGTGCACTTCACTTCACTAGTAGCACTTAGCCCCTCTTCAAAAAGAGGTGGTATCTTATTTTCATCTTCACTTTCTACATGATCATCTTATTCATTATTATGAGAGATGGTTTGATAATTTTCCGACATATTGATTTTATTAATGACCTTCTCCATGTTAAAAAACCTTCTATTCACCAACTCTAAAAAAATCTCCCCATGTTGACATCAATCATCACATTTCTAGTGGTGATAAATGGACTTCCAAGAATTAGGGGTATTTCAACTTCCTCTTCAATATCTAGAACTATGAAATCAGTGGGGAAAAATAATTTTTCAAATTTAACAAAGAAGACCCTAATAAATCCTCTTAGATCATTTACTAAATAGTCAATGAGTTAAATTTACACCTTTAGTTGTTTCAATTATCCTTTCTCAAGGGTTTTGTATATACTCATGAGAATTTGATGGATACTTTCACCTAGATCTCACAATTTCTCTTTCAAGAGTATATGTCCCAATATTAAATTGAATTAAAAAAATTGGGGTATTACATTTTTTAAGGATGTTTTAGAAAAATATAGACAATTCTTTATTCAGAGAGACAATTCCTATGTCATAAATGTTCTTTTTACTCGATAGAATGTCCTTAAATAATCCTGAATAAGTGAGTACTTTCACAATTACCTATACAAAAGGGAAATTCATATGAAATTTTTTATCTAACTCCATGATTTTTTTTAAATTTACACTTATATTTTCCTTTTTTCATTCATTTAAGAAATTGGAGAGGTGTCTTGTATATATGTGGTTCCATGTAGTGATCGTCCTTTTTTTAGGTCGTTATTTTATTAGGGTTTCCTCATATGGTTTTACCTTTTTAGTTCCCTCTCTGATAGATTCATCATATTGCCATAAATTATATTCCTAAACTCATCATGGTTGTTTATGATCCATCACATTTTCACCTTTTACCATTATAACTTTATCCTCTTCTCTAAGATGAATCTCAATATTTACAAGTTGAGTACCTACCATCCAATCAGATAAGGTCTTGAAATTTGTCTCATTGGATGCTCTCAGTTTCCTGGTGAAGCCTTATGGTTTTCTATCTCCATTTATTGGGGTTTCATACTTTGTTATAATTTATACACAATGAAAGTGAGTAGGTTTTCAAGATCTGGTTAGAGAGTTTGGTATTGTGGGGGTGATATTAGAGGAGATTACTAAAATTGATACTATTGTGATGGTGGATATTACTGTTCTCTTGGAAACGGTTGATGAACTTGTTGTTGTGGTAATGGATTTGGACCTTGTGGTGCATACCTAGGTGGTCCTTGATTTATCTGTGGTATATTTACACTCTTCTATTGAATATATCCTTGGGTTTTCTATTGTGTATGAGTTGTCCTCAATTGGTAGTTTTGTTGCTGTTGAAATTATTTTTGTTGTCAGTACTACATGACTTGTTGATTATAATTGTTTTTATTACAATATTAAGATTGGGGATACTCCCTTACCACCATGTAGGCTTGGTATGAATGAGGGACTCCACACATATCACATGACTAAAATTCCATAACAGGATATGGAGGTGGTGGTGGCACAACAAGTAACTGGAATGATTCAACTTTCTTGGTTAGAGAATCTACATGAGAAGTGAGGTGTGTAGTTTCTCAAGCTTGATTAATTCTACATTAAGGAATTCCTCGATCACTTTTACATAGAATGGAGGTGAGAGACACTTTATATAAAATTTCCTAGCTGAATTTTAGAATTTTGAACATTAGTCATCCATTAGCAGTGGTGTCTACCACAGTTCGGAAAGCAGGTTGAATTCCTTGATAAAATTTCTATATATGAAGTAGCACATCTAGCCATTGATGTGGAAATTTGTGGGGAATCACCTTGAATATATCACATGCTTACCCCAATAATTCTACAACCTCATGGGAAAAGATTAAAATTTCATTCAAGATCTTCCAAGTCAGGATTTTTGTGATGTACTTTTCTGGGAACTTCATTTCTATTAATCACATGTCCTGATTGACTTAGGAGCTTGAATTTTCAGCCATTCCATGACTCTATCCTTCAAGGAGAACGAGAAAAATATTAATAGAATTGCATCTGATGATATACCTTGGTTGGGAAAGGTTTCACACACCTCAAGAAAGTTAAAATTTTTCTCATTGGTGTCATTGAATTGAAGTGCACTGAAATTCCCCATATTCTAGATCAAATGCACGAGTCCAAGTTTATTTTCAAAAGTGTACACCTGAATAGGTAGGCACACAATTTTGGGTGAAATAATAGTAATGGATGTTTAACTGTGGTCCAAAATGGTGTTCTCATATAGTGGTTGTTTCTCTACCTAATTTATAAGTTTTACGTATTGGGTATCTTGAAGGGGTAGAGGTGAAATATTGTTACACTCTACCATCATGAAGAGGTGGCATGAAACAATAGTTTTTTTGATCTTGGGATCGAAAAGAAATATTTCTTGTGTGTCTAGGATTATGGAACAAGTCAAGGGCCCTAGACACATGCACTAACCATGAATTATGGAATGAAAAAGATAAATAGAAAGAAATGTAGAACACAAAGGTGAATTTTAAGGATAAATGAATGTAAAAAGAAATGAGGAGGTAAAAGAAGAAGGAAAATGGGAGAGGTAATCCATGGTTGATCTAAAGTTAATTGTTCCAAAGCAATAATTGTTCCTAGAAATGATACTTAAATTGTACTTTCCCACATGTTTCATTGAAGTCATGTGTGATGAGATCATATTAGAATTTTTAGTCCCAAACTACACTTACTATGAGGGTGTCATAAAGTTTATGTAGTAGGTTGATCCAACAAATACTACCAGTAGGTCAGCAACCAATAGAATAAAACCCTTAGAAGAATTACTCAATTTCACTCTTCATGTTTGGGTTTTATATATGACTACATAGTTTGTATTTTTAATATATATATTAAAGGAATGGATTAGGGTCAATTTCAAGGTTCATGACAAAATATTATACAAGATTTAACTTGGAATGGTCCTATGGCATAGGCTGAAAAGCAATGTAAAAGTCACTAATTGGTTTTGGTCAAACCAATTGAATATTCCTATGATAAAACTATCACATGGTCAGGGTATAGCCGATAAACTAAGATCATTGCACATGGATTCTATGAAAAACATGTCATTGGGAAATGGTCATAGTCCTGATAAACTCCAATTATGTTGGGTTCATTTAATCTCACTTCCCATGGTCAAGGTTGTATGAAATAATGCGATGAACAATTATTATTAAATAAACTACTAGTGATAGGGTAAAAAAGGTTCAATGTAAACATTCATAAGGTTTATAAAAAACCCTACTCTCTACCCCTAGCCCTATTTGGATTAGCTGCACATGGTGGTGATGATCAAAATCAAGAATGTATTAAGAAAGTTGTGCATAATCCGAAATAATTTTTAAAGGAGACAATCTAGAATTAAATAATAAAGAAAAAATATAAAAAAATTGGAAGCAATGAAAATGAAACCAGGAACTAAATTTTCAATGTGAAAAATTGAATAATCAGAAATCTATAATTGAAACCGTTAATAAAAAATCACAAACTTAATATGAATGAAGAATATATGAATAATGATGAAAGTATCGATGAATAATGAAAATTGGTGATGGAAACAAAGCATTAGAAAAGAAAGAAGGATTTCAATGGTAAATAAAATATTTAAAAATATTGAAAACTTGAAAATTTTAAATAAAATAATTAAATTAACAAAGGAAATATTTTTGGAATGTACATGGATGACAAATAGAAGGAATTGAAGAAGAAAACGAGAGATAAAATTAATGTGTAAATCACTCCATTTCATAAAGAGCACTAAAAATATAAACATTCTCAAGAATTACATGATGTTTATGTAATGAACATCATGTAATGTCATAAATGAGTTGGGTAATAAAATATGCACTTCATGTAAGTTGGTTGAATTCCATGTAATTCAGATCCAATTTTCCCGCCAAATAATCTGTTTTTATATTTGATCAGGTAAAGCGATAAAACTTTCACATCATGAAATATTTTCACATCCTGTATGATATTCACTTTTGGTGGGATTCTAATTTTTGAGAGCTACACGCCATATAATAGATTTACAACCTGTGTATCGTCTTCACATTATGAAGAATCTTCATGGGTTAGTCTGTGTATCTGCAGACATGTTGTGAATTGAGTCAACACACTGTGTATGTGATATGCAATGTGTTAAGGATATTTTTGGAACTTTTCGTCATTTATTAATTTTAGTCCATATTTAAAAATTCATTCAAAACCAAACAAAACCTAGTACATTATTGAATAAATTACCAATAAAAAATAAATAAATGTATCCAAATTATATATACAATTTCAGCTAATGATTCAACATCATAAACCTTCATATTCATTATGTAGTTGGAATAATTCCCATAATCTTTTAATTTGAACCCTTGGAGAGTGTGTGGTGCATTTGTTGGATTATTATTCTTTTCCATTGCATTTTTTATCCCATTAAACTACTTCTAAAATTCACGGGGTTTATAACCCACCTCTTAACATTTAAAGATCCTCCCAATTCTATTTAAGAAATTCCCATAACGTTTCTTCCCACATTTCTAACATATATACTATTGGAATATATTTCCTCCATGTGATTTATTAAAGTTTTAATAGGACTTGAACTTGCCTTTATTATCTAACCCATTGGAATTGTGGGAATCTCCAATTTCCATTTCTACCATGAGTTTACATCAAACTATTTATTTACAGAAACTAATGTCTCTTATAGATAACACATTTTTTAAACTTGGTTTTATTCCACAAATGAATTGATGAATTTTTCTTTTGGGTATAATGATTAAACTATAAGTTTACCTTTAATTCCATGTAATATTTACCTCATAAGTTCCATTGGATTCATAATACTTTTTCTTAATCTCAAGGAATTCCTTCTCCATCATTTTTCATATAATAATAGGGAAGTAATTACTAAATAATATCCTCCTAAAATCATCCCATTCCATAGAGTAAATTTATTAATATTTTAGTATGTTATTAATGAAGTTCTACTATTAATATACTTATCATTATAAAGGATAAATGAGTAAGGAAACCTTTCCATGTTCTAAGAACTAGATAATATAAAATATATTCTCAATATTGATAATCCATCACTCAGACAATATTTCATTAGTAAACCCACTAAAATAAGGTCGATGTTTCATCATTAAAGACTTGATAGTTTATTTCACCCTCCTTGGATTGTTTGGAATCTTATAATTTTTCATGTCCTGAGAAATTTTCATGATCATTGAAATAATTTTATACATTCAATCATCTACAATATTGTTTTGATCAGGTGGACAATAATTGCATTGTCCTTTACATCCAATGATAACAGGATGTCTTATAGTTCCAACCATTTTATAAAACTGAAAACAAAGTGTATGTATCAATATATAATTATCAGAGATAACTATCTTATAATCATGATATATCATTCATAGAATATGTATTTCATGGAACCTTTTGGTAAATCTTTGTGAACTTTCGTTTAACCTATGTTATTCATGGCCTCTATGAAAACTTTGGGATGATATCCAACACATTGACTTATCCCAAGAGTTTTCACTGAATGTCTCTAATCCTAATCTCCAAATATTAACTATACCTAACCTTTTATACCAATTCTAGTGACTCAATATTTCAATACATAAAGTTTACATCCTTTTAGATGAATATTAAAGACATTTCAGAAATACTTGTTTTGGTACCATAAAGTCTTAGTGTCTTTAGATACTAGATACAAAATATTCTTATTTCCTAAAATATATTAAAAATCTCACACAATGATCGTACAATATAGTACTCTTCATATACATACCCTATTTAAAACATTATTTATAACCAGGTCAATGGAAACATAATAAATAGTGAGCCCATATGCTCAGTAAGGGTAAAAATGGGAGATATTAATCAATGATCATATTGAATAATAATATAAGAATAAGGTTATGAGATAATTAAAATAAGTTAGAAATATCATACCCAATCCCTTAAGGATCATAAAAATGAGTCATGTCGTAAATCCTTATCATTTCGAAAGATATAAATCATAAGAGTGAGAAATTATCATAAATCAATTATGATCCATGATTTCATGTCACAAAAGTGTGGTGCCATTATAGGTATAAAAACCATTTTTTATGTCAAGGTTAACTAATGAGTCCATAAATTCATAGTGGATCAATATTACCAACATGTTTACTATATTATAACAGACCAGGAATAACCACCTTCATCCGATATTTAATCATGCTCATTGAATTGTTTCCTGTAGTGGATCAGGCACATCATCTATCATCCCAAAAATATCTCATGAGATACAAAACCTTACATAATGCATTGGATGGACATATGATTCTCCTCCCACCAATCATATAATTAAAAAAATATAAATTTGTTCTAAAAAAACATAAAACATTCATCATATCATAAAATCATATCTAGTGTAAGGAAAATGGGTTTGATAAACATTTCATTGATTTATCGTATTGTAACCCATGAGAAATAAATGTGTTTCATAAGGATATCCTAATAATATATTATCTAGAAAAATAATAAGGAGGGTATCATAGGATCATATCCCTTGAAAAACATAGTTATCATAAAAGGATGTTATCATAGAAGAGAATCCATTAAAAAATCAATATAAAGTTTCCTAAGGAAATTACCCTTTTCAATTTCAAATAAATTATTCAGAATCTAAAAATTTCACAAATATTTAAGCAAAAAATTTATTTGAAAAATGTAAACTTATAATTTAATCATAAAATAATTGATCATCCATAATGGCTGGAAATTATATTCATGTTATATAAGTTAAAATAAACCATTCCTTTCACACATTTGAAAAAGTTAAAAAGTACCTCATTTAGAAAATTACAAGAATATTACTTTTAAACAATTATGATTAAAATATGATTAAAAAACAAATCCCTAATCTACTTTTATAAACAAATATTAATTAAAATAACTATTCCAGATGATAAGTTCTTTGTTTTTAGGTATATTTTGGTTCGATTGTTTTTGTCCTTATACTTTGATCATGGTTCCATAATATCCAAAATATTAAGAATGATATAAATTTAATATATATTAATTATATACATTTTTATATTCATTAATAAAAGTATATATAGAGAAGTTAATTACACCATTTATGGAGATGGTGAGCTGTACGTACGCATGATTATTGTTTCCATTTTTTATGGATTTAACAAAAGAACGGTAAAAAATAGTTATACTTTAAAAGATAAGTATTATATCATTCATATAATATATATTAATTAAACATATCCTTATTACCATCCATTTGAAAATAAAATAAAAAATGTATCACTTAAATTTTATAGAGGCTGTTGTGCACACACATGCACGAGCGATGCTATCTTTTAAAAAAAATATAATGTAAGAAGGTATATGTGATATTATAATTCTATAAGAATAATTATTTCATAAATATAATATATATCCATTAAATTCAATATCATATTCATCCATGATAGGTGGTGATGGAAAAAATTACACCAGTTCGTGAGGTGGTAGTCCACCGCACTGTAGATTTACTTTTTTGTTACCCATTTAATGGAATATCATATGTATATAGGCTAAAAAATTAAAATAATTGTATCTAAATATACAGAACATGATTTTATTATTATTTCATATTATTTTAAAAATATTTGAATTATGTGGAAGAAGAAATAAAATGGAAAATCATGGTTAAGAACTATACCTCTTCTTTAGAAAACCTTTTAGGTTTACATCTAAAACCTTATATGGACGGTTTAATTATAAAAATAGGGTATAACAGTAATTTTATGGATTTATGTAATGTATTTTTTAAGGACTTGGAGAAACTAAATGGATCCAAAATTGTAAATAAGTAAGGGTAAGAGGATCCCTTTTATAGTTAAGGTGAGTGGCACACTTGTACTTTTTCAATGATTTTAAATTATGTCAAGTAACATTCATAGAAAAATAACTCCATAATTTTTCTTAAGAGTATGTTATAATGGTAAGGTAGAATCCCAACCAACAAATGTGATTTCAAAAAAATTTTAGGTTATTTTAAATATTATATTTTAATTTTAACCCCATATAAAATAGTTTTATCCTTAATCATGGTAAAAGATTTTTATGGGTTTTTCTATCCATTATAACCAAAAAAATTTGAAATTATTACCTAAAATTAATTATTCTAATTACAAATATGGAATCCATTTTATCACCTTTAATTATTAGATGTCATTGAATTTAATTGAAATTTAATCCCTCAATTCTTTCAAAAAGAAGTTTGCCAATGAACACATTTTATTAAGTATAAAATGTTTTTATATAAAAAATTAATTAAAATGATATTTATTGGATTAATAATCATAAAATTTATCTAATTATACTTTTAAAATAATTTTTAAATAGAAATTAACTTTTAAAATTATTTAAATGAAAGGGAAAGTTTTAGTAAAAATTATTATTTTTCACTATTCATACAAAAATTAATCATTTAATAAAATTATAAAAATTTAACTATATTATAATTTTTAAAAGGTAGTTTTAAAAATTAAGTTCATTTTTTCAAATAAACTTACTAATTTTTTCAAAAATTAATTTTAAAATTATTCTGAAAAACATGACAAATTGTTTTTTAGAAAAATATAATTTTAATCATAAACTTGGATTTATTCTTATACCATGTTTAGAAAAAAAATTAGATGAATGATAATTGTTTAATTTAATATATAAAATTAAAATATCATTATAATCATTCAAAAATTGTGATTAATTTAATTTATTAAGATAAAAACAAATTATGAACATAAAAACAGTTTTTTCAGAGGGTGATCACCTTAATTTTCATTTTTTATTTTAATTTTTAATTAATTGATATCCAAAGAATTAATTTTATACATATGTAAAACATTAAATATTCATAATTTAGTAAGTACTATTTATAATAAAAAATCCATTGGGTCGGTGAGAACTGTCCATTAAATAATAAAATTTTTATAGTACATCATCGTTTGTTTAAACTCTATGTTGTGTGTAACATAAGCCATCAAAGAAATTAAATTTATTTTAAAAAATAAATATTTCCTAAATTATCATGTTTTAACACAGGCCATTTTGGTTTATTTAATATTCAAAATTTATTATTAAAATTTTTATAGTATTTTATTATACAGAAAAACTGTGATGGATTTTTGAAAATAATACAATGCATGTTTTTTATTACTTACAGTGAGAAACCATTGATAAGAGTGTATCCTTGATTCCAATAATGTAATTTCAAGCACATGGGGTTTGTGAAAACATTTCAAACAATGTTCAAGGTTGACCCTGGTGACCTGGTTGGTTTACCTAGGCTAGTTCATAACATTTTCACTTCCATGATAAAACTTAATAGAATAGAATAATCAAGGTGATTAGAACCATCTTTCATAATAAAACCATTTTCAAATTATCCATATGAAAATAATAATCAACAGTTAATTCACTCATATCAAAATTCTATATTCTATCCACAAACATTTAATGGAGATATTCTCTAAATCCAAAACTTTCATGTCACAACAAATCCCAGTGGGGCCCATACCGTGACTACCCAACACCCTCAATAGGCAAGGTGTTGAAGAAAAATGAAAAGTATGAATATCACTCCCAAGGTGGTCTTATCCCAGATTACCTATACACATGAAAAAATTTTCAAGCCCATACAAATGTTGAAATGTAAAAAAATAATAGACCATGCCAGAATATATCTAAATCCCATCATCATAGTATGAAAACAAGTACTGAAGAGAATAAGGTATAAATACAAGCCCACCATAGTTTTTACAGATTAATAAGCTCTGCCTGGTTCTAGTCTCTCATGGACTACAAGAATAGGTCGATCATTTGTATAGAACATGACATGTGCGGGAAAAGTTTATGTAGGGGTGAGTTTGATAATACCCAGTAGGTCACCCAAAAATCACTAAGCATATAACATCAAGAATAAAAATCATATCATTATAGGTACATGTCGACAAAATATGCAACATGAATTTTGAGATATACTAAAAAATCCATATACTATCAAGTAAATGTAATAATTATATTGTTAACATATGAATATCATGAAGAGGTTCCACATAGCAACCATCTAGGAGAACACAATCCATGAGTCAGATAGGAACAATTGCATTCATCCAAGATGTACTACTCTATAGGTCTTTCCATAAGATGTGTATATTGGAATTTTAATGAGAATGATACATCTATGAGGATAACAAATATGGATAGGGGTATAACAAAAACTCAATATAAAACAAACCACTGAGAAAAGGATTGATTCACACATAGTGTTGGTCAAGACGATACTAAGAAACTTCACCTAGGTTATATATTAGGATAAAGGCTTTCAATCCAGGCCTTATTGAAAGATTCCAAAAAATATATCCAATAAGTTTCATTGAAGGGATAACATCATATGTGTAGGAAATGATTCATTCTAAACCTCATGGAGTGGGTCAGGAGAGTGCTCCCTAACAAAACATTTCCAAACTAAAGAGGAAAATGGATCTATGAATTTCATGATGGAGTACATGGTGTGTGCTTGGATTACAAGACATTTCCATTTAGTAACAATTTCTATCCATCTATAATTGCATGTGCATGTGTCTGTATTCATGTCCGAGTACACTATGTGTTAGATCCTATGTACTCCTGGTCATGTTCAAGTCTAGATTGTCATGTTTATTTCTGGCTATCCATGCCCATTCTTGTGCCTATTAACCATCCTAGGTGTCAGATAAGTCTCCAGGTTGATTCACACACAGTGTAACAAGGGTCACATACCGTGTGACAAGGGTCACATACTGTGTGATATTTATCATCCCAAGAAAACCATAGTTCCACACACTAGATCCCACATGTGGTGAAATACTGGATTACAAGACATATTCTACATGATTTCACAGAACTCATAATTCTTCACCCTTTATCATCATTCACTCCTCCAGTTTCCATTCTAAATGCGAATCATGCCAATAAGTGTGGTCCTAGACCAACTGACCCTTGTCCTCACCAATGATCAGAATTCAGCCACCAAACACATGGTAAAACCATTTTCATTAGTTTTAATCATTAACACATGTTCCAATCAAACTTTAGGTCTCAAATCTACACTAATTGTTTTCCATCATCGTAGTTCAATCCCATCACTAATCTGAACCTAGATCCATGATATCAATATGTTGGGCCAAGAAATGGGTTAATAATGAATAATTAACAAATATAGTTCTGATCATATGCCAAATGAATTTATTACGTCGAAAAAAGAATGGTGGAATAAATCCAAGATACAAGAAAAAGATGAATGAACCTTAGTCATGTTTGGCTGACATTGATCTATTTCCCTTTGAATGACAAAAAAAAATCCAATCAGTAATCAATTATCCCATGAATCCACACATATAATCTCAGAACATCAATATGATGGATCTATGAATTAATTTGTTGGTTCATTGATTCACATTTATTATAAAAATAATAAAAAAGAATGAATCTAAAAAATACAACCATCCTACCTCGATTGGTATCAATTTATATTGAAGACTGATTCTGTCTTGTTTTCATCGACAAGATCCTTGAGCTCCATTACACACCGATCGATGATCCTCAACCTAGTTGTCACTCACCAATAGAATCTCATTCAATTCTATCAAATGGATCCTATTGATTTTCAAAGTTATGCAACTAACTCTAAAAATTCTCAATAAGAAAATTTATATAGAGAATCTTTTTGGTTAGGGTTACTAGTTAAATAAATTCATTTATTTAATAAATCTATTTAAATTTTCTCCACAACTGTCACCAACACAAATTTCTGACATTCCCCAAATTTATATCACTCAATGGACAAAATACATTCTTTAAACTTAATTTAAGCCTTATATTTCCAATCGGAGACTCCATTTAAAAGTTATTCTACATTTTTAGGAAACCCGTGCATGTGCGATATTTAATATATTTAAAATATTTCTAAAATAATTTTTGGGCTTACCGAGCCTTAGAATCTCACATTGTCTCCTCTTGTAGCTCCTGAAATAATCCATATAATATTCCAAAACAATATTTGTTATAATGTGAGTCATTAAATTTTCCACACCTTGGGGATTTATATCCTCGAAAGCCAATATAAAAGTCTACACAAAGAGATGTTGGTACTGTTCATGCATATGGGTCACCTGCACTCAGGTGGACTCCTAAAGATTCTTGTGCTACCATCAAAAATGCACTAAGGGAATTGATCTCCCATGAAGGATCCTCTCTTGCTGATCTTTGATATATAACAAATAATTAGAAAAGTCATCTCCATCATCTATGTCTAGATTTTCCCAATTGATAACATGTGATGGATCATGCATGCACCTCCTCAGTTGTGACACATGAAAGATGTTGGGTACCAGGTCTAACTAAGGTGGTAGAGTTATGTGTGGTACATCACCTAGCCAACTCTATGTAGAATCCAAAAAGGTCCAATGAATCTCATAGATAGCTTGCTGCCCTGACCAAATATCCATAATCCATGTTGAGGTGAAACTTGTAGGAAAACACATGGTCTACCTCTCTGAACTCCAAGGGCCTTCGTCATCAGTCGGCATAAGACTTATGAAAACTCCATTCTATCCACATCTATTCCCAGTTGATCTTCACCTTCTCTATAGTGGATAAAACTAACACCGGTCCCAGATGTGATGTCTCTCCGGGGTTGGTCCAACATAGAGGTGACCTACAAATTCACCCATAAAAGGCCTTGAATGGTTCTATACCGATGGTAAAGTGGTAGATATTGTTATATGAAAACTAAATCAATGGTAAGGGATCCTCCCAACTATAGACAAATTCTAGCACGTAATCCCACAACATTTCCTATAAGACCTGATTGTTAAGATAATTTTGGGAGTCATTATGGGGGTGAAAATTCATGCTCAAAGAAGTTGAGTCACAAAATCCTCTTGAATGTCCTTATATAACTGAGATGTGAAGTGAGCTTCAAAATAAAAAATTATCTTCAAGGTAACTTCATGGATTCAGACTATCACCAACATGTATAGCTGTCCCAACCTATCTACCCAACTCTACTCTTGGATATCTAGGATGTGGGATAATTTTTTTAATCTAGAATGTGATCACCTAGATGGAATCATGTCCCCTAGATGTACGCCCAAAACCTGTTATGATGTCCATGGATATCCTACCCCACATCTAATATGGAAACTCAATGGGTTGAGAAAAACACACTAGAACATGGTGCTCATCATTCTTTTGCTGAAAAGTAGGACACTGAGAGAAAAACACTAAAACTACCTTCATCATCATTGGCCACCAAAACTGACATTGGAGGTCTTGGTTCATCTTTTCCAAACACGGATATACCACCAATGGAGATGGATGAAACTCTCTCAGAACCTCCTCCTACAACATCACTGGTACCATCATCCATCTTGTAAAAAGAATATCATGCTCTCTACCTCCATAAAATCTATCATGAGTATGTCCAATGGATAACTGAGTATATAAGGTCTCATAGTAATTATCCACAAGATGTGACCCCCTGACTCATTGTACAAGAGGAGTGGTAACAACCATCACCAGGAGGTAAGATTCTATATCCCCATCCAAAAAGGACATCTATAATAAGGCCAACTGATCTAACTCCTCACTTTGAAACTATGAACAACACCTCCCAAGGAGATTATATACCACCACATTCCACTTGATAGGAGTATAGACCATCTCAATGTAATAACCTTAGAGGAACTCCTGCAAAAACCTTTGTCCCGAGTTAATATCTTTCAAAGAGAAGATACAAATGAGACTCTTGTGTTTAGAATAGATGATAAACCGCTAGCACATATGGTAGTGTCACCACACCATTAGGTTGAAGACTATCATGGATAACTCAAGATTATGGGTTTCATAGATCTATACATGTGGTGTCAAATAATGTGAACCATAGGACATAACTACCTAACTCTACATAAGAACAAAACCAAGCCTAGTTATTAAGGAATTTTAGAACAATATATACTCAAAACCCTCCTATTATAGTTTGAAGATGGGATCACTCTTCAATCTCTACCTCAACTCCTGGAAATCCTTTTATCACCTCTCTGCGAATATGAAAAGCTTAAAATATTGGTTCAAAGCATTAATCGGAAATAATACCCAAAATAATTAAACTATGAATCTATTATAATATCCCACCCACCCATGGAATTTCTCACCCCCGTCACGCACTTAGGAGGCTCCCAATATTGCACCTCCTCAACATTTGTTAGGTCCACTTCCACACCATCTGCTGATATAGCATGTCTAAGAAAGAGAAAATCCCAAATCTAGAATTAACACTTTGAGAGATTACTGTAAATATAGTGATCTCAGAGTACATCTAGAACCATCCTCAACTATCTCACATAATTCTCCCACGGACACTGAGTACACTCATATCTCTTCAATGAAGACTACCACAGACTAGTCTAAGAAAAGCTGAAAGATCCAGTTTATAATCCCCATGAACAATGGTGGGGATTTCATCATGAAAAATGGAATCACCATGTACTCATTGTGACCATAGGGACATCTGAATTCTTCCTTTGGTATATCCTCATCTCATATTCACAACTCGTGATAGTATACTCAGAGGACCATCTTCAAGAACCATCACACCCCTCATAAAAGGTCAAATAGGTCATCGATACGTGGTATGGGAAACTTGTTATTTATAGTCACCTGGTTTCTGAAATGGTATTTCAAACAAAAAAACAAGCTCCCATCCTTTATCTAGATGAAAACACTGGGGATACCGGAGGTGAAACATTAGGTCTAATAAATCCATTCCTTTTCTAATTCTACAAATGTACCCTCAGCTCATGCTATTTTGTGGGGGTCATCTGATATATTGGTGTAAATATTGGGTTCATACCATGTTTTAGATCAGTATAGAAGTAGATCTCCCTATAGGGAGGGAATCATAGAATTTCCTCAAGAAGGAAATCCTCATACTCTACCACCACTCTAGGGAACTGAAAATTCATATCATCCACTACACTAAGGTTCATGCGAGCCAAGTGATGAGTAATCAAATAGACCCTCATATGCATGAGTACATCATTCACTTCATTGGTTTCATTTTCACCAAAAAAGGAAAACCTCTTGCCATCACTATGGACCCATCACATCCTCCACAAAAAAAATTCAATATGGGAATGATCTATAGATAACCATACCACACCAAAGATGATTTTATAAAGCCTCGTCACTTACACAAATATATCCCAAAAGAAAAAATCACCTCCAAGAGTTAGGTCACACCATCAAAATAAATTTGTGACCACCGATTCACCTCCATTAAGAGTTTATAAGTGTAAGGTTTGAGCCAAGGACTCAACATTAATCTCTAATTCTAAAATTTGTTAAGTGGAAATAACAGAATGACTAAGACATGTGTCTATTAGTACAGTAGCTAAGGTAAAATATGTTGGAGTTGGTTCCGTAGAAAAAAATTCTATGTACTTTAAGAAAATTTGTGTTTATATTTTTGAATAATAATTAACTCATTATGACATAATGTTTGTTTTTATGTGTAACATATTATATTATAATGTCCAAAGAGTAACAGTCGCACTAAAAAGTCATAGCAGTTCACCGTAATGATGAGAACATATAAGTCCCAGGAAAGTGTTCATAAATATATATTCTATAATCTAATGATATAATTTGAGGGAAATAAATGATACAAACTATCATGGGTAGATACTAATAAGACTTTGAGGTACTTTCACATGTTTTACACCCTTTGTAATATCTAGTGTTGGATATTATGAGAACAAGGCACTCCAATAAGAAATCCGCATTTATATGTGTCATTGGATGTTCCTATCTATGAAATTGTATTGATACTTAAAATTTATCATTATTATTAATGTGTATTATAAGTTATGTACTTAGATGTATTAAGGAAAATTGTGATGAAATATGTTCACTCTGAGGTAGGATACGTTGGGTACATCACGAGTAATTTTGCAATATTGAATAGTGAGAGAAAGGATTTGTCCCTTAAATTTCCTAAAGAATTTTGATATCTCAATCCCTTTAATGGAAGTGATATATCAAAAATAAATCCATGTCCTGGGTGTTTTATTGAAAATTTTGATTTCTAGAAAGTCAAATGATGAGGCATTGAGCACGTAGGTTGATGGAACCATAATGCAACATTATTGATTAGAGATATCATGAAAACGGATTATATTAAACAATGAGTTTATTTATGAGGTATTGTTTCATTATTGAATTAAATTATTACTTTTTGGGTTCATTGGCATGTTTCTAGGTGTTATCCTTAGACATTAGGGTAATTTTCCGAAAGTCATTGAGAAATAGGCCTATAAAGTCACACACTAAGTGTATAAAAAATCTTAGTTAAATAATATATTATCATTTATTAGTTAAAAAGTTTAAAAAATATTATTACCACACATAATTTAATAACTTTTTTTTCTTGATTTCATATATTCCCTCACCAGTTATTTGAAAGAATATTATGTGTTCATAACACATAGTAAATATTTATTTGTTATATAGTGAATATAATATTTATTTATTTAATTGATAATAATGTAGTGATATTTATTTAATAAATAAATAGAAATTATTCAAGGCCAAATAAATGTTATGGGGGTATGAAAGACTAATTTTAATGGCCTGTTGATAAATAATATAAAAATAATATTATTGAATAAATAATATTTATGTTTAATTATCAATTAAAGTCCTTGATGAGAAATAATAATATTATTTTTATAATAGAAATGGGGTTCTGTAGGGATTAAGTAAATATTAGTGGGAACTTGTGAAAATATTTATTTCTAAACCCTAGTAGTATATAAACCCAATTATATTATTTTTCAGTAAATCCAGTTCATTTGTTTTCATGTGCACAATGAATATGAAGAATCCTCCCATGGTTATCAAAGGATAATGACACAAGTAATAGGATCTACCATTGTAATAACTTGAGATTCCTATGGCTACATTCAATAATTTTCGGAACACATGTGGATCACCTCTAGATAGAATATGACTTTTCTTTATACAATGAAATGATGATAAAATTTAGATACTTTTTTAGGTCCATCAACATAGATATCGTTCTCACATGGATATTATTTTATTGAGAAAATTAATTATAAATAACATGTTTTGATCCTGCACTCTAGTTCTTGTGTTTTATCCATTTTCTATTTTATTTGATTCAATTCTATTCATCACAATATTTCTCATCATTTTAATCTCGTATTGATCATCAATCATGATAAAAAGAAAAGTTGCACATGACCCATCACAAACTTATTTTTTTTCATAGAACCTACAAGAGGTATCAAATTAATCACATAATTAAATACAAATATTTAAAAATATTTGATTGATCTAGGCATTTTTATTTATTTTTCATTTAAATTTTAATTGTTTTTAATCTAAATTGAAATATTTATTATTCATCTTCAATTTATAAAAATTATAATTTAATTGATTAATTTTATAAATGAAATCAAATCAAATATCACATCTAGTGGGGATGAGGAATCTAGCTTGATACCACAAGAGTAAATGCTATGTAACCTATAGGTTCATGAAACATAATAGTGTTCAACACACCAATAATTAATTAATAATTAATTCAAGGAATGTGAATTTATTACACACGTTGAATTTAATTATATACCCAGTGCTGAACATGCTATCCTAGAACACAGTAAGTCATAGTACACACCTTTTAGCCCATGTACATGAAATACAGTCCTTTAGTCACCGACATGCTTTTTATATTCTTACACAGTCAACCTGACAGGTGACTATGTAAATAAGAGACTACATGATGTGTATCCCATATAACCTATGTGTACTCTAATATTTTATAAGGCATGTTTAAACGCTAATTCCCTTGTTATTTTCCTTATATAGATGGTAAAAAAAGTATAGGTCGTGTAGCTGGTTTGTACACACCATATACTTATACCAAATTGCACATAACTAAAATTTATTTATTACACTATGTAAACCTTATCAACATGTATTTTCATGTGGTAATTAAATTGATAGGACACACCATGTGATGGGATTTTTACTATATACATATATAAATGTTTAACTAATTTATGAGTAATTTTTAGATATTCATATAATGTGTGATCCATATTATAGTTATTACTCTCCATGCATTGAAGCATAACACGTGATATAAAATCATATAATATTTGTAATCATGATTTTGTTAGTACATGTCATGAAAGTATGTGATAAGCCATGTATGCATCATGTTTTAAGATTAAATAGTATAGGAGTATAATACGTGTTGGGTATTTTTAGATTGGTACTCACCGTGTTTCCTCCAAGGTGCATTTTTGTACATATAAAAATTTAAATAAATTTAATTAATGACAATAATTAATTTATTAAACCGTGGATTATCTCAAATAATAAGGATTATAGTTTAATGATAATTTTATTAAATGCATAATTCAATTCATGATAACAGATGATCATGATTGTATAAAAAGACCTTTCTATGTGATTGGTTTCCTTTAATTTAATATTAAATTAAATTGTTGTCCTGTGAGTCATATTTTATCTCCTTATATAAGGGATTTCATGCCCATGGTTTCTTTTATGTAAACCCCTTACCCCCACCTACATGTGAGTAAAATTATATTTAATGGATAAATCTCCTAATCTAGTGGATCCCATACAATGTGGGTGCTAGGGTTAAAATAATCCAAAAGAGATACATTGGTGGACAAGTGGAAAGCTACAACATGAACCATAATTGGTTCATGGTGTTTTTTCCTTAGTTTTAATGTTAGTTTATCATCATCTAGATAAAATAACTATTACTATAATATCATGATACTACCACTTTAATATTTTATTTCTATCTAATTTTATGGTTCCTTAATTATTAATTTTTTGTCTCAATCACATGAATTAATGAATTAACAATAATTCAAGATAGAACTAAAATAAAATTTCTTATGAATAAATATTAACTAAGACATAATTAATCACTTAGATAAATCCCATTAATATTAAAATTCATGTAATAAAGATAATAAATGTAAATTTACACATAAAAGATAAAAACTCTCAATTATATATTAATTCGGTATATCCCAACACTAAATCAGTTAAAATCAAACCATAGTTAAAAGTACTTAACCTTTTAATGTTGGGGCGCTTCAAATTATCGATGAATTATAACTTGATGTGCTAGGTTGACATAATTAAGTCACATCAAGGGTTGACTGTAAAATCCGGACATAGTGTAACTATGAAATTTTGTTTGGGGAAATTTAGATTAAGTATTTTAAGATTGGAGAGTCCACTCAATAGATCAATGAACATTGAGTTATTGTATTTGGAATTTATAATGCCTTCCTAAAACCATTAATGTTTCTTGACTAACCATTTTTGGGGTAATGAGAAGGGTAATATGGATCATTTCCACTATAATGTTCGTGTAACAAGAAATTATTAATCCTATGGTGAGGGCTATTGGATATTGATAAAATAATGGGAAATTAACAAATATAATATTAATTTATTTGTCAAAATTTTATTAGGTAAAGTACTAATAATATGATAATATTATGTGTAGAAACATCAATAAAATTACTTCAAACATATCAATATGATCTATACATTACAAGGATAACCTTCCCCCTAGCACAAATTTATAAGAGTGGAAAAGGAACTTATTTATTATCCTTCTACATAAAGGGAAATTGTATTTACTGGAAGATACTATTTTTAATGCACTGGGTAATAAGGCTAGTGATGAAGATTTAAATCTCTATGAGAAACAATTTAATGATACCATAGGCATTTATTTCTTCATGATATCATCCATTACCAGTGATCTTTTGAAGTAACATGGGGACATTGATGCATATATCATGATGTATCACCTTTTAAATTTCTATTAAGAGAAGGCGATACAAGAGAGATATGAGATCTAAAATGATATGTTTACAAATAATATTGGAGAGTCAGTTCCATATGGGCCTCATGTAGTCATTATTATTGGATACATTGAATACATAGACATCTTAGGGATTAAATTCTTGGATGAGTTTTTCACAGATCTTGTACTTTCATCACAACTCAAGTCCATTAATATATTTATTATTAATTATAATATGACTGATAATGATAATAATCTTTTGGGACTTCTTATTTTTATTCTCTAAGTTGATAATGAAATGGTCAATGACACACTCATGGTATTTATAGTTAATAAGAAAAGGAATAACAAGGTTAAGTGGACCATGAATCATAAAAAGTCTAAAGATGTCGAGCACTATCATTCAATGAAAAATAAGATACATAGGCAATACAAGGAAAATGAAGTAGTATGTTCTGTATGTGGTATGCGAGGAAACTAGAAGAATAACTACACTCTGAATTAAGGGGTAGCTAAAATCATGTTCATTATCAAGTGTAATCTCTAAATATCTATGCATTGGGTATTAGATATAGCTTTTAGTGATCATGTATATATATAAAATGTATGAAAAAAGTATATTTAGAAATATTTATTAAGAGGTGGAAGTATGAGCTACCATGGGTGAATGGTTGGCTACTATAGCCATTTGTGACAACCATATTTCATTAATAACTTGAATGATATTGATAAGGGGATATTATTATGCACCTAATATTACCAAGAAAATTATTTTTTGCATCATGCCAAGATATATATGGTTTAATTTTGATGTTTGAAAATAATTTTTTTTTATTTTATATAGAAAACAAATGCTATGTTATGACACATTTAAATAATGATGTTTATGTATTAAACTAAAATAACAATTATTATAAAAAGATAACAAATCATCTTCACACTAATCATATAACACCTACACATGGCATCACCATCTTATCCATTTAAACGAGAAGAATTTGACAAGGCTCTATAAAGATTGTTATTTAGAATCTTATAAGAAAAAACTACATGAAAAATGTCATTATTTTTCACATGAAAAAATGACCAAACCTCCATTTAGTGGATAGGGTTAAATAGACATAGAGGTTCTAGTATTGGTAAACATTAATGTGTGAGGATGATTTCCCCTAGAAGCTGGAGGTTGGTATTATTACTTCATAGATTTTACTAAACACTAGAGTAGATATAGTAATGTCTACTTGATGATGTGTAAGTCTTAGTTCTTTGAGATATTCAAATAATTTTGGAATGAAGTAGATAATCAAATTGGAATGGGGATAAAGAAGCTTCAATCAAATCAACATGGTGAATATCTTAAACACAATTTTATTAACATTCTATAGAATTCTGGGATGTTATCACAAATCACTCCACCTTACAAACCACAATTGAATGATGTTTGTCGAAAGAAGAAACATAACTTGTTATACAAGGTATGGATGACTATGAGTCTTGAAAATATTCCATTATCCATTTTGGGATATGAATAAAAAACTTTGTCATATACATTAAATCAAATACTAAATAAAGTGTAAAATGGAATTCCCGTAGAGTTATTTAGTGGAAAGAAACCCGTTTTATCACATACACATGTATGGGGTTGTGTGGTATTTACTATGACCTTCTTAGGAAACAAACTAACACCCAGCGGAATTAAGTTTATCCTTATAGGTTATCCTAAGTAAATAAAGGAATAATTCCTATAAAACCCCTCAGAAAAGAAATTTATTTTTTCTAGGAAATATTTCTTTCTTGAGAGTGATTACATCCTCAAAAAGGATAGTGGGAGAAATGTTGACTTTAATGATGTTGATGATCAAGATACAAAAGAGTAGGTAATAGAACATATTTTAAATTTCCCAATGGATAAAGTAATTCTTGAAACCTGATTAATGTGTAGGAGAAAAAGATATTTAAGGGGACCATAGAGATACAATTTTATAGTCACTAAAGATGGTGACTCATTATTTATTTACAATGATGAACTTCTCTCATACAAAGAGGAAGTAGTGATCTCAAAAGCTACAATATGGAAAAAATATAATAATTTTGAAATGGATTCCATGTAATAGAAAAAAATTTAGGTTCTATTCAATGTCTATGTTTATGTAAATACCATAGGGTGAAAATGGGTTTTCATGAGAAAATTGGATATGGAATGTAAATTAAATACCTATAATGTATGGATAGTGGAAAAACCATTTATACAGAATCATGGAATTAAATAAGCTGAAACATTTTCATTAGTTTCCATGTTTAAATCTATTATAGTTATACTTATTATAGAATCATTAAATGTTTAGTCAATTTGGTAGATGGATGTCAAAATTTCTATCCATAATGGGAACCTTCATGAGGTTGTCTAGATGATACAAAAAGAAATGTTTGTGACTCCAGGTGATGCCAAAAATATTTTTAAGTTGTAGAGATCTATTTATTGAATAAATAAATCATCCATTCTATAGAACATTCAATTTTATGGATTTATAAAAGAATTTTTTTTCATTAAGAACATATATGAGACAAGTGTTTATGAGAGGTTTAGTGAGAATACAATCATTATTCTAGTATTATATGTTGATGAAATATTACATTTTGGAAATGAAATACTTGTCTTATAGACTGTAAAAGATTTTTTAAACATGTGTTTTTCCCTGAAGGACATCAGTGATGTAGCATATATTTTAGGGATAAATATCATTCCTTATAGATAAAAGATGTTACTTAGACAAAGTCAATGAGCATATATTAACCAAATAGTAAATCGTTTTAATTTAGAACAATTTGGTAGGGCATTGGTTCCAATGTAACATGGTATACATCTTTTAAAGAAAATGTTTCCTCAGACAAAATAGGAGAAATAAAGAATGAGTAATATCCCATACAATTCAATGATAACATCAATTATGCATTCCATGTTACATACTAGACATGATATTTCTAACATTGAGCATGGTAGTCAGATATCCGAAGGATCCTAGAGAATAACATTGGTTTGTTGTCAAGGGTATCTTTATGTATCAGCAAAGAGCTAATGATATGTTCTGGATTTACAAATGAGGTTAGGAGCCAATCATTTGTGGTTATAATGATTCTAGTTCTCAAATAGATCAGAATGATCTATAGTCACAGTCATGGTATGTTTTCTATCTCAATAGAGGTGATGTGAGATGGATGATTTAAAAGAATATAGTTTTAACTAATTTTACAATGGTGTTTGAGTTTATAATGACTTATGATTTAGAAAATGAAGTTGTTTGGATACAAAATTTTTTCTAGGAGCTTGATGTGGGGACTAGCTGTAAATACCCTATCACATTTTCTTGTGATAATAATGTAGTGGAGGCTCTTGAAAAAGATACTTGGTCACAACAATAGATAATATAAATACTCTATAAGTATCAAATCTTGAGGGATTTTTATCATATTGGTGAATTTTTAGTAATAAGAGTTCCTATAGAATAAAATGTGGTATATCCCTTTACTAAAGGCCTATCTCAATATAAGAAGGAATGTCATGTGAGAGATAGCAGAATGAATGTTGTTATAAGTTGGATCTTGTTCAGGTGAGAGTCTGTTGGAGCTGATGCCCTAAAACAAACTAATTTTTATTTTATTATAACCACTATTCATAGTTTTGAATAAAAATAAACTCATTATCACATCAGGATTTTTATTTTGTGTAACATAGCATGTGATGATGACCTAAGAGTAATTTTCTTATTGAACGGTCATAGAAGTTCTCCACTATGATGAGAACTGAGAAGTTCCATGAAAATATTCTTAAATATATATTCTATAGATGGTTTACATCATTTAAGGGACAAAAATGATACATGATATCAGGGTTGGAGACATAGGGGAATTTGAGGAACCTTCTCATGGTGTATACCATTGGTAATATCCAGGGTAGGATATTATGAGAACAAAACCCACCAGTAGGAAATCCACATTTGTATGGGTTATTAGATTATTGTATCATTGTATTTGTGTATTGATCCTTAGAAATTAATATTTTTATTAATTAATATTATAAATCTCATAATTTTATGTATTTATGAAAACTGTGAAGACATATGTTCACTATGAGATAGGATACATTGGGTGCATCATGAGTAATATTGCATTAATAACTAATGAGTGAAAGTATTTTTTACTTATATTCCTTAAAATAAGTTTATATCTCAAGCATTTTTAAAGAAATGATATACCATAAATATATTCATGTATAAGGGGTTCTATGGGAATGTTTTATTTCACAAAGGTCAAAGAATGAGACATTGAGCATATAGGTTTATGGCACCAGCATGCAACTATCCCGATTAGAGATATCATGACAAAGGGATTATATTATATAATGAGTGTCTATATGAGGTATTATGAAATTTTGGAATTGAATTATTTTCTATTGGGTTCCTTGGCGTGTTTCTAGATGCTAACATTCGACTTTAGGCAGCATCACCTAATGCAGTTTACAAAGATTCCTATAGGATAACACACTAAGTGTATCTTGAATCTAATTTAAATAATATATTATTATTTATTACTTAACAACATGAGTAAATATTATTCCAATACATGGATTAATAATAATTAATATTTTTTTTGATCACATATATTTTGTCACTAGTTATTTGAGAGAATATTATGTGAGTGGAATATTTAATAAATATTTATTTTATATATAGTGAATACAATATTTATTTATTTATTGGTGAAAATAGAAATGATATTTATTTTTTATAAAAAAAATATTAATCAATTCCAAATAAATATTATGGAGAATGGTGGACTGACTTTAATGGTCCAGTGTGATTTAATATCAATCAAAAATTATTTCAATAAATAATATTTACTTATAGTTTTCATGTTAAGAGTATGTCAAGAAAACAAATACTATTATTATAATAGACATTGGTTTCCATTGGGATTAAATAAATATGAAAGGGAACTTGAGAAAATATTTTTTTATAAACCCTTATTCTATATAAAACCAATTATATTAAATTTTGGTATATCAATTTCATTTTTTTATATGTGAAAAATGAATATAGAGAATCCTCTCAAAGACCTATAAAGATCCATTCTACAAGAACACTCCCAAAGAATGAATAACAATCTTCCTCCACCTCTAACTCTTATGTCATGAAAAATTAAAGAGAATAAATTGGAATTGATTCTTGTGGTGATCAAAGGAGACAAATTCAAGTGATAGGATCTACTATGCAAGCACCTGAATATTCCAACAACAATGTTAGATGATTTTTGGAACACATGTAAATCACCAATATATGGAATCTATTATTTATACCTTCAATAAAATGATGTTACAATGTAGATCTATTTCCAGATCCATAAATGAAAAAAAATTATCAAAAGGTAATTATTTTATTTATTAAATTAATTATAAATAATATTTCCTGACTATGCACTCTAGTTTCAGTGTTTTATCCATTTTCTATTTTATTTTATTCAATTCTATCGATTATAGGGTTTATCATCATGTAAATATCAGATTAACCATTGACCATGATAAAAAACAAAAGTTGGGAATGTCCCATGGAATTCATCTACTATTCCCAGTTCCTTAAAAAGTCACACATCATACCTCATTTCATCATTGGATCCTCTAGTTTATAGGCCTCGACCACCTGTAGCTTCCCTTTCTCATGTCACCCAGCTCCCTCAGCCTAGCATAGACCACCTAGTGGTGGTGGTGGTTATAAGAAAAAAACATCTACCACCTCTAATTTCTCTCATATATCCTCTTCTATTTCTTCCAATATACGTTCATGAATTCTTCTAAAATGACCACTAACTAGGAGGCCCATCCATGATCTCTCGGTCAACTACACAATGGGTTGGACAATCTTGCACAATATTTTCTCTACTATCAGAGGATTAACACCGCCTCTACTTGGGATGAATAGAACCATAATTAAAACTAGGAGCCATAGAACATCTTTACTAGGATCTATTCCTGGATATTATCACATGTCGAGGTACCTGAGTCTAACATCCGCTCCCTACTTCCAAAGTCTCTACTCCAGGGTGCCAACTACCAATAACAACTCTCATTATCTGCTCATCCTAGAAACTCTCAACCACCATGGAATACACTAGAAACCAATAATAAGTAGTGATGTATATAGGTATAATGATGGATCATATTTCTCTATGTATTCATCACTCTAAGTTCCAATATTGAAAGAATTTATCACAAAAAATATTCATTTAGTAGCAAGAGATATTGGAGAACCATGATTAATACCTAGCCATTGTCATACTTCCCTGGTGATTCATTAGAAGCTCCTAGATTTACAAATCCATCAACATAACTAAGGAAACATCCTATATGAAAAGGAACTCAAGCTATGGACTTTATAGATTTGACTCATCATATGACTAGGTTACTAAACCCCACTATTTTTTTGATAATACAAGGATAAGGCTCACTTTCAAGAAAAACATCTGATCTACTAGTTCCATGGAAAGATGTAAATCTCACATAACCACCTCAATCTAGTCCTTAGCTTCCTTTAGTCTAGTCTCGCCTTAGAACCTAAGGTGCCACAATATCTAAAACTCATAAGTATGATTATCCTGCACACCTCATCTTCTGGTACTATGGGTAAAATCTATAACTTGAGAGGTTTTGGTATAACAAGTGCACCACATAGAGATAACACCTCCATAATCGGTCCATGTATTGGGGCCTCATCATTTTTTGGGATCATCCTGATAATACTGATGTAGAATCATTTATAGAGTATATCATGTTGGGATTATGAAATTGGAAAAGTGTTCCATTGTCAATTATTATATTTGGAGAGTTAAATCAAGAAGGAAATGGAAAACACAATAAATTCCTATATGATTCATGTAGCAATGTTTTGAAATGAAATGAGTGTCTAAATGTATTGATTCAAAATGTAGGTGATAAAAGTTCTTTTTTATAGATATGTCAGCTAGCACACCTACATTGGAGTCCCTGACCTAAAAGACAAACTAGAAGCACTTAAAATTGTCACCCCATACCAATATCACATAATATGGTCCTATGGTTGAACCGAATGACTCTAAAATAACTCTTTCATTGCCCCAAACTAATAGGGACCATTCCAAGAATACCCCAACCCACCACTAATAGGCCAATGGCAAGAGACTAGCACTGAGTAGGCATGTCACTCACATGAGAGGCCCTGGACTAATGTACCTGTACACACACACATATCGATGCTCATAAAAATGATTAAATTTAAAACAACTAATAAACCCTCCATGCATACATATAAATTACCCCATTAGAGTATGATAATAAGTATTGGAATGAAAAAAGGTACAAATAGAAGCCAATCATAAATAATCTAAAAACAAACCTTACATAAATTTATAGAAGTGGACTACAGTAAAATGAAATTGTAGAAATACACCTTAGTCTATCAAGATCACTAAGCCCATCCTAGTCCTAGTCCCTCTAGGACTCTGTCAAAATTTCTTTCATCTACATAATACATGACATGGGTTGGAAAATCCCAGTCATGGGTGAGTATGATATTACCCAAAATGACACACCATAATAACTAGGCATATAACATCAATAATAACTATCATCTCATAACAAGTACATGTCTACCACACATAAAATAAGGATATCCTGATATACTCCATAAATACCCACTGTCTCAAGGTAATTTCACAATTGTAATGCCAGCATAGGAATCATGATTGAAGGTTCCAAAAAGCAGTCATCTGAGAGAACATGCTTCATGAGTTAGATAACACTGTTGGCATCTATCTGATATGTAATTATTATTGGGTTTCTCCATAAGATGTATACACTGAAAGTCTAAATAAATGATACATAGATAATGAGCATACCCATGTCTCAGATATATACCAACAAATAGAACTGGAATAACCCATTAAGTAAATGATCAATGACCAAGTAGTGTTAGAAATGATGATACCAATAAAATCCACCTAGGTAAAATATGATGATAGAGGATTTCACTCCAGTACTCATGAATGTACTCCAACAACACTATCCAATAAGTCCCACTAAAGGTAACACCATCCTATGTGTTGGACATAATTCCATACTAACCCCAAGGGAATGGATTCTGGGAATGATCCATAATGAAACTTGTCCAAACTGAACAGGACAGGGGTTATAAGACATTATTTAAGGAGTACACAATGTGTACTAGTAGTACATGGTGTGTCCCTTTGACCTTGGGTTTTGTCTATGTATCGCAGCCTATGTCACTATCTATATCTATGCTTGAGTACACAGAGTGTACAAGCCTGTGTACTCTTAGACACATATATGTTTGATTGGACATGTCTATGTCCAGCCATCCATGCCCATTACCACTCTCATGTACTATACTAGGTATATACCAAGATGTCAGTTTCAGTCATTCACCATGTGACAGGGGCCACCTACCATGTGATATTAATCCCCTCACAGAAATCGTAGAGTCGTACTTGGGGTACCACAGGTTGTGTATGCATGGATTACATACCATGTTCTGTAGGATTTCACAGAAAACATGATTCTTCCCCCCACATCATCTTCCTCTCATCAACCTTCCAATTTTTTCATGAATCACACTGGGAGGTGTAAATCTAGTCCGTCTAACCACTGTTTTCACCACTCATAAGAATCTGACAACAAAAAACATGGTAAAAACCATAATTTCTGGGTCTGATCACCGTCACATGTTCTGCACGAACTAGGGGTCACAAATCCTTCCATAATATTTTATTTACATCATCATATCTTGATACCATCATCAATATAGGTATAGATATATGATACCAATCATTTGTGATTATAAACAGGTTCATAATGATTGATTAACTAGTATTGTTCGAACCATAGGCTAAAGAAATTTTCCATGATGAACGAAGAAAGGTGGGAGAAATCAATGAAACATGAAAAAGATGAAAAAACCCCCATCAATGTTAATTTTTTCTCAAACCTTTTACACTACAATGATGAATGAAGATCCAATCAATAATAAATTCTCCCAAGATTCCTCATATATAATCCAGTAACTGCAGTACAACCGATCTGTGAATCAATTAGTTGGTTGATTTATTTGAATTAATAATAGAAATAATAAATGGGGATAAATACACAATACAAAACCATCCTACCTCGATTTTAATAAATTACAATAAAATAATTACTATGTATCGTTGTCATTGGAAATATCCTTGAGAACCCTCACACACCGATTGTTGATCCATAATCCAGTCATCTATCTCCATTAGAAGCTCCTATAATGCTCTCCAATGGTTCCTCTCAACTTGAAAGGTTGTGAAACTAACCATTTAAATTTCACTTAATAGAATTTATATAGAGAAATTATTAGGTTAGGGTAATTAATTTATTAATTTAATTTATTTAAATCTATTCCCATGACCACGCCTAACCCGAAATTTTAATAAGCTCGAAGGATATATAACATATAGGGTAAAACCCATCTTCTGAACCCAATAAAGGGCTTAGATTTCTAATATGATCCTCTATTTAGATTTTATTCCCCTTTTTTAAGAAAAATTCACATGCATGATATTTAATATATTTCAAAAATAAAATCTGAGCACACATGGCCTCAAATTATTATGTCATCTCTATAACTAACTCTTTAATTAATCCAAATAATATTCCAAAACAATACATGGAAAAATAATATCAGTTACAATTCATATGATGCATGGTTTTATCATGTTCATGGAATATACATGTCACTTGATTAGATAATTTGGGAAGATCAATCATCCACATCTTCTTTATTTAAAAAGATATTTCATATGGCGAAACAAATTGAAGGAGACACATTAATTCATGGGATGCATGGACTAGTTTTCGACTTTACATATATATTATAAACACATGAGTAAATTCAATGGTATTGAGGAGAATCATTAGGGATATATAAATTCACTGCAATATGATGGCTGGGAATATGTGATTCATTAGGATCTATTGTGACTCCCTAAAACCCAAATCTCTCTTATTCTTTGTGTTTAGTTCATGGAGGTGGTAAAACATCATGAATGATGGAGATTCCCAATCATACTATGAATTATACAAGAGAAACCTATGGATACCTATGTAGAAGGGAATTCCTTTTGATTCCACTCTGCTGATATTTATTTATTTTTATTGGATAAAGAAAAAAAGGTAGAAACAGAATCAATAGTGTATCATATGAATATTTATAGTATTCTACAATTATAGTTATTAGTTTGATTTCATATTTATTTCTTAGGTATCATTGGACAAATGATTTAATCAATTCCATTATATATAATCATTTTTATGTGACCCCCAATGATTACCTTCAATGTCATCAGAGCATCCAATGTATTTATATTTAGGAATCATGTTTGAAATGGAGAACATAGGAAATAATGATCATGGTTTTTCAAACACCACATCAATGTTAAAACATTAAAATTTCATAGAGGTCCTTTGTACAAACAAAACACATTTTCATTATGCATTGGTTCATTAGGGGTGAATGTTTTGGTATCACCATGTGCAGTCCTACGGAGTGGTTGCACCATTTTAGACCATTTCATTCAGTGTTAATGCATGTAATTTAGGTAAGTTAACTTCACCATGTCATGAAGGTAGATGTGGTCCATTTTTAAATTTAAAGTGATACCTTTACATAGTTTGGATACAAAAAGACAATATATGAATTACCTTGATAAAATTAGATTACATAATGGTAACCACTAGGTTATCCTTATACAAGTGCCATGTTTTTCAACGGTAAAGATTTAAAAAACAATTTAGTGTTTAATTTATTTATTTTTGAATTGTTTATAAATATAAATAAGAGTTATTTTGAAGATATTTATTAATAAATATTTTTTTTATTAATATATTAATTATATGAGGTTTATTATTAATCAATCAATGTTTATAAAATATTTATTATTAAATATTCCTTAAATATTTATCATTAATATTTAAAATACATTTTACAAATTAATCTAGTGAAAACTAGTCATTGTAATTATAATTTTTTAATTAGTAATCATAATAATTAATTTTTAAAGTTTTTATAAATTACATAAATAATGGTGATATATATGGAAAATTATATTTTAAATTATGTAATTTTCATAATTAATTATTTTGAGTTGTCCAAATTAATGGATTATTATTTATAATTTATAGTATATGATATTTGTATTATATAATTTGACATAATAGGAATAATATTACAAATTATGTATAATTCATAAAATATCATATATTTAAAAGAACAATTTCATTTAATAATTAATATGAAATAGTTCATATTAGATTGTGTATAATAGTGTTTAAATTGAAAAATTATGGAACGCCTGTAAGGATATGCATGATAATAATGTTAATAATTATTTTTTATTTATGAGTAGTTTATAAATGGTTGTCTCATGTTTACATGATTTAATTGTTTATTTATTTAAAAGAATATTTTATTATTTATTCATAGTTATAAATAGTTTATAATATGAATTTGTATGCTTTGCATAATTTTTTAAAATGATTCCTTGAGATAGAGACTTACATTTCATTTTTGGAATATCTTCTTAAATGTTAGTTTTCAACTACATTAGACTTAGTTTGTAATTGATTTTATGATCTATACATTAGTCATTTGGAAACATTTTATCATATTAAGTGTTAAAGATAACATGAATTGAATTATCTATTGAGTAAAGTCTTGCGAGGGAGAGGGACTTGAGGTCAGACTATTTACTAGCTTGAATTATTTTACCATGTCTAGAATGGTTAATGGTATTGGATATTCATTGCTTCAAGATTACTCATTTGGAGATTATCAATCTCATCATACTCAAAAAAATCATGAATTGTTTATGTACCTTATTCATATGATGCATTAGTATATGTATGAATATGTTTGGATCCTGTATTTTTGTGGGTAAGACAAAATTATAGCTTGTTTAATGAGTTAAAAATAAATATAGATTGAACATTTTTAATTGGTGAAGCGAATATGATTCAAAAACTAAATCATTATAATATTTTGTACACAAGTGAATAAACATGATAGAAGATGGTGAGATTAAAACCCCTTGAAATATTAAGTGTTATAATCATTACAAAGATACACTTTTTAAGGAATTGATCATTAAACTGAGTAGTTCATTCCATAGTTGAGTTCTAATGGATTATTCATTATACAGAATAAAAGTGATGGATAACACAAAAATATCCATGGTAAGGTCAACCCATATATGGGTGCCCCTATATTAACCTTTGTTAGAGTTTGCCTTTTATTTTCTTTGGGATACACTAGCCAGGAGACCATAATAGGAGTACATTACTATAAGAATAGAGTTATGTATTTCCACTTGATGGACTATATAAAGGGTTTTTCACACAGCTATCCAATTATGATATATGATATGATTGGGATTTTTCCCTAAATAAATAACAAGGTGGTGATATGAACTCCATAGTTGACTCATTACATACTTAGATAAGGATCATACCTAACTAATGTATATGATGTGTTTTAAAAGGGTGGGGTACCATTTAATATAAATCCTTTAATTTCTAATAAATCATAGTACTCATTTGATAAAAGTCTCTATTGTAGATAAATAAAATTATCATCAGCCTTATTGACCTTGAGATAAATATTTGATAATGTGGAACTTAGTGGTAATAATCTCCTCCAATTATATTGTTATTTGAGAATGGTTCTCAAACAATAAAAAATGATATATATTTTGCGAAAAATACACTCATATGAATCCAATTTGTAAAACTGATCAACAAAACTATTTAGATTCATATTATTAAAATATAAAAGACACATATGAAGTCTACACACTAACTCTTTTCACTATAGATTTAATGTGACAAACACAACATGAGACCTTCGATTCATATAAAATGTTAGATAACATCAAAATATGTAATTAGGAGTAAGATATCCATGAACAACATGAACTATTGAAAGCTCTTTTTTTGAGAAAAATGAAGTACGCAGGATCAGTGTAAACCCATTTACTAAATATGATTGGGTACATAAACGATTTAGAGATTTTAGTTTCACCTCTTAATTTTGAATTGACCATAAATTTCTTTTTTCAATAACATCAAAAATAGTTTCAATATATATTTTTAAAATTATAATATGAATAAACTCTATATAAAATTACTTGATCTCCTTATTATATAGATATTTTTTTAGCAAGAAATGGTTGTTGTAGGATCAAGTATAATATTGATGATAGAGAAAGAGAAAGTTAATTTATTTTTTCATAAAGGGAATAAAATAGGTCATAGAGATTCAAGACCATATGAAAATTTAAAAAATTAATGTGGATGGATAATGTTTTTAATCTAGAAATATTGGAAATTGGAGATTAAATTTTTTAATTTACCTATAGTGTTAATTAAAAGAAACATAGTATAGAGTTCACATCAGATATAAATGTTATCGAATTAAATTATCTTATTCATATAGATATATTATATTTACTAAATGTTTTGAAAAAATTGAAAATATACAAGAAGTGAAAAGATGGGATAAAATTGAATATCGGTGCTTGATGTTTTCATTCATGTAATTGAATAAAAGAGTTATTAAATTTAGGATTTAATGCTTCAAGATTTTTTAAACTTTTCATAATATATATTTTTATCTCATTTTTTCTCTGAATAAGAGAATGTAATTTTTTTTTCTAATATAATTATATTAATGGTTTTAATACAAATATTTTGTGATTAGTTCAATTATAAAAAATGAATTAAGGGATACTAAAAATAGATTGTTATGGTTCAAAAAATCATCATATGTTTATTTTTGTAAATAGATCGATGATATGAATGTGATCAAGGTAGTTTAATTGATTTTCTAATTTATTATATAATATATCAATTTGTATTTTGACTACGAGGTTCTACTAATTATATAGAAAAAACAAGTGCATTAAATTTAAAACCAGGAGAAAAAAAGATAGTTGAAAAGTTTAACAATATTTATTTAAAGAGAAAATCAGGGTCATTTAATCCTTGTGTTTTCAGGAAGGATATATAATAATTAAATTTGATTGGATTAACCCCAATACTTTTTAGAGTTTAAGAAAATCCATATAATTTATTTATTTAGTATAACTATTATATAAATTAAATCATTAATTTTAAAAGGTGTGTGATACTGAATGTTTATTTTACAAGTGTTTTAAATCTAATAAAGGTTTAAACAAAGAGAGAATTGAATTTTTATATAGTTTATTTTCTTTTGGTGAAGTAAAATAGCAACTAAATAATGTATTTGAATGTATATGATTTTTTCAAGCTAATATGGATTTAATTAAAGTATGTGTATACTTGCATCATTTTAATTTTTTGTTAAGAGTAAATTTTAACTAAAAATATGTTTATGATCAAAATAAGATAATTAATTGTAAACACATGGTTTATTGAATTACCTATCATATTTTGGAAAGGAAAAAAGGATAAAATTGTTTTATCTGGGATACAAAACAATATCAAGGGTAAATAATTTATCATAATGTTTTTTAAAATATTTTGTAATGTGTTCTTACCACCCATAGATGGTATATTTGAAAAAAAAATCTTTTAAGATTAGTTATTCCAAACACATATAAAAAATATAGTAATACCAGTTTATTTGTTAAATATTACCATTAAAATAGAATATGTGTTATTTTATTAACGAAATGAATTTTTTATATCTTAGATAGATATTATTAAAATAATATAGTGGTTAAGAGACTATTGGAAGTATGTTTGAACTTAGAGAAGTTCAATATAAATGAATAAAAGATAATACTGGTGCAGAATTAAGGTGATTCCTCACTTGATATCCTAAAAGAGTTTATGGTATGGTGATAAAGAAGAGATATAAATAGTTACATAATTTATGATAGAATTCAATGAACAGATTTTTTTTATAAATAGATCTATGGATATTGATGATAAGCTATAAAAAAGTTCTAAGTTGGTAATTGAAGCTAGAATTATAATATTT